>CALSCE010010635.1:7714119-7776020 GCA_943593645.1 Bovichtus variegatus
GTTGCTTGTGGTCGGTGTAATGGTTGTCGTGTCGTTGCTTGTGGTCGGCGTAATTGTAGTCGTGTCATTGCTTGTGGTCGGCGTAATGGTGGTCGTGTCGTTGCTTATGGTCGGCGTAATGGTTGTCATGTCGTTGCTTGTGGTCGGCGTAATGGTTGTCATGTCGTTGCTTGTGGTCGGTGTAATGGTAGTCGTGTCGTTGCTTGTGGTCGGCGTAATTGTAGTCGTGTCGTTGCTGGTGTGTGTAATCGTTGTAGTTGTAGTCAGTGTGTGATCTGGAGCAGGTGTGGTGGTTGTATTTGTAGTCTCACTAGTGTTGGTGGGTTGGCTTGTCTCTGGGCTTGCAGTGGACAGCGTTGTACTACTGGTTGCAGTTGATGGCGAGTCAGTTGGGCTGCCAGTGGTGAAGCTACTGGTGCTGTTGACTGCTGCTGTGGTGGTCCTGGGCTGGGAGATTGTCGTCTCTCCATCGGTGGTGAAGTGCTCTGTGGTGGATAGTGGTGAAGTTGGAAAACTGCTGGTTGAGTGACTGCTGCTTGGATTTGAGCTTGCAGTTACAGTCGTGTAGGAAGTTGTAGGAGCGGTGGATGTCTCATTGATCATTCGTCCATCGATGGTGACTTTACTCGCGATGGAATCTGTTGTTGTCATTCCTACAGTCAAAATAAAAGCACAAAAAAGAATCAACAAGTGCTATACAGCATTAGCATTAATTTGAAGTTGTGTTTGTGTCCAATAGATAAAAGTAATTCTAGCAAACATGTAGTGTAGGTAGTGGTTTTTCATAGCCTTTTCACAGGCTTGCTACTGTTGGAAACAATGCTGATGAGAGTGAACAAAAAATCTAAGCTGGTCCCCCAACAAATCCAACTAGTGGCCCTTTGCTACATGTTGCCCCCTCTATCTTCAGCTGTACTGAATATTAAAGGGAAAAAGCCCCAAAAATAATCTTTAAAAAAAACAGAAGAGCAAAGCCGAGGACCATAAAACCAAAACAATCAGCTAAAAGACACTAAAATACTCCATAGAGGGATACTGCAGAGCGATAATTATCTGTTAGTGTGTCACTACAAGAGACACCTTTCACATATAAATAATCATTTGATCCATTGTTAATATACAAATATTGATGAGAGCAGCTTTAAGCTGTATAATGTCCACATCACAGCATATCATCTTCATTATGCATGCTAATTACTGAGGGAAAATAATGCATTAATTTGCAAATATTTACATGTCAATACGCTTGTATTCACACGCTCACATTCACAGCAAATGGGGGCTCTGAATATTAGCTCAGTGTTAACAGTCTCATTAGATCATCTACTTTCTACAGGAAGCTTGTCGTGTAAGTGAGATGTTTGTGTAATATTGTTAATTTACCAAAATATGTCACCAAACATGCACATTGTCAAGAATGACAAGAAATAAAAAAAACTATTAATTCATTTTAAATAATAATATATTAAAATATTGCTGCTATTAGTCTTTCATTTTCAAGATGAAAACTTTTCAGACCCAGTCATGGGATATTCCAAAACATCAGAGAAGTTCAAGCTGCAATCAAAGAGGTTGTGTCGTGTATAAACATTTAACACTGGGTGCGTACAAGTTGACAAAGGTGTGAGTCAGTAGATAAGAACTACCCGCAAATGACGGCTGTTTACAACGCCGAGATGTGTCAGTCACAGGTGTTGCCAACTTCCTTTGACCATCTTAAAGGAAAGATCTGCCTCCTATTTGTTCAGTGTAGAGTGGGGACGCCTGCTCCCATTTTGCCTGCTCCCACTCTTCGCTTTGTGTTTATGGGGGAATAGAGGAAGCCAGAGGGCAGCTTGAAGAGCGGTACAAACAGTAGGAGGTCTTTGATAATGGCTTTGTCTGTTTACCTCAGCTCCTCATCTGTATGCATTGAATGATTACATGCAAAGCCCCTTTCCAGAGAGGGAACATCATTCACTGAAAGGTGGACACCTTGCACGCACCGTGTTTTCAAGCAAGTCATCTCAAACCACAAGGAAATGCTGAGAAAACTAAGACTAATATCAGATCCTGGGCTTGATTCGATTATTTGCTATGTACATGGCCTTGTTTGATCTAATCTCTTTATTGCTTGGTAACCTAGACTCATTTAGAGATGAAATACCACAGGCTCCACACACCCTGTGACGGCAAGCCTTTATGGATACGATGAGCTTGATGGACACACACACACACACACACACACACACACACACACACACACACACACACATTCAGAAGTTACAGAAAGGAATAAGACATTAAGCAACCAACCATGATAGATAAGGAAGTGATGAAAGTTGGGAAAGACATAAAAAGTCTAAAAGTTGATAACGGTGTTAATGTTCATAAAGTCAAGGCGTGGCAGTTAGGCAGTTCTGACTATTTGTTCAGTAGCCTAGCATGAGATCACTACTGTAAAACACACATGTATCAATTTGTGACTGGCTTGCCTCGATAAAGATTTTAACGGCAATGGACTAATGTTACTGGAGGACCAGAGATTAAGATGAATGAAAAACCTCTTGAATCAGATCCGGTCGACCCCGTCTTGTTTCGCACTGTGTTACATTTTAATAGAGTATCAATTGCAACAGCTTGTATGTTTCCATGAATGACTGAGTTGAAGGTTAAGCATTTCTCCTCGTTCACGCATACCTTACATTCTGTAAAATCTCAAAGTTTTATCTGCTTCTATCAAAGAACATCACATTTTAGCCGTTTTTCAGATTCCTATTGCTTTATAGAAACTGGGGAGCCAGTTTCAGTTCACACTCCATCGTGTAGACCGGCGAGCTGAAGAAAAGGCAGTGTACGTCTTTAACAGTAGCCTACCATTCATTCTGATGGCGTGGACCCATAAACTTGGTCAAAGAGCCTTATCAGCTGTGTGTGTGTGTGTGTGTGTGTGTGTGTGTTTGTGTGTGTCGAAACAACTTTTCTTATCAACATCTCACCATTATTGTCAGAATGGAAAGTTTGCAGTGTAGCAGTCACTATGTCTTGACTAATGATGCACGAAAACTAATCAGATGGATTAGTACAGAAGATTAAAACATCATAGATAGTAGACAAGGTCAGCGCTTAAAAGAGTTACCTATGGGATGCTTCTTTTACTAAATAAAACTATCATTCTCTTTCAAAACTTTTTACCATAATATGATGAGATATCTGATTCAGTTAACAGCGCTCAATATTTATTAGTAAATGTTAGCATTAGGGATGCAACTAACTAATTGTTTTCAGTATTTATTAGTCCGCCAGTCATTTTCTCGATTAATCGTTTGGTCTACTCAGAAAATAGCGGAAAATGTCTATTCCAGTTCATCAAAGTCCAAGGCAATGTCCAAAAATGTCTTGTTTTGTCATTCCAAACCAACAGATATTCAGTTGAATATGATATGATACAGAGAAAAGCAGGACATCTCCATATTTAAGAGGCAGAAAAATAGTACTTGGAAGCCTGCAAGTATCTGACACTCATTCTTTTTTTCATTGTTTTAAACTTCTGTTTGTTTAATGGGAAGAAAATAATTTGATAACTACCGAGTTTACTGATGTTAAATTACAAAAGGAGGAAAGAATCGTAAAAGCAGTTGTATAAAACAAGGGTATTATTGTGCATGTGGATTTCAAGCTTCATGGAGGTCAACTTTTCCCACAACCTCTCCTCTCCTGGGTTTATTCACAAATTATTACTAAAATTACTATTTTCTTAGAAAGAGCAAAACAGAATCTCACTCAAACAGATGGATGAAAGTTGGCATCCCTGATTTACTAACCAAAGATTGTTATACTAGTCCTTGAAGGGGCAAGCACTAAATGAATGCCAGATTTGAAAACCATGATATCAAAGAATTATATCAGTTTGGACATTAAGCACTGCGGCGATAAATATCTTGGCAGCAGTGATGAGTAATGAAATCCTATGGTCTCATTTATATAACCTTTTAACGGTCACAATCAGTAAACTACTGCCATCCTTATCACCCACTACTTTTAGAGCTGACACGATCACAAGTAGAACACAACACAGAGGGAGAAAAGGCTTTTTTGTTTGGAGTCTTACCTGTCAGTACTTCCAGTGGAAAACAAATCAGAGTTTCTTTTGGGGTGTGATGACATTTCTAAAGTTCCCTAGATTCTTGTTATGCTAGATGCTTGACGTGAGATTAGCATTACAGTGTCATTTACAATGTGTAGCCTTCACACACAATGATTATTGTCTGACGTCGCTCATGGAAGAAGGCTGCAGCTGAGACCTTGACACGACACCTTGTCGTTTTTCTGATCAGGTATTTCTGATATGTACCTCATAAATAAAACAGATAAAGATAGTTTTGCTTTCATCATGAAAACACTGTTATGGAGACGGGGGAAGTGATGAACAAAAGGGAATTATGAAAAGTATTATGATTGCATGGCACAACACAGACAAACACAGTGTTTCTTCCTCCACCGTCATTTTCAAAGGAACGATTGCTTCCACCTTCAAAAAGGTCAGCACTGCTTCTCTATTTCCATTTCCATGGACCTTTCAGCCATGAGTAAAATACACAGACTGTGACAAGTTTCACAGACAATCTATGACGCCCTCGCCAAAGACTGATACAACAATAGCTGCAACAATGTACTGTATTTTTGAACTTCTACACAGCGTTTCTTAAACGACATGTTAGAAGCTCAGCGCTTTTGTTTTTGTGACTTTGACAGACAGACCCATACGAAGCGATGTAAACAGAGAGCCGGTCTGTGTCGTGTATTGAAACAGTGGAGTAATTAAGAGCACACTTTGCGTTGCACGTCTAACAGAAAGCCTTGTCTCTAAGGATTTATCCTACAGCCGGATAATCCCCTGCAGACACAAAAGGGATGGCTGGGCCAGGCATGGTGACAAGTGGGCCTAAGGTCGGCATGTGAGCATGCACTCAGGAGGATGTGGATAAGAAGGTCCGGCTCTACCAACTGAGTCCTTTGGTCCAACCTGCTACTTTGGTTTGACAAACTATAACTGTTCAGAAGCCTCTCAAAAGCTGCCACGCCTCTTCACCTCTATCTTTCTTGACATTGAAATCAAACAAGTAAAGCGTGGGAGTGTTTCTGTTGCCAAGGATATTTCTGTTTCTAGCTGTCAAAGCCTCCCCTCACTTCAAATCACCAACAGTAACAGAAACGGAGCGAGAGACAGACGTCAGTGTTGATGCTTGTGTTTCAGCGCAGTGCTGCGCTTCAGGGGGTTTCTATTCACGCAAGACAATAGCACTCCTGTGAAGTACCTACTCACAAACTGACTGTCAGATCCAGTTCCCCCAACGCACGTCCTCAACTTCCTGTGCACACTGCCACTCCTCACAAATAAGTCTGCATTACACACCACAAGGGTTCCTGCGCAGTCCGGAGAGCTACGGGCAAACATTCTCCGGGATTCTCAATGTCGCCAAGAAATATTTCCAGTTTATTGCTGGGATTAGGGGAAAGTGCGTTCCTGAAATAGTTCTTTATCATATCCAGCAGCACGGCAAGAAGTCCAGCCTTGATTAAAGAAGGCGCAGAGAGCAGGAGATGAACTGACGGGAACAGTCAGGAAGAGCCTTAGGCCAAAAGGCAGCATCTCATTCGGAGACAGAGTCATGAGGAGAGCTGACCTATAGAGTATGTGTGTGTCTCAGAAATCCTGCAGTATGACATCTGAAATAAGACGATTAAAGACAATAATGCTGGAGGGATACTAGACCACAGCTCACAGCTAATTACTGGTCAAACGTTGTGTCCCTTTACCAGCTAATGAGCTGACCTTCTGGTATTTAATGGTGCCCATCACTGCGTGTAAAAAACATCATGGCTCACCAACAGATACAGGGAAATCAGGCCTGAGGGCTGCCACATCAAAGCGACACGGCCGGGTCACCAGGGGCGACCTCACAAGACTGAGCGGAAGCTTTTATTCTCCTCAACCAACAGTCACCATCCCGCTGTGTCTCGAGTAAACAGTCCCGATCAGAGGGTACACTGGTGCCTCATATGGTGAAGGTGAAGGCCTGGGCAATACGGCAAATATTTGTTTTCCAATAGAGATACGTATAGAACTGTTAGAACTGAAACAGCAACCTTTTTGATCATCAATTAATGGTGCAAGTAGTTCTGGCTTATAAATTGGTTGTATTTGTTGTTTTTTGTTTGTCTTATGTGATAGTACATTGAATATCTTAAGCCGCTGGACTGTTTGTCAGACACATTTCACGTTTGTCAGACACACAGTCAAATGCTGGGGGGTGGAAAAGGAAAAGACTAAAGGAGGGTCTTGTAACCAATAATCAAAGCCAGCTGTTTCTAAAAATTTATTTTCTCAGGCAATTTAATGATTTCTGTGGGATTCTCTGACAATTTTTTGTGCGAGTATTAAAAGGATTTTCTATTGTTCTGTAATTTATTAATACTTTTCATGGATGTTTCTGGAAAATTACTGCAGAAAAGCCTATTTTTGCAATTAAGTGTACCAATAAAACACTTTCTCTATTCGCCCTATAATTAGTTATAGTCATTTCTGGGGAACATCATAAAAAATGTCATGGATTATTTAACTACTAATTAACTAACTAACTAAATAAATGATTAACATAAGATGTTATGTGTATTGCTTTATTTGATCGTTACACAAGTGAGTTTTCGTGTCAGTGAGATTATCCGCCCTGTTAATAGAGGGACAATGATGTGTATGATTAACAGTTGAATTATAAAAGTGACTAAAAATACTCTTTGTCCCACTAAGACCTTGCTCTCTCTCCCATCTGGACAAACTTCATCTTGGCTCAGCTCTTCCGGGTGTTGAGGATATAGGCTTGATGCCCGACACACACGTGAAGCCCAACACACACACAGAAAATCTCAGCATCGGGACGAAAAAGACCCGGGTTGTTTAACATTTACTAATGCACAGCAGACAAATTAAAAGACGCTAAACAGATATCTCTCAGTCTCTATTCTGTTATTATGTCATACTGTATGCACTTGGTCTGTTCCCCTTCCATCAGATTGTCTCCAGTTTAAATCCTCAATAGAACGAGGCAGACCCAAATTAGCTCTCTGTATCCGAGCAAACAGAGGTCTTATACTGTAACTCGGATGTAACAGATGGCTTCCTGGAGCAGGGCTCACTCGCAGGGCCTCTGCACATATCATATCCAATTAAAGCTCCGCCAGCACATGCTTTCCAATTACAGAGTGAGATTTACTGCCCTGGAGCAGGTCTAATCCAGCAGGATGCAGCAGCGACGCAGCGACAGACGGAGAAAAGACAGTGAAGAAACAGCAACAAGTGTGTATGAGAAGTGGAAGCAGAAACAAGTATTATGTGCTATCGGTGAGAGTGCGTCAAATGAGGAAGATGAGATAAACACAAACGACGAGAGGAGGAACTCAGTGATACAAAAACAACACGCTTCTTTTGTACTTCTCCAACTGATTGTTGATCTTGAAAAAGATCTGAGGGCCGAAAAGTCATCTAAATAATAGCAGAAATGCATATGGAGCCAGAGTGAGCAACACTTTTGTCCTACTTTTACTTCTTCCACTGATAACATAGAATACTCGCTAACAATAAGGGTCGGTGACGTGTGTGAGCTGCAGCGATCAGTCACTTAGCTGATAGGCAGAACATTTTGCGGCAACTATTTCGATAATCTATTAAATTGTTTCAGTCACTTTTCAAGCAAAAATGGCAAATATTCTTTTGGTTCCAGTGACGATTTGTAGTTTTTCATTGTCATATAGGGCAGTAATAAAGTCTTATGGTGTTAAAAATGTTAGTCAGACAAAACAGGCAAACCACCATGGCCCGTTTTTCATAGACTAAGCGATGAATCGAGAAAATAAAGCTTAGAATAATGGATAGTAAAAAATAATCGTTAGTTGCACACCTACATGAGTCTGTCTCTTTCCTACAAACGCCTGTTACCTCCTGAGCCGACCTTGAATGCTCTAATAATGAGCTGACGACGACTAACCAGCAGAACATGACACATGATACGCTGAATGTGGCCTGGGAGAGGAAACAGAAGCAGAGGGAGAAGAGAGAGAAGAGAGAGAAGAGAGAGAAGAGAGAGAAGAGAGAGAAGAGAGGAAGGCATTAGCGTGCTCTGCTCCTCTCTCTGGGAGACTT
The DNA here is from genome assembly GCA_943593645.1 of Bovichtus variegatus. NCBI lineage: Eukaryota > Metazoa > Chordata > Actinopteri > Perciformes > Bovichtidae > Bovichtus > Bovichtus variegatus. Next base: position 7,722,299 of record CALSCE010010635.1, read on the forward strand.
CTTACAGAGAGCACAAGAAACTGTGGCGCCAGACTCAGAGGAGGAGGATCACCACCCTCAGGAGGTCTTTTCATCTGGACCTCTTTACTGCTACTTCAGACGCACTCGGTCAAACTGCCCCAAACTGGAGCCTCCATCACCTCCCGTCTCCCTCCCACTCCGTGTTTCTATACCAGAAGACACATGACAGGATTGAAACCACACAAACTTCCTGCAGGCCCCGGCACATGACAGTGACCGAATCTCAGTCTTCATACATCAAAACCTTGAAACACAGAGATGCACTTCAGTCTAAAATAATGAACAAAAAAAAAGGGTGACCAATGGATTTAACTGTAACTAAGCTTAGGGAGTCTGTACAGTGGAGAGCTCATCAAAATTCCTCAGGGCAGCTTCACCACGCTGTCGAGGGGGTCCGCTTATGCGCACACAGAGTAAACTTTGTGTGAGGAGTGTGCTGCGTGCGCTTCAGGGAGCCGGCTGTTGTTTGACCAATGCCTCTTCACTGGCATCTGTCCACCCCAGAGAGCTTTGAGTCACACGGAGGGACCAGTGAGTCAGAGTTTAGGACTAAATGGGGAAAACACCCCATGAATGTTTAGAAAAAAAATATATAAAGAAACTTGAAGAAATGTGAGCCAAATGCTCCTGCATTCAAAGCAAAGGCTAAACAATGGTTGCTAGATCGTATTCCCTAACATGATGTGGGTATATTTGAACATGTTTTTTTATGAGTTACTTATTAACTTATTGATATTTGCATCGGGGTGGGGTCTAGGAAACTTTTTGTCTTGTCTGTTTCCTGAAAAAAGTAGCACTTATTTGTTCCAATGCAAAACATTTCTTCTCTTATTATCTACTTTTGTTAATGCCAAACTTCATCTTGATAACAGATTAGTGGAATCTGTAAACACTGGGGCCAACAATGATAATATATACATTTACAAATATATAATAATATGTTATATAAATATATTATAAATAAATAAATGTCATTATTAAATAAACCTAACGAAGATAAATAAATACATTGTAATCTACCTATATTTGACTTTAAGTCACTAACGACATTACAATAGAGAATAAACTTGCATACATACACATATTATGTATGACAGAAGGACATTTTTGCCAGTGGAGAAAGTTCACTAGTAATAAAATATTCTGAGATATTCATTTCTACATTATGTGTATATGTGTATATTCTTTGCCTTATTTATATATGAATGTATGTAGGCCATAATAATCACGGGCCATGATTCATTCAAGATGTAAACTTACAAAAAAAGAGAGGAAAAAAAAATAACAGAAAGGGGGTCAAAAATGTATGTTGTACAAGGACGAAATACCACATGTACATGATGAGTAATGCCATTTTCTGACTGAGATATATAAGTACCAGATTTCACATAAGATCTTATACTACCCAACAGATGGTGTGTATGGCAGGTGCAATTAGCTTAACAGAATAGTTACACAAAGAATCAGTATTAATATTGAATTGTTATTATTATTATTATTATTAATAATAATAATAAAAATAATAATGATAAGAATAATAGTATTCAAAGGGGTCGTTTTTCTGCATTACTGCTTACACTTTGACTCTAGATACTTAACAATGTTTTTTTTTTCACTGATAATATTTCAGTACTTTTACTTTGACGGCAAAACGTGCACTATAATGGATTATTTGAATAGTATTGCAAGTGAAGGACCACTGATCACTATATATGTTCAATCTGTGCTACACACAGTTACACTACTACAACACAAGTACAAGTCAAATGTATTTCAACTCATACTCCAAATCAAATGCGTGGTATGACAATATTTATGCACAGCAACAAATTTACAAGTGCTGTGGAGTTAAACTTCACTTACCTTTGACGACAGCGCCCAGGAGAAGCACGACAGGCAGATAACTGAGAAACATCTTTTAAGTGTTTGGCTGTAAAAAAAAAAAAACCCGCCTCGACTCAAGGAGGGCCAGCCGGTGAAGAAGCCCCGTGTCCGGCCGGTGTGACGCTGGAGGTAACGGTACAGACGCTGCTTCCTGCGGGGGGAACTCGCTGCCTGCTACAGGTGGCTCAGACTGAAAGCTGCAACCTCGGACAGCATTAAAAGCTTTAGTCCCTCCTCTGATTGGCCGGCTCTCCTGTCACTCATCCTTATTGTACTGGAGCTGCACGGCTCTGCCTCCACCCACGAAGCAGCGCGTGAACCATGGATGTATAAAGAGAAGGGCTTGGACCATTCATTAACAATACAGAGGTAAATTACACTGTACAAGAAAAGTCTATTTTTAGCTTGTATACTCAAGGCAGGGATTGGAAAGTTATTACAATTCATCACTACTGGGAGGCAAAGTTCATGGCAATCCATCCAATAGTTTCCTCACTTTAAACCACAAATGACAACCTCATACTAATACCATTAATGGAATTATTGAAACGTGTATTGACTGCTTGTAAAGATATCAATATTCCTCTACTGTGCACACCAAGGCAATTCCAATCATATGATGGATTTGTTATAATAGTATTGACAATAGACTCCACACAATGATCTATCCCCAATCAATTAAAGCCTATATTAAGAGTATTTTCCTTATAAATATCTTATTAAAACATTTTTTTTTTTTTTATTATTATTTTTTTTTTTATGAAGTTGATCACCAAAATACCACTTAGTATATACTTCAGCTTCAGAAAAAACTTTACCCCACAATACATTTTATGTGAATTATTTAAATTCAATTACGCCCTAAATTGTTACAGAATGTTACAGTACAATTACTAACACTCACCTACTTATTTTGGATTTGATACACTTTTACTTTCCTTGGCCTTTGCAGGATCCAACAGCATTATCAAGCACTTAAAGATGTCCAGGTCACCTCGACATTAACATGAATCATTATTATACAAGCTATAAGGCGTTTAGCAGTGGGAGGCAGTGATTCGTTTTGAAGACACACAGGTGAACAGTGAGCTTATTTTCAATCTTTTTTTAAATATGCCATCAATATCTCTTCTTGTCTTCTCTTATTGTCTAAAAATGAGAGCATAAGAGTAAAAACTCATGTTGTTATCGAGGACTAAATGGTCTTGACCATTTCAGGCTAAATAGGCTTTGTTAGGAAATTCAAGGACAGCTCCTTAAAAGCACTAAAAAGCAAATGTCAGCATTTCTGACAGAACCTTGTTATTTGTTCTACTCGAGTTGGGTGCTTAAAAGTTCAATTTATCCACATCACAAACTTTTATTCTCCTACTTCCCCTTAGTGGCATCTAGTCATCTACATACTGTAGTGTTGATTTTATTTGCGGATGTTTTGAGGCCTCTGCCACTGACACTGTGGCACTGAAAGTGTATACAATGACATTTGGAAAATTCAAACTCGGTGGAATCTGCAACTGTAACATTGAGACAAAATAAAGTACAAGGGACTAACGTTTGTCTTTTTATGATTTGTTCTAATCCTGATTGGAATAGTAAAAGCAGTACACAAAGTACAGTTGTTTTCTATGCTGATGACAGTATTTTTGGGATATTGTAGAAGAAACTGCGTGAGACTTCATAGGATACATAGGTCACCTCCATTACTTCTCTCTTATTCAACATTTAAACCGTTTGTAAAGTCAAATACGGGGCCAGGCTAAGATTAGTGGTCCTATTAGGGACCGAGAAGTGACACAAAATCCAGGTGGAATAACACCAGAGCCATGTGATTTGGCTTCTTGGTCACATGTTTTGATTCAGATACAGTGCGGAAAATAATGAGAAAAATATAGCATTAACATCTTTTAAGTGAGTATGGCCATGTCCATTAGGGGACGATATTGCATCTTGACATGCTGTTCAAATATGTCAACAGCTTGGGTTCTATATAAAATAATCTTTGGAACCAAAAACATCAAATAAATCCATAAAGTCAATCAGTTAATATCATATCATGACTAGAGCACCGCCACCATCACCTGTGCAAAAGTTTAATAAATAATGAATAGCTGTGGTCAAAGATCCCGGTTCAACACCTGAGTCTGGACTTATCTAACCTTATCCAAGCTAAGATCTTTTTTTCTCACGTCTGGTACTCACAGAAGCAACTCGTGCTTCAAGGACAGAACTGTAATGTCATTTATGATCCGTCTTAACACCTTTATTCATATGTTCTGTGTACTTATGTACCAAGAGACTACACACACTAAAGACTCAGTCAGAGGCTACTTTTCAAAGAAGAATCTTTCTTTAGAAATATGATGTATGAGTACATGTCACTGTTTTATTACACTGTTTTATTACACAACTGTTTTTACATTTGCTTAATTGTGGATGACACAACTGGGTAATGCACATGTTGCACAAAAGCAAACAAATGAGATGAAATGTAATATGTTTGTCAAATAAAGCCTAAAACTCTGTGGTCTTATAAATGTTGGAACAATACAGATGAAAGCACCAAATATATCTCTGAAGTCAGCCAACATAAAAAAAGATTCCAACTGATGATCAAGGACACATTTTCCTTGTTATCAAGAAACTATTTTGTTTGCTATTTTTCGTCTGGAGCTGAGACGTATGAATGATTGAGTGTTTTACAAAGTGGATTAGTCAGTGTGTAGTGCAAACTCACTTTAAGTTAAAAAGGACAATAATATCAGGAAGTCTCACTTCTTTATTATCACAAGAATAACGCTCCTAAAATCATCATCAAAACATTCTTCCCGGATTACTTCGCAGCTATTTGAACCTGAAAAATCTCACATATCACACATTTATTGCTTTTTAGCAACACGTTTCAAGCTATATTTAGATTTACTATCTATATGTACAGGGTTTTACAGCAAAACACAACTATTAACTACTGTATATACATTGCATTAAGTATTTTAAAAGTTAATATTACAGAACATGACCATTCATCAAGGAAGTATTCTTCCCGTGGAGCTTGTATGTTTGGCAGATTGTGTTATTGTTTAGCTAAGGCGTGGTCTTTATCTGAGCATATTTACAGTAACAATTACATTTCTCACTGCTACGGTCAACTATTCAATATATTCATATGAAACATTTTTTTGACAAATTCACTACCTTTTCACATTCTCCGTGTTGCCATAGCACCGCTTTTATAGCTCTGCCATGGGACACTCCTACATAAGAGACATAACGAATGTCCAGCAGTGTTTGAACACATACACCTTGCCGATTCTTATCTCATGCAAATACTCGGGGACATTGCAACATTTTTCAATACCTTGTGTTGATTTTCAGCCTGGCAACCACCAAGATTCACTTCAGTGTCGACGTGTGTGTCTTATTTCAGGACGGGATTCTGGGGGAAATGCTTTCCGTGCTTAATATTGTACAAGGACGTTTTGTGTTTTTGATTTTTAGCTTGTATTTGTTGTTGATGGAGCTGTTCCCTTATGCCAGTAGGTTTGAGGAGAAGGAACAAGAACAAGCTTTATAACATTAGTTAAAGATGACCAAATGTTCTCAGTGAACCACATCAAAGTCACAAGTCAAGTTTTTTCGGCCCAATATAAAATGAACAAGACTAAGAAACATGCAAACTGCTCAGCGAGGCTGTAATAGAGCACAGTGGATTTTCTGGCAAAATGCTAACATCTGCAAGCTAACATGCTGATGTTGAGCAGGTATAAAGTCCACCATCTTATTTTACCATGTTAGCATGCTAACATTTGCTAGTTAGCGGCTATGAACACAGAGTTCAGCCGAGGCTGATGAGAAGTTAGTTTTGCGGCCGTTGACCTGATGATGGCGCTTGAGGAGAAGAGAAGGGTATGCAAATTAGAATTTATATTTATCCTGAAGGGGACATTAAAGTCTGAAATAATATCCTGGCAATCAATCGAGTATAATAGATATTTCTCTCAAAAGCACAAATGTCAAACTCATGGTGGCACAATAGGAACAATCCGGCAGTGGAATTAATCTTCTGGATATCTGAACAGAATTTCATAGCAATCCATCCAATAATCCAATAATCTGAGACATTTCAGTACGTAACCGAAGCGGTTCACTGACTGACCAAGTGTTGCCATCCCTAGAGCTGCCAAACATCTGACTAAAAAGACTTATTTGCATTCTTTATTTAATTAATCGGATTTATGACTCATGTTACAGCAATAAAAATTCACTCCTCTTTTTTTTATTGCTGCTGTTCCACATTCACTATCCCTCTGTGTACACGTCGCCATATGTAGCTTTTTCCCAGCTTTGAAGATAAGAGCATCGTTCACGTCACTCTCACATCCAACCTGCTTCCTCTGGCGGGAGAAGCTCACTCCTAACAGTTTGAAAGGCCTCCTACAGAGTTAGCTCTACATCTGTTGTGGTGTGTTCAGCCAAAAAAACACCTCTGTGACATTCAGCTCAGGGAACAAGGCGCTCTGTTTTACTGCCACCAGCCAAGCAACAGAACTCTGTGGTTACTAAATGAAATCTCGCCACGCCTTGACCATTCTAGCATTAACTTTTATGGCCCGATATCTCATTTTTCCACAATGAATAGAATGCGCTTATCAATACTGACTCATGATGCAGACATTTCTAAGTTTAGGAGAAAAAATAAATCAACAGAAACTTGACCATATCGTCGCCATGAAGTTGAATATAAAATGCTGTCATTTATTGACTGAACAAAATGGGGTTGGTGCTGAATCATGCAGGTTTTGGGTGTGTACTAAAGTACAAAAAGATTGAAAAGATTTGCAAATTCATGTTCGCAAGCTAAACACACATGCATTCTGTGGTAACGGGAAGACAACCTACTTTTTTTTTCATTTACTGTAAGGACGTTTATTTCCCTCACTGATAAGGAAACGTAAATGGGAGAATGTCAAATCACTGAGGTGTACAACTCATGAAGGCTTCTCTGGTTGGGTGCTGGGGACTGATGTTTGGAAACCATTTAATAATAATAATAATATATATAGTGATATTAAGGCACTTGTTCATCTACATTTCTTTTACATAGTCTCTGAAACGTGTATTTATCTAGGACTCTCTATACCTTTATATTACTTTACTTCTCCTTTGTGTGTTTTGCTCTTGATTTGTGAGCTCATAAGCAGAGGTAGTGTAGAAACAATACAGACTAACCATAACCGAATAATAAATGCATTCAGTCATTTTCCCAATGGATTTCTGACATAACTTTTGTTTACGTAACTACTAACGTTTACTGCATGAATCTTTAAGGATATAAACGAAAGAAAAGACACATGAAGGTGGCTGTGATTTAAGTGCTCTTAAAATTCTAGAAATGGGGGAAATGTACTGAACTAGAACAGGGAAAGACTAAATTGAAGAGGACATTTTAGTATTCCAATTGCATCCTGAAACACTGGCTCACAGATCAGTTTTATGAGGTGATTTTATGAGTGAATGTAAACCATACAGTCCATTAAGCTTTGGTCTTAAAAAATAAAAAGATTTGCAACATTTGTTTTAATCCCAGGATGAGCTGTTGAATGAGCCAAGCGGGTGATGCAACTATCTGTAAAGCAGGCCTGCATTAAAAACTTACTGGAAATTCAAGCCCAGATAAAGTTTAAGTCCACGTACTGCTCCGCAAAAGCAGAAAACATACAATCAACAAAACATGGAGACAAAGGCGAACAACCGCTGAAAGGGATAATCAGTAGATAAGCAGCAAAGCATATTTAAACTGCATCAAGTGTTTGATAACTGAGGACTTCTGCTTCTCACTTCTAGAACACCATCTCCACCCAGTGGTGGAAATAAATACAGCCACACTAAGCTTCAGTAAACCTCTTAAGTGCTACCAGATACTAATATGCAGAATATACAAGCAAAGACTGCAGCTGAGGCGATGAATGACCAATCACATGCAGTCAGTAACAGCAACAGTATCCCATAAACATCTCAAACTGATACATTTCATCTGGGTGTAAACATTAAAAGGCATCAACACGTTTAACTCTACTTCTCACATAAAGGATGACAGTAACGGCTCTTGATAACAGTATTTTTTATTTTTTTCTCCCTAATCAGTTTTAAATTCATTGGACAAGTACGGTCTTGTGAAACGTGTCACAAGAAGCTGGAAGAACATAAAAATGGAAGATATCATCAGCTACAAAATTTGGCGGTGATAAAAAAAAAAAACAAAAAAAAGAAAAAAGGGGGAAAGAAATATAGTAAAATAAAATGTATACAGGGGTCAGAATTCAGTTAAGTAAGATGTAGTGTTTTGTACATTTTTTGTAAACAATAAGCATATTGAAACAATATGGCAAATCAGATCTGGAGGAGAGGTCGAACTGAAGAGACTGAACACTGGTTGGCATCAGACATTTACAGAAACCCTTAAGCAACAATGTCTTAGTGGGTCACATAAATGTCATGTACACAAATGTTTAAAACTAGTCACACAGAAACATGACTTTTTTTTTTTTTATACACAAACAACAGCATCTCTGCTACATACATCAAACCCTCACTCCTTTGTCCCTGGTTTACTGTGATATGAGGTATATGTGAGGCATCTTCTTGTTTACACCTCAACCGCTCAGCATGGCAACATATTATTTAAGATATTACAGCATTGCATTCACTCTGCCATGTTTAATGATTGCTTAAAAACAACAGGCCATTGGGGCGTAAAGGGGTTTAAAGAGTCATTCAGCAGAGTGATATCATTTCCAGCACTCAAGGCCAGTTGTAGCTATGGAAGACAGCGTACTCATTGTTGTCTTTACAAAAAAAAAAAAAAAAAATCGTACAGCATAAATACATTTAAAAATCAGCAAAAAATTACATTTTACATTTACTAGACAATATCTTGCACCTGCACTTCTCAGGAATAGGCACCCAATTTCTAACGGGACAAATATGCTTGGTACTGCCAGCACACGTGAAATATCTAAACGCATACGAATTTTTGGGTCAGCCACCTTTTTGCTCATAATGCATATGGCTGCCTTTCAGTAACAGCTGAAGAAATACTTGATCACTAACACATTTGTCATCAAATTCAATAAGAAAGCAAAAAGCTTCTAAGTTGGGTAACAAGTCAAAACTAAAACTAGAGGTTTGAATTACATTTACATTATCCCAATTAAATGTTACTGTATTTTAAAAGCCCCCCCTCCCTCCCAATCTAAACCCTCCCTAAAAGTAAGGAGAAAGAGAAAATGTTAATGAAAAATCCCACTTTCCCATATCAACCCTGCCCCCCCTCCCTCCATCCCCCCGCTGCCCAACATCACCATATAAACCATGCTACCCAAACAAAGGGTATCCACATCATACACCCAGAATATGTTCAACCCAGAAACCCCATCTGCATATGCCCAAACAGCACGTCTCTGTCAAAAAGCCAGTCCATTCCTGACGTTTGAGCTTCCTTGATCCGACGGGGTACTTTACGCAATGTAAGAAAAACGGCTCAAAGTGCTAATTGGATTCTTTTAAAGAAATAAGAGAACTGAGGAAGAAGCGGAGGGCAGGAAAAAGGGGAAGGCAATTCTATCACTGTCCTACAGCAACCTCTATTGGCCAATGAAAAGCCCCAACATCACTTTTGTTCTCCAAAAATATACCAAGAACAACATTTACCCCCGAACCAGCCCTCATTCTTCCTCTACTTCAACTGGCAGTTCCCCAGAATCATTAAATCTGTTATTTTACATTAATATATATTCTTATAAATATATATAGATATATATATGGCCCTTATTGAAGAAAACATGAGTTTCACATTGACACGAAAGTACCATAATCTCTATATAGCCAAGTAGAAAGTGTTTTCAGTGCTCAAGTGAGCTGGCAGCAGTCTGTTTATGTCACACTCATTCAACAAGTAATAAAACATAAGAAAAATCCTCTTTGAAGTCGCAAACTTAAAACTTCTGAAAAGAGTGCTCACTGCACCTCGTAGGCTTCTCCTTTTCCACTTTTTCCTGAGTAATACTTTAAACCTTGTAACAGACAATAACTTTTTTTTTTTTTTGCTATTTCAACTCTGGGCTATTCCCTGCCATCATGGTTATTTTCATTATTATTTTACAATTGGAAAGTTGATTGCTCAAACACTTCAGCTCATTGTAAATGAAATAAGTCCGGTGCAACTCTACGTAGTAAAAGTACTTTCAGTTCATGATTTATGACCAGACCTAATGCCACTAATATGACAAAAATAAACAGTAAATACATATTTAACTTAAAAATAACAGATACTTAAAAAAAGTTGCATTTGCAGGAAGCCTTGCAGGCTTATTGTTGGGAGAGGAGTGGGCACAAAAACAGAGCATCAGTATAAGTAAAAGAAAGATGTCACTTAAAAAAATTATAATAATAACAATAATAATAACAATAATAAAATAGGAGCACTAAAAAAAAATTAAAATAAGAACATCAACGTTAACGAGTGTTTTCTCCCTCTCAGGCTCTCATCTGTAGCTTTGGCTTGTTGTAGTTTTGGAACCTGTACTTACTGGCTCATTGACATCAGATAACAAACTACTATACCCTGAGAATTCAGACACAGGCGTCCGTATCCTGTGATCAGCCTCGCCGCTACCATCAGTGCCATAAGACAAGCCACGGCCGTCTGACTTGAACTGGGAGCCAAAGGCCTGGGCAAAGTTTTCTATCTGGTAGGAAGGCTTGGAGGAGTCCAGAGAGGCCAGATCCTGCGATGGGGCCAGAGGGTAGACCACTGTGTCGTTCTTGACCGGCAGTTGGTCCTTCTGGCGGCTCAGGTCAGATGGGCTGATCTGATAGGAGGAAGGGGGAGTGGAGGAGTGCTGCTTCTCCATCTGGTCGGTGAGCTCCTGAGAAGGGGTGAGCTGCTGGTGTGTGGAGGCCTCCAGGCCGCTCAGGTGGAAGCTGTGCTGTGGGGAGGATCCTGTCAGCATCGCAAAGTGAGACTTTGGCACAGAGGAGGGCAGCGAAGGCGAGGCCACCGACTGGCCAAACACACACTCCATCGGGGACGTCGTGTAGATGTTCTTGTCAGCGTAGATGGGAGTTCCTGGGTGGGAACTGGTGAATGGTCCTGAGGCGGGAGGCCCGGGGCCCAAAGGGAAGCTGGCACTGTGGCTGGTGCGCTCCAAAGCCTGCAGCAGGAAGCGAGAGTATTCGTGCATCATGACAGTCTTGTCTCCAGACGGACTGGGAGTGTCAGTGTTGTGGCTGATGTCCGTGCCGTCTAGTGACACCGGGTGCAGATCCACGTGATGGTCGCTGATGTCAAAGTGAACGTCGTGGTGCGAGCCGTCAGGTTTCTGAGTGTAGTGGTCGAGGAGGCTCTGCAGCACCTCGTCTGGGATCCCCGACTTGTCGAGACTGAGCGGTGCGTCACTGTCCATCACACTGGAAATGACACCCTGAATGACAGACTGCTGGTTAGACAAGTGACCAACGCCGACATCGTACTCGTTGCTGGGTATTCCAGCCACCACAGGCCCTGATGAGTTTGCATTGTTTGCTGCATGAAGGTAGCGCCTTTTCTTGATGAACTGCATGGCGTCGTTGTAGTTGCTGCTGGTGGGCCCGACTTTAGCCGCGTTACCGTGCATGAGGCCAAGACCATCCATGCCCCCACCCTGCTCCACCAACGAGTCTGCTTTGGCCTGTCCCAGACCCACTTTTTCCAGGCTCTTACGATTAGCCTTCTTGAATGCCATCTTTGGAGCTCGGCCATGATGGCCCTGCTGCATGCTGGGTCCTGGCTCAGTAGACGAAGATACCGTTTGATTCTCCACAGAGTAATCATGGATGCTGTAGCCTCCGGGTACAGCCCCGTGAATGTGCGGTACCCTCACACCTCCACCATCCCTCTTCTTTTTCTTGCCCCCCCCTCCCTCTCCAGAATTTTTGGACCTTCCCCTCTTCCTTCCAGTATTCCCAACATTTCCCTGAGTGATTCCATAGCTGCCATGTCCCAAGTCGACACAACCCAGATCCATCATCCCGGGATCCAGCCCCTTCTTTATGGCTTCTCCACAGGTTCGCTTGTGCTTAAGCAGTCGGTCGGTCCTAGAAAAATACTGAAAGTAACAACAACAAAATGTTTTATTTAAAAGATATTTAAATAGGGTTCATACAGACATTACCAAGGAATTCAAGGACTTTCAAGTAGTTTTTCAAGCACTATTATTTCATTTTCAAGGACTTCAGTCAAAGAAAATAATTCATTTATAAATATACGATGTGTCGGTCTCTCTTGAAAGTAGTCATGTATAAGTACAAGACAAAGTGCATAGACGGACATAAAAATAAACCACCACAAATGTAGTTTTCGGTAACGGGCACGAGACGGTGACATGTCAGAATAAAAAAAGAAAAAGCAAAGCGATTACTTATTCTGAGCAATTTAATTACTATGACTTTGGTCAACATATAGCGTTATGTGGTTCAAGTGCATTTCTTTTTAAGAATAATTTTCAAGGTATTCCAGTACTAGTACTTTTCCCCCTCAAAATTCAAGCACCTTGTGCGAACCTCGTTTAAAGTTCTTGATACATAAAGTATCACCTTAAATAATCAGGACACTAAGCAGCTCACTGACCTGTTGACAGGTCTCACATCTGTACGGCTTTTCTCCACTGTGAGTCCTCTTGTGCCTCTCCATGTGGTACTTCTGAATGAAACGCATGTTACACTGGTCACAGCTGAATGGCTTCTCTCCTGTATTACAAAAACAGCACCGCTCAAGATTAGTTGTCATTGGAAGCACACAATGACTCACAGATGAAATTAGATACGATACGGATGGTCGTCGTTAATCACTCACCACTGTGGATTTTCTCGTGTCGCTGAAGAAGGTATTTCTGAATGAAACTCATGTTGCACTGATTGCATCTGAAAGGTCTTTCACCTGAAACGAAACCAAAGACATTTATACGGTTACAATGTTGCATCCCCAGATGGTCATTATCTATGGTTCACTTATTCGTAAAATAACAAAAGCACCTGTACACTGTAATGTAATCCAATGACTTGCACATTACTTACCAAAAGCACTACATGTCATATGGCTACTGCAATGGATTGTATTGCATTTTACAGGCCGAGTCACTGTATTCATCCTTTCATAAAATACTGTCTTTTACTCCAGCAAAACTATACAGTTACAGTCCATTATTTTCAAAGACTGGTGAATGAAAACCTTTGAATGATTAAACCTAATAAATCAACATAGAAGTGAGTTTAGAAAACCAAACAGAATGTAATGGCTATGGAAGTGTTCTGATGGAGTATTTGCTACATTAACATGTCAAGAAGTTGTGAAAAAGGCACAAAGTAAAATACAGCAGACGCTTCATCATTCTGAAAGCCACAATAATCTAAATAAATAAAGTGATCAATGGTGCATGACCTTTAGATGATATTGTACTTTAAAAATCGATTTTCTGAAGTCACTGAACTCTAGCAGATGCTTTTATCATTCTGAAAGCCACAATAATCCAAATAAATAAAGTGATCAATGGTGCATGACCTTTAGATAATATTCTACTTTTAAAAATCGATTTTCTGAAATCACTGAACTCTAGCAGTTTTGTCACAAAAGCAATTATTATGAAACAGCAAATCATTCTGACACATTAGATAAAGAAAATAAGAGTGATTCTCAAATAAGGACATCCGTACGGCACATTTTAAATAAATAAAAAAATGACAATAGATTGTGCATTATAATATAGACAGTACAGGCGGCTAGTCATCAGTGTTGGGTCCTCAAGAACCTGTTTTGAATCTATTTGAATCAGGATATTCAAGGCTGGCACAAAAAATATTATATCCTCCACTGCCCAGTAACAGTACACAGAGGAGAAGGTTCTACTGTCTGGTTCAAAAGTAGTTTAGCTGACTTTGCTTACAGACAGCACCGGCGGTGAGACTCTGAGAAGCAAACAGAAACAAGTCGTGCTGCTCCATGTGGTGCTGCCCTCAGTTTCCATCACAATTAGGTGATTTTGTGACAGTTTGGTTTGCCACGCCGTTTATACTGCGATATACTTAGTGGACAATTACACAGCATGAAAAAGGCAGTGATATGAATCGATGTGTAGGGGGCCGGACTGTATCTGTGATGCTCAAGGCCAGGGATCATTACAAACAATCAAAATATTTTTTGCAAAAAACTGTTCAGAGCTTGCAGAGTACACTGAGAACTACCCTGAAGGTAATGTTGGATAAACTGTACAAGCAGTAATGAGAAACATTACTTTGGGTTTCTTGAGCTGGCATAGTCAATGTTTTCTTTCTGTGCAATTATCAAAAAAAATATGGTGATAAATCTCAACATCAAGAAGCACACGAGAGAAAATATGAGCATCATGGTGAAACCTGCACTCTACAATACCTGTGTGGATGAGGACGTGTCTGCGGAGGTGATAGGAGCTTCTGAAGGATGCAGCGCAGTGCTCACAGATGTGAGGCTTGGTTCCCGGCGACAGGCTGCCTCCATCTGCATCCAGCATCATTGATTGCTGTGGAACAATAACGGAGAAACGCAGGGGTCAGATTCAGTCAGCTGTCCACTAGATCATCTGAATGTTAGAATGGATATGCATGATGAGCACTATCCAAGTTTTTAAAAAAAATTTTTTTTAATTGTGCTAATATTTAAAATAGACTTAAGTAGACACAATCACACATCAAGTATTTTAGTGATATAAAAATAATTTTATGGGAAATTATGAATGCATTACTCTACAGATAAGGATCATTTCTTTTTTTTTGGTAAAAAACAAACAATGAATTGGTGTTGATTTTGAATTTAAAAAATACATCAACATAATTTTCTTCTTTCCTTTGTCTTCATAAGTTAATTCTTAAGTGCAATAATGAATGGTTATTTGGTAAGGAATTACATCTGCAAAATATGACTACATTCACAGATACAATAATAAATGCCAAACCTTTGCCTCGCTTCTCTTCTTTCTTGGTTTACCCTCCTGTCCATCACCATTTGACCTTCGACCCTTTCTCCCAGTGGGCTCCTTTCCTAACTGACTCGACAGCTGTGAGGATGACAAAGGGAGAGGGAGAGGGCCGTGAGAGCGAGCCACGACAAGGAGATTATTTGATTGAAGGTTAAGGGCCTTCATTCTAAAAACTATCATACAAACATGTTTGTTGCTCATGCAGACAAACAAAGCACTTGGACAATGTCTAATGATTATCTGTTGAAAACTCATTGTGCAAGATGTGGTTCTAGTGGGCGAAATAACAATGAGTCACATTCATGGCCTCTCTTTGCAGAAGCAGCCTGTAATTCAATGAGAGCCTTCATCCATTATTCTAACCAACGAAAGAGACAAACTGAACACCTCACATACTATCCTAAACAATCAGAAGTATCACTTTTCACTAAACTTTTATTATTTTTCAAGAAGGAGGAAAATTGGTTCCCGATTCCTCCCTTCCTTCTTTCGTTTACCTTCCAGCACTTCCCTTTCTTTCCCAGTGAACATGCTGCAACTCAGTGCCATATGGAGACTGACAGGGTACATGTGGGTTCACCTGCTGTTCTCAAAATTAGCCCAATGTTTAGGGCAAAATCAGAAGAAAGACTAGCCAAAATTAAATAAGCCCAACTTTGACTTGAGGCTTTGTGGGCAGAAAACTGCTACTTGCTCACAAAGAGTGTCATCAGCGTGCGAGCAAGTGCAACAATTTGGTAGCACGACAAAAAATACAGACTGCAGGGCATATTTAATCATAGCTCTCCTTAGAATAAGAAAAATAGTCATGAGAGCCAGACTGAAATTTAGATGTGTGGGCTCCACGCATTAAATAAAATTGTCCTTGAGTAGACAATTGAAAAAATGTTGAACAATAATTCATTCTGTTTTTCAACAAACTTGCATCTAGAGCCCTGATGACCTCTGATGCCTGGCTATTGTTACATGTGTGAGCTTGTGTGTATTTCTATTTAAATGAGCACAAAAGACATCTGAAATGAAGTGCAAGCTCAAACAAGACAGCTGTGTCTTTGCCAGGACGTTTTCATTCATGCTGAGGCTGGATGACATCACCCTTCTACCCAGAGTGAGGAACAGGGGGGAGCTCATTTATATTTTGCATCTCTAGCCGTCGGTAGATTTATGTCACCATAAACAGTTTCACACAAGCTCCTCCCCTGCACCCGTCCTCTCTCAGGCTCCTCCCACTCAGGCTTTTAAAATATCAGCTGCTTCAGCAGGGCTTTTGGCACACAAACTAACCAAAGGATTCAAATTCAAAAGATGTTTTTGATAAATATAGGTGTAGATTGCTCATATTTGATTGTACATTGGGCATATTAACAATCGTATAAAAGCTAATAACACAATAATGCACAACAGGAAAAGCCTATAAACACCACTTTAAAATATTTTTCTTAAATTATGGCTATTCTGAACCTAACTATAATGCAGAGAAGATTATGGCTAGCTGAATCTACTGCATCAAAAAGGTTGAAATGGGATAAACCAGGAGGAGCCAGGGAGCATACCCGAGGCAGCAACATCCTTAATCTAATAAGAATGTGATATCTGGTTATGTATTATCTGACAAAAGATATGATATTTTCACATGTAACAAATCAGTGTTGGATGCAGGGACAGTTTGGAGGCAAATCATTTCCGTCAATCGACAAATCAATAAATCAACTACTTGTTTCAGCTCTAAATTCGCCATTCATTTAGATATAAACTAACCCCCCTCACCATCAGTGGTACTTACGTTTCCCATGTTGAGGTCATGCACCAGCAGGCTCTGGTTGTTACTGACTGTCACCTCCAGCAGCTCTGTGCTCTTCCCCAACCCTCCGGGATAAACCGGCAGGCGGTAATCATGTTCTGACATCTTCTCCTGCTTGATACCCATGGCGTGAACATAGTCTCCCACCCCCGCACACCCCATGCGGCCACCCTGGGTGCCCATGCTGCAGTCAGGCGAGTCACGCTCCTTCTTCAGGATCATTTCTTGCGGCGGAAGGTCCTGCATGACAGAGTGGGCGGCCAGCCGGGTGAAGCTGGTCACCGGGGGAAGGTGGCTGAACATTATCATGCCAGGGCCAAAATTGGAGTCCATGCTCCCGTTGGAGCGCAGGTATTCATTGCCTAGTTTGTCTTGAATGATGTTCATGGTGGATGCCGGCGGGCAGGAAAACTATAGGGTGGCAATTAGTGTCATCCTGTAAGGAACAAAAACAGCAGAAGTCAACATTAAAACAGTAATGGGTCACTTTTAAGAAGGCACTATAATAGGGAAATCAATCTGTGAGGATACACACAAATAATAGACAACAAACAACAATTACGGAGCTAGTTAATCTCGGTCTTCAGGGATCAGTGTCTCGGCCTCTGATCTCACAACTGGGTACTTAGTCTGATTAAATTTGCTGATTCGTGGGTCATCAAAGGGGCTGCAGTCTGACAAAATTACAAGTGGAAACAGGCAAAACAGACCATAAATATCTATGGTTGATTACAGTGTGTGTTTACAGTATTGTATGAGGCAAAAAGATCACTGTGGCTGCAACGCTAGACACAACATGAGATGAGGAATGAGAGGATTGAAGTTGTGTTAATCTGTTTGATGGGCCTGTCTGACCCAGTCATCCTATTTGCATGAGCTTATCTGCCAATGAGAGTGCACACAGACTGCATTTGAAAGACAGTTGGTGTAATTACATAGCTGTTGCATAAACAAATACATGTTTTGTAATAGCTACGAGCATGATGAGAATGAGAAAGTTGTTAATACCTCAATTAAATGTGAAGGTAGCCAAATGTTGGACATGTGTCTCTTTGAAGTATAATTTCACCTTTTTTTTGCGTTTTTCACTAAAAATGTATAAATAAATTCTAACTACATGCTCTACGATTATCTTTGGCCCTCGCATGAACGACCCATCCAGCTAATGAGCTATCTGACTGCTGCCAAATGCCTTCAGCTCTGATGGTAAGCTAGCAGCAATTACCTACCAAGCTAACACAACGCCAACTTTCAATAAAATAAAAGACTTTATCCACTCCGAGTAACTTCATCTTCGTCAGATACGTTTCAGCAGACAAACAGTGAGTTGAAAGGACCCCGTGGTCTGCGTACAATTATAAATAAAATAAAAACTAACAAGCTTGTTCGCTATGCAATTAGCTACCTAGCTAACCATTTGGCTAACCACTCTTGCGGGGCCCTTCTCCTTTGTGATGCAGGATCAGGCAATAATTAATATGGCCATGCAATAACAGCAGCAGACGTGCGCTTGATGAACCCCCCTCAAAACCGAGCAAATATAAACAGAAAAACCAGCTAAAGCAAGAGGAAAGTCGGTGCTTTTTTAGGAAAATAAACAAAGTTTGTTTTGTGCTTGTTTTTTTTTTAAAGTTGAGATGAAAGAATTAGTGGCAGATATCACTACACACTGGCGTTACACAAGACGCACACAATCAGCGAGCTGGAGAAATGATCAAGGACGAATGCTAGTTAGCGCCTGGGAGATGAATCAAACATTAATCTTACATCGTTTGTACTTATCATTGGCGGTTTTCTCCAAGTTGTTGGCTTCGTTTTCTGGACAGTGGACCGACTGTAAGTGATGAAACGACAACACAAGCATGACCCATAACAAACGGCCCATACAACTCCAGCGAACAATGATGCTCGTCCGGCTAGCCGAGACAGCTAACTTAGCAGCTAACTAGCGGTAACGTCAACGTTAGTGCGCCGCGCTTTGTTGTCTGTCCCGTGCGAGGAGTTTAGCTGCTACAACGACCGGATATGCCCCCAAAGTTGATTTTATGAATTTCTCTTACCGGTGCAGGACCATGACCTGCTGTTTTGGCTCGCGTAGTTCACCCTCAGCTGTCCGCTTCAATATCTAGAGCCAAAACATTGTTCTCCCGCAGCTGCTGGGTTCTTCCATCTTGCCTCGGCGCTGAGGATTCTGGGTGCTGCAAGCGGATGTGTGCCGGAAAAAAAAAAAAAAAAAAAAAGAAATCCTGCAAACCAGATATTGATTTATTTATATATAAATAAAAATAAATATTGTACAATTCACCCAATTTTTATTACACTTTTTCATAGTTATTCAATGGGGTCGAATTCCCGCATTATATGCAATTCTGGCATTTTATTTGCCAAGTCTTCTGTCATAATCCTTTTTTTGTGTACACACACCGTTAGTGGTGGAAAGCAGGCTACATTTACTCAAGTACTTTTGCAGTACTTTCAAGATTCAAAAGATTCAAAGGGAAACAGCTATAGCGTAGTTGTTGGCAATAAAAGTCTTAAGTCCCAGGCTCCTCCAACAATGCAACATACATGCAAGAAATAAAATATTGCTTGTACTTTATTTGAATATTTCCATTTTATGCAATTTTATACATCTAATATAGTACTTTTCACGCCACTACATTTATATGACAGCTTTTGTTACTAGTTACTTTGCAGATTTAGATTATTAATACACATTTAAATCAACTAATTAATCATGATTTATTCTTTTTGTTAAAGCAGCCCAGCAATATAGCCTTCTGTTGTAATTGAAATGATCTCTACCTTTACCAGCTGCAACATTAAAGTGATGGACACATTAATGCGTCACTAATTATAATCTAGTAATATCATTTTTATTTGATTCTGAAATGGGTCATTCTGCATAATGAGTACTTTTACTACTTTAAAGAGGCTATATATTGATGCTAAATTCTTTGCAGGACGTTTACTTCTAACAGCGTATTTCCACACTGCGGCATTACTAATTTACAAAAGATCGGAGTACCACCACTGCATACCGTTTCTGTAGGTTTTACAGGATTAGTCGTGGTGGAAGAATTAACCAGATCCTTTACTAAAGGACCGAAACGCCACATTTCCAAATGTGAAAGCAGAATTTTGAGTTTTAAAATCACAAAATGAAAAATAATAATTAATAACAATAATTTGCAGGGAGAGGGAAAACAAATTAATGTTTACCTTTATACATATCACATAAAAAAACTAATTCAGACTGTTAAGATATTTGTTAAATTCTCTGTTAAAAGTAAAAGTAATGCCAAAATGTTGCCAGGCTAAGTAAATAAAATCTGCAGTAAAATTACTCACAAAATCAGCTATATTTTCTTAAATTATCAAAAGTAAAAACCGCAGAATGACTACTTTCAGAGCGGTATAATACTTCCTACGTCAAGGTACGTCATTGTATTATTATTTATTATGTCTTAACATGTAAGCAGCCTTGTAATGTTGTACCTGGTTAAGATAAAGCTAATATTGCAATTTACAAGATGATCATTTTTTTCCTTGCCCTGCACACTAACTATAGGTGTTAAAATGTAGGGGAGTAAAAAGTACAATACTAACCTCTGAGATAGTTAAGTAGAAGTATAAAATACCAAAAGATTAATACATTTTGTCTTAAGCATAGTACTGTTTGGCATATCTTTACAAATAGAAACTAATGATCACTTTCTTTTGTCACCTTATTTAGTTTATTTAGTTTTTATGTGTAGTTTAGTAATATTTATGTAGGAAAAATAACTTTTTTCTTTTTGTTGTTTGTTCAGTTTCACCAAGTAACGTCGCGTCATTTCAGTCATTAAAGAAAGGAGGAAGAAAAATCCAGCTTGAATGGCAGTAGTGAATAAAGGCCCCTAAAATGAAAATGGCTGAATTGTTCAAACCGCCAAAAAACCCCGAGCGAGCCTCAAACCAGTCATTCATATGATCAGATGTATTCAGAAGGGAAGCTCTTAGATCTGCCGGAAGAATGACCATGTATACATCTAAGAGCACATCAGAGTCGGGCCTCGCGCCCCCACTCCTAATTGCCTTTGCTAATGAACCAATTAATTCAGAAAGCGGAGCCTAATTGAAATGCAGTCAGTAGAGAAATGCAAAAAAAGGTTAATGAGTGCATTTTTTTTTTTTTATGTCCCTGCTCCTTTCATACATCCACGACGACAAACCCACACAGCTGACAGTGATATCTTTGAAATCACTCTCATCTATCTTGGAGCGTTTAAATTTGTATGATGGCCGCCTGATGAACTGAGTCTAGATGATAATCAGTGATTAAAAATTAAGTTCCAGGTTTCTAAAGTTCATCATCTTACAATTTGAAAGTAACCAAGAAACAGATATTTATCAAGTAATGTTTCAGCATCTTTACGGGGGATTTGGGATAAGAACAGAGCCCACTTTATTAACAAATTAATTATGTATTTATATTTGAGAGAACTTGTTATCTTGGTTGGTTGCAGACTTCAGGGTCATTGAGGACACTGAGGTTATGTCCTTTGTATTTTCTTTTCAAGGAATAAGGAGGGATATATGGTGGTATCCTATAGGCTCATTCCAGCATTTTTAGACTAATATATTTAGCATTTGAGGAACCTTAGGCCACAAAAAATATTCCGTGTTTCAGTATAGTTTTACTCATGGATAGTAAAAATGTCATCTTAAAATTTAAGAGATGTTTTCTTTTGTGTGTTGAATGGCTGAACCTGACTTTGGTGTTTCTAAAATCCTGCCTACAGCCATGCATGGCCTATATAAAAGTAAATAAAGGTGTTCATGTTTGCATATTGTTGGCAAACAGTTGCCTATTTACACATCGAGGAGACACGGAGGAACATAATCATTCATTTGGAGTTGTGTTTCTTGCCACCTGATGTTAATACAATATTCACTCTACTTTTAGCTGTTGGTCTCTACCAACTCCTGATGGAAATATCTCTCTTTAGCTGCTCCACTATGTTCCCCAGCTAGTCGCTAACTGTGTAGGTCTGCTGTTGCGACTGAAAATGAGACTATGAGAGCGGTGAGAGTGAACCAAAACAGCAAAGAGCTGTAAAGCCAAAACAATGAGCATGAAGATGCTAAAACTGAGCCGAGAGGAACTGAGTCGAGTGATTATTCTGTTATTTTGTACAAGTAGACATCTGATCTATTGTTGGTAGAAAAATATTCATTTATTATATTGTGGTAAAATCCTGTCAAGCTTGAGCACAAACACAAAAAAGCACATAAACTAACAACGATGGGACGATCTGCAAGTGTGGTGTTATTTCAATGTCCTGTTCAGAGTCTTATGTCAATCTATGGTTCAGAAATGTCACCGTGTGGTTTCCATCAGTCCTAACACTCAGCTGAGTATTAGGGACATTAGGGTCAGACATATTATGACTCCTGCAATTTGAGTCATGTCGTGTGCCACTGACTCCACTTTGAATTAAGTAATCTGCCTTCATTGCGAAGGGGACAGACGAAGGAGCACGTCTGTACCTGCAAATAGTCTGATATTTTCATGTCTGGGAATTTGTGGCAATTTGTGTATCATATAACACAGATGGTTATCAATTCTAAGTCCTCATTAATAATTCAGCCTGTGTGCAGCACGTCTTTGTTCCCACTCCCCCCTCCCCGGAATCCATCCCAACCTCACGCATAACAAAATCATTTGGATGTGAATGCTGATTTTCTTTTCTCATCTAACATTGAAGGCCAAGAAAACTGTGAACAGTCGAGAGCCAAATTCGGTGGTTGCCTGCGTGTGTGCTGATTTGGAGTCCTTCTCACTGGGAAAGCCTGATGCCTACACATAACAGATGGCAATCCTGGCCGTCTACCTCTAATCCTCAATTGTCAGGAGGATCACAGCCATGTATGAGTTCCCTCTACTGAGATGGAAAACCTTGTCAGTTATTAGAAAACTGTGCCGTGGGTAGATTTGTGCTGTTGGGATGAAATAACATTTGAATGATTCCATTTAGTTTACTGATATTTGGTGGCATATGCTCCAAATCAGAAACTCTGTCAATACTACAGCCATTTATTAGGCGTTATATACAATAAACCCTGGTAAACCTATTTTGTGGTTGTGGTTATACCCCGACAGATCGAAAATGTCTGTCTGCACATAACTCTACTACCTCATTATGTCTAACTAGGCTTACAACTTTTGTAAGCAGTTGACCCCTTTTACATGTTAAATCGCCCAACGGCATGCTGGGTACAGCTAATTCTTTGTCGATGTTCGTGTGAGCTTTTGCCCCCTAATGACGCGTATACTCTTGCATTGCTAGGGGATACAACTATGTCATGCGGTGTGTTGCTCAGGACCCAAGGAAGCGCAGTGTCGATTGTGAGGTTGTTTGTTTGAGCTGTTCTCAAGAAAGAAAAGAATTTCAAGAAATCTGCTAATTTGGATGCAAAAATTGTTTGACATTTTGGGAAATACACTTACTGTATATGCTTACTTGCAGAGTTGGATGAGAAGAGCGATACTTCTCTCATGTTTGTATGCTAAATGTGTAGCTACCACCAGCAGCTGGTTAGCTTAGCATAAAATCTGGAAAAAGTCACTGTATCAGGAAGTTATTAAATGCTATGAAACAGTTTGGCACATATCTCCTGTAAAACCCTTCTACACTACAGTGTTTGTATGGATTTACCAAACAAATATAACATGTTAATTGTTTAAGCTTTATAGGTGAAGGTAGGCAGATTTATTTTACCTTTAGATAGAGCCAGGATGGCTGTTGTTGTAGTCTTTGCACTAAGCTAACCAACTGCTGGCCTGTGATAAATGAAAAACTTTTCTTTCTCTGCATTCTGTTATCTGTAGTGCAAATGTTATTTTCTGATTAATGTGTTAATACAGCGTCCATTGTGCCTTTCAAAATACATGTTAGATCAGTCTGCTAGTCACAGTTCAAACACCAATTTGTTATTCGGTGTCAGTTTTATCACCTGAAGCTGGGATGTTCAAATATCAGGTCCATATAATATTCAGTATTACTGAAAGCTGATACACTTAAATAAACGGACAAATAAATGACTCACTACTGTGAGTGAGACTTCAACCTGAGCAGAGACCTAATCAGCCATTTGAAACCACATCTTCAAAATGACTTACCACCATACACACTTATCTTTTAAATATCAAGGAAACAAGCAACTTTATTAAATTCAGTTTGATGTATGAAATAGGAAAATGCATTTTAGAGCCAGACATTCACTCTAGTCGCCAGTTTATTATTGCATTATACTGAAATGTGTTTTTATTGTTTTGTCCACCCCATTTATACCAGCGAGGGTAGGCTAAATAGATAAGACAGATAGATAACCTTTAAATCAGGGAAAAACCAATTGAGAGCTTTCACAATGGGGCCCTGCAGGTACATGATAATAAATAAGTTATACAATAAAAAGTAAAAAAACTGTAAAAAAAACAATTACATTTCACAAGGACAAAGCAGACACATTAAAGAAACGGGAGCATTCATTTGATGAAACATCGTTCAATAGAAGCTTAAAATGTTCTGTGGTTAAAAAATGTGTCTGACATAAGGAAGTTGTGAAGATTATTCCACCTATGAGGACCATAATCTAACAGGTAAAAGCAGTTTTCCCCAGTTTTGTATTCATATGGAGTATCCAAGTTATGCATTCTTATAGTATCCTATATTTCTAAGTCTTAAAAGCGATGATAAATAAAATGGTAGCTTATTAAGTAAATAAAAAGGAGACAGTGTTGTTCCCTTTGAGTGGTAAGTGATGGCCACACTACCTTCTCATTGAGGATACACGGATGGGTTCTAAAACTGTGATTCACAGCATCAAGGGGTTTGGGGGTATTGGCAGCAGAATGCATGTAAATTACATCTGCATTGTCAAGTATTGACAAAAATGTTGCCTGTACAATCCGCACCCTACTGCTAAAAGTGAGGCACTGCTTATTTAAAAGAAAATAACCCTTATTTAAATTTAAGCTTCTTAATCAGTTCTTCAACCTGAGTTTTAAAAGATTATTTTTGATCTAGCAGGTAATTATAACATGGGATTTCCCTTTATTTGAGCGCAGTTTTTGTACAAACATTAAAACTTTAAAAAGTATTTTTCATTTGGGATATTTGAAGAGCATGTAATTAATTGTATTAATCTAATAATAGCTTACATTTAAGGGACTTTTGAATAGCCAATACAAATCAGACTTTAAATTAGACAAAGTTTTGTCAATAGAGGACACAGATGAGTAAATAACTGTTTTCATCTGCATTATAATAATTAGAGCTGTTACTAATCAATGAGCCCAGGTAATTCATGTGCAATATGAACAGGAAAGGACCTAGTATTGAGCACTGGGGCGCTCCTTTTGTAACCAGATTGACGACCTTTCGTAAGTATTGCTTGAGTTCTGCCATAAGATGACCCCTGAAACCAGTTACTGTACATGCATTTTTTGTCAAAATCAAATTGACCGAAGCCTATCCAGAAGAAGAGTATGATCCATGGCAATGCTTCAGACAAACCAATGAACAGAGCATCACTACTCCTTCTTATCCAGAAAACATTGTATAGAGCAAAAATGTCCAACCGGCCACTGTCAGCCCAACAACCGGCGTAGCATCATAAAACAAACTTCATTTCTAACTTTACAGAAACAAGCTAAAACTCATCAAGTTAGGTATTTCCATTGTTCCAACAGTCACCACCAACTCTGGTTTGGTCAAAATAAACCCTTAATTTCACAGAGTTAGATGTGAATATGTGCCTTCTGTCTTCCTGTATGCTGAGCAGCTGCTATCACTTTGGGGGCAAACTAATAAATTAGCAAAGTAAAATGACAAAAAGACAACCGGCAATGTAGTCAGCCAATCACAGAGATATTCGTCTAATGAAACCAGACTGATAGGAGTTTAAAATGCAAAGCTCAGATAGAAAGTTTCAATATTAATGATCTTTGAAGAAAAGTTGTACTAGATTGCATTATGTTTAGCTAGATGTACCTATCTACTAAACTGGCAACTGAGTTGCCGAATTATGACTACAGAGGTAGTGTACCTTTAGAGTCACTAAAGGTACACTACCTTCATTCTAATACTGCCATTTGTTTAAGTTACTGATTCTTCATAAGCTTTAGTTTCTCTTCTTTAATTTGCTGTTGTTGAGTTTTCCAATAGTGTATGAAATTACACTTTATACCTGTTGCTTTATTCAACTTTTTCTGGAGTGTTGCCCTCCCGAAAACAGAAACTAAAAAAAGTACACAGAAGCTGACGCTCTTGATAACCAAGATCCAAAATCTGTTCATTACATCATTTATTGATGAAGTGCTCAAAATACCTTGAAAAATGATGTTAAGAATAGATCAATAAATCATGCAGTCATCTGATTTTGGGTCTTTTTTTAAAAAACGTTTTAAGTACAAGCCTATTTCATGTCTTAACAGAATTAAAGGTCTGAACAAAGAGCACTTGAGGCGAGGGTCAGCTGATTAGATCAGTCAAGGGCTTTGTTATCCCACCTGTGTGACTGAAACTGTAATTACGCATTAGTTAATAATAGTACATGCAATGCAGACATTTGTGTCCTGTCTGATTAAAACAAGGGCAAAGAGAGCCAAGGGCATAGCATCCTTGTTAGGAGTGCCCTTTGGGAGGATACTTGTCCAGGAAATCCTCCTCTCCAGGAGCCATCCAAGTCTAAATCAATAAGAAGTCTTCATAGGAAAGAGGAGAAGCACAGCTTTAATGTCAGACTTTAAATGGGCAAAGCCCTTGGACAGTGAGCGTGACATTTTAAGGTATTTAAAGCAAGAAGTCCAGAAAATGAAAAGATTTGGGGAAAACACGCAATACTTTTGTTATTGTTAGTTTACTCAGTATTATTATTATCTCAAATGAATAAACTTTAATAATATGGCACAGGTTAACGAGCCACAAATAAGTACCATAACCTGCATTTCTGCAATTCAATTAGTCAATGCCCCCTATAATCCACTGTATTAGATCAAATATGCACATAGATCGTCCCTCCAGTAGATGGCACAGTTTAACTTTAAAACACAAAGATTCTTCAATGTCATTAATCAGGATCTCTGTGACCCTCCACGCTGTTAATCATACAATGAAGCAACTACAGAGTAAAGACAATGTAAGCACGTATGAGGAATGAGGGAATACATTATTAAAATAATATATATAATATATAATAATATACAAATGAAGTCGTACAGATTCAACTGACCAGAGGAACTACACAGAAGAGTCAAATTGTCCATCTCTCTCTTTACACACACGCAGTCTTGTGTAACTCTATGCTCCTCTCTCCCTTCCCCCTTCCCTCTCTCTCCTCGTATCTTTCTCACACACACACACACTCACACTCACACTCCCCTCTTCATCCTCCACAGCCCACCAGAAGCTGTGAATGGCAGATAGCTCATCGTCTTTCGCTCGGATGGTGAGCACCAGGCCAGTGAAAGAGTGTAGACTGAGCAGAGCGCACAGCTACAGGCAGCCGTCTTGTCATGTAAAATAACTGGAAGAATATTGGATATATATTTTTTTATAACAAACGGATAATATCACTGCTTTAAAAGCACTACCATACGCGTGATTTGTTTTTATTCCTAGGATTTACGCGCGCTAAAGTGCCCATGGCGCATTTTACGCACTGCATGTAACCAGAGTTTTGGAGGCTCAAACTGTCAAAAACATGGATTAAAAAGCAAATAATTTCCTTTTACTTCAGGAGAGCTCAAATGGCGGCACTTCGTAGAAAATTTGGCGAAGACTACCAGGTGGTTAACACAAACCGGGCTACCACTTTTTCTGCTCCGGTTAAGAAAAAACGCCAGCGCTTCGTGGACAAGAACGGTCGCTGCAATGTGCAGCACGGAAACCTCGGTGGAGAGACCAGCAGGTACCTCTCTGACCTCTTCACCACTTTGGTAGACCTAAAGTGGCGATGGAACCTGCTCATCTTCACCCTAACTTACACGATCGCTTGGCTGGTCATGGCATCCATGTGGTGGATCATCGCGTATATCAGAGGAGACCTAAATCACGGCCACGACGCGTCCTACACCCCCTGTGTGGCCAATGTTTACAACTTCCCCTCAGCTTTTCTGTTTTTCATCGAGACCGAGGCCACGATCGGTTACGGCTACCGGTACATTACAGAGAAGTGCCCGGAAGGCATCATCCTCTTCTTGTTCCAGTCGCTGATGGGCTCCATAGTGGACGCTTTTCTCATCGGCTGCATGTTCATAAAAATGTCCCAACCTAAGAAACGCGCAGAGACGCTCATGTTCAGTCAGGACGCGGTGATTTCTCAGCGAGACGGCAAACTGTGCCTCATGTTCCGTGTGGGCAACCTGCGGAACAGCCACATGGTGTCCGCTCAGATCAGGTGCAAACTCATAAAGGTAAGCCCGAGCACCAGACCCTCTCTGACTACACTGAGTTACATGTAAATAACATGCAGTAAAATGTACTTATTACGTAACTTATAGGACTCCCTGCTGCTGGATTGTGAAAAATCAAAGTATTGCTGTAGACCTATGCAAATAGTGGACGCTCAGGGAAAGCATTTCCCTCTTTTGCACAATGACTGAACATTAAATGACAGTCGGTTTCTCTGAAGAATCTTTATTCTCTTTACTTCCCTCTCATCTGAGCCCACAAGGAAAAGGAATAGTTGCATTATGCAGGTCTAAAGTAAGCTATTTTTTATTCAAAGCTTAATTTTAAGCAGGCCCCACTACGCAATATACACCTTGTTAAACAAAACAGGCTTAAGGTAGCATTACCATAATCCCTCAGATGCAGGATGGTGAGGCTGAGTGGCAGCCAGGTGCATCTCAAACCACTGAGATAACACCGTAAAGGTGGATCTTTGTCATGCTCGACACTGTGTCCAGAGTCAGCGGTGACACCTGGAGAGATAGATGTGTATCAGAAAGTGGATGTGGCAGAAAGATGGCCCCCTGAGGAAGAAAGTTACGCTCTGTGAATCTGCAATGAAAGGGAGCTTCACACACGACCACAGATCACTGGAGTCAGTAAACAGCACTCCTGGGAGAGGGCATGCAGGCAATACATGATACATATTGATGGCATCCATAAATAAATGCATTATTTTCTTTTTCTTTAGGATGCATTTTTTTTTTTTTTTTTTTTTAAATGTCTACTTCCTGGTATATAAAATGATTCAACAAAAAAGGACAACAGGTTTTAGTCACGATGTTGTGGGTTTGACTCGGCCGTACGAACTGTGCCACGGTGGCTCTTCACTGCTGAAGACCTCAGCTGATTTTAGGGGAATATAGCCAACAAACCTGACACTCTGAAAACAAGCAACAACGGAGAAAATTACCATGAACAATAGCAAGGTGACTGGCTCCTTTTTTAATTATTGTAATAGAGCTCCTTTCAGCCACATCCATGTTCAATGTGCAAAACGGGCCATAAAGAAGACAAACAGCATTAGTGAGGAGCTCTGTGTCTGCCTCTGCACAGCCACATCGAGCTCAGTGTTGGTCAGCTTAATGATGCATGCAGGCAAGGAGGACCAAGTTATTCCACAGTCACAAGCATGGAGGAAATCAAAAGCCCTAAAGGCATAACGTACAATCACACATCTACACCAACTGCCCGTCTCTCCTGTAAGACGTAAGCTCTCAGCATCTCAATCAGCCTGTCTCCATCTGTGCAACACGCCTATGATATTGTGAATTTTAGTTCATCAGCACACTGGAACTCATAGTAAAAGGATAGCATGGGATTTTATTTATTTATTTATTTTTTTAAAGAAATCACATCCAGGACTAGTAGAAAAAGATATAGGAGCTGTGGTACTTTAAAAAAGCATGCATGACATCAAAAATAATAACTGAGGTTCAGGGATTTTTTCAGTATTGTAGAGCCACTCTGCCTTTTACCTTTCCGTCTGGACTGCAAGAAATACAATCACTATAAATTCCAAGATCTCTCTGCCAACCCCACATCTTTTTTACACTCCCTCTCTCTGTGAAATACAATAAAAACAGCATCCACTCTGTGCTACACAGTGGCTTTTTTTTTTTCTCCCAGTTTTGCTCCAGGGCTTTGAGTTCTAACCTTATTCTTTCGCTTCAAAGACTTTCTTACCGAGACAGAATCTTTGCAGCAGCTCTTCCAGAGTACAGAACACAAAAAAATAAATGAGTCACTGGGCGGGCAGAAATTCCTTGTTTAGCCTGAACGTATCTTTAGATATTACACATCACATACATTGTTTAAAAACCCTCAAATAATAAACAAGTAGCCCTATTTACCACTAAATGCTTTCAGTGCAGTGCTGGTATAGAAATGTTGGTGGTGCTGTTGAACTGCAAGCCTCTTCAAGTCATACCTCATCATATAAAATACTCAGGCGTTACTGGCAGAGGAAGCCTTTTAACTTGTATAGAAACTGTGTGTGTTTGTGTGTCAGAGAGTTTGTGATGATGACTTGTACATCAAGCGGCATCTAGAACAGAGTGAATAAACAGCTCTAAGACATTAAATCTAACCAGATGCACCCACACTCTTCTACAATCAAAACTAAAATATTTCTTTAACACCACCATGATATGAATGCTCAAATGAATCGCACTAAGAGTTTGTTTTAACCAAACCAAACATGTTAGGACCTTTTGTTTCGACCCCACTCATGTGTTGGGGATGTTGACACAAAATGTTTTAGTGCAACGCAGCTTAAGATAAAAGTTCCTGTGATTCACTCCCCAAGTGCTACTCCTGGTGCAGTGAACGGACCCAATGACCTTTGGTTAGAAGTGGGCCTCTGGCCGTCTGCCCACGACCAGGTAGTGTTTTAGTCTTTCCCTTCTCTCTGGTTTTTGTCTCACTGCTCACTAACTCTGTTCTGGGGTTAGTTGGCCTGCAGTTGAAGGACAGGACGCAGCTTCTAGCTACCCAAGGTCAGTGGTGACAGAAAACAATGTCCTTCATATAGTCAATTTAATCTTTGTCAGACAATGGCAGTGGAAGAAATCCCCATAATACATGATGGCGCCTAGCAGTCCAGACAGTCTGTTGTGTCTTGGACTGCGGTCTTTTTTTGCTTAGGAAGGTTCCTAACTGAGTGAAATGACACGGAAGTATTAAATGGCAGCAATGATAAGAGTTGTTCTAATTCTCTAAATGCTAAGGGAAGGTGCTTCCTTTCTCCTCTCCGTCAGTACAGGATGCACTGGACCAGCCTTTACCAAAGGAAATGAGATAATGCTTTCCCACAATTCCTTGCGGCACCAACATTTAAAGCGATGCACCATTCGGCCGTCAATAACATGTTGTCGTTTCGTTGAACACTATGGATAAATTGAAAACATGCTTCTTAGGAGGTGTGATTGTGTTTTGGACAGGACAGGGGCGCCTCATAAGACATCATTATTTTGACTATTCGACCACAGCCTTAGTTCTCAGTAAGACATAAGTTAGATAAGTTAGATTTAAGACTTTTTAGGACTGAAATTTATAAGCAACTTGACAATAACAAAAATGTAAGGAAAAAAGCAACATCAATTACTTAGGATTAGGGACAATTTTGCCCATATGTTTATTGAAACATGAAACACTTCCTCATGTCGTCGCTAGCTAGCAGACATTGCAGCTGCTCTGGGCTGCGAACAAAATGCTATTCTGATCTGCCTGACGTTAATACTAGAGGCATTCTGTGAATTATCTATAAAATAGATGTTAAAGGATTTTAAATTGCAATGTCGGGAAAATACAATTCATACAATCCTACTTCCCACGTCTTAGCATTTTAAGGCTTAAGTCTTTTTATTACCAATTAAGGCCCTTTTTTCAGACAAATTAATTTAATGCCTTTTAAAACTTTTTAAGGATCCGCGGTAACCTTGGAATCAGACAAGGTGACAAAGCTACAACCGTAGATGTACAAATGTCAAAGTCAACTTTATTGTCAATTTCTCCGTGTGTGATGCAGACGGGGAGATCGAAAATGCCGTTTCTCATAGTCCCAAAGAAAAAAAAAAAAATGTATACATACATACACACTTGAACACCCACTTATATAAAATATAGCAATCTACACACAAAGTGTCTGTTGCTGGATGTGTGCGAGTGTGTCTCTGTCTCTGTGTGTGTGTGTGTGTGTGTGTGTGTGTGTGTGTGTGTGTGTGTGTAGAGGTTGAGCCCTCAGATGAAGCCGCAGCTCTTATTTTGTCCAGTCTAAGTTGCAACATCACTATGACTTAAATCTACAGGGCCCTGTTAGATGACAAAGCCTGTTTAAATTGGAGCCACTTGTTGGCGCTGGGGTATTTGGACACCAGAGTCCCGCTGAACTGTCTTGGATGATTACTGGGTGGCAGCAGACAGCTGAAAGACGGGAGAGACGGAGCAAGGGAAGCTGTCACACAGAGTCCCACCATAAGCAGTTGAAATGCAGCTTTGCAGAGCATCCGTGACAGCCTCAGAGGGCATCCTGGTGGAACATCCCACCGAACATATGAGTCCGGTATTGGGAGGGTGGAGAGAGTGAAGGAATTGATGGAAAGTGGTGAAAGAGCTGGAGAGAGGCTCACAGTGAGACATAAAAAAAAGAATTACGCAATTTTCTCTTAATATTTTCGTTGTGTGAGTGGTGCCTTCTATTTCAGAGACAGACAAGGGAAATAAATCCTCTCGGCTGCATCTCCTCAGAGGATTGCAGGATGGGCTATATACACTCGTCACGAGAACTGGAATTGATTTCCATACACACACAGACACACACATGAAATCTTAAATTTTCTCTCCAAGGCATTAAAAAAAAAAAGAAGGCATGTGTGAGGTGGAGTGTGTATTATTTGTAGCAAGCAGGCTGAATCAGAAATAATGCATTCTTATTTTTGAATAAACACTACATCTTCAGGCTCCCGACAATAATAATGTATGAGCCTTGTTATAGTATTTTCCACATCCAAGTAGAAAGTCAGAGGCAGCACAGTCACAACAAAACAATTTTTTGGCCAAGAACATTGTGACACCAATTCTGCCACAACAACCGCTAAAGTCCCCCGGTGTCACATCGAGGATTAAAACACTTTCTAAAGGAAGGGAAACAATACTAGAGCATAAGAAATGTTAAAAGTAAATGTCAGGTATAGTATCCAAACTAAATTTCACACCAGTTTTGTCTTGGTTTGACGGACCTGATAACTCTGTATACTTTTTTATTTTGGTGAAGCATAAGCCTCTACAGCCACATTATCAGTCTGACTTCACCTGCATCCTCACAATCAAATCTAGCAGGTTTTCACTTGTGATGCACCATCTTGCAGCCCCGTATCCATAAAAAGGCCCTATTATTACAATTGTGCAGCATAGCTTACCCTTTATGTACAGCAAGGTGGGAAGTTAGAGTGTGGAGGTTAAAGTGGTGGATTGGCTTGTAGTTTGTCTGACTTTGATGCCAGAGGCTTGAGTTTGCATCCATATAATGACATCAGTTAGTGTTGTGCAGTTGCCTAACCCTAACCTTAAAATATTTGCTGTGCGCACATATTGCAGAAATAAATAAGTGAAATAATATCGGTACTGAATGTTCAAAAAATGTTATCCAAAAATCAATGTGAATTCTGGAGAAAAGGTGGTGTTTCCTAAACTTTTGATGGACCACCCTTGTCAGCTTACAGAGTTCTGACTTTAGTGAGTTGGAAATGTGAACAGTAATTGGTCGTTCAAAATTTGGATGGTCCTTGATGCAGACGTTTTCCCAGCAGAAGAGAGGAAGAGCTGCAGCAGATGGCTCCGTTGTGTGTGTGAACAGCTCATTATTACACACGTAAACCTGAGAAAAACAGCTTGCAGACGTCAGTGTTATTGTGAGAAAGGATAATGAACAACGGAAAAATCCAGTTCCACGTAAAAGTAACTTGGACCACGTCCACACTGACCCGCCAAAACTTTTCATTTTCATTCTATTCACTCTAAGCCGACATTTTCACACCCAAAAAAGAAAAAAAGTTTTTTAGAGTGGATATATCTGCAGACGAGTCGTTGAAAATGGTCTGCATGTTCAACCCGGACGGGAGCTCTGTGGCAGGAAAATGAACGCCTCAGAGCCTCTTTGTGATTGCACATTTTAAATGTCAGTACAGCCAATCACACAGCCCAGGTGTTGACATTAAGCTGTATTTTTTGTTTATGATATTATAAAATTGCAAATTGTAGCAGCACACAAATTGCTGTTCACCTGGTTAACAGGCAGCTTTTAGGGGCTGTAATCAGATCACTGCTTTATGCCTGTTCAGTTGTCTGACAACAGAAACGGAACATTTTCAAATGATTGTGATGATTGTTAAATTGCGAGTTTGGTCTCAAAACCCAGTGAAGGTGACTGTGGAGCAAAAGAGAAGCCACTACAGAGGTTTAGCCGGCTGTGACGGAGCAACCAGGCTGCATCTTGGATGATGACTGTGATGCACAATTGTGTTGTTTTTGACCAAAGAAAGCAGGAAGAAGAGATTTAGATCATTCTGGAAACAGCCTGGAAAAGTTAGTGTGCTCACGTTTTCACATTTAGCCAGTGTTTAATGTGAAAATACACTGTTTTCCTTTTTCCTAACTATTGAACTATTTATTAATTAATTTTAGCTAAATTAATGAACTGAAACTCTCTCCTGGCTTGTTATTTAGCTTTCATGCACTCTCAACACGTGCTGTTCAGGGGTTACAGCTTACTCAATATGTAGACACACATATGTGGTATTAATAAACTGGTAATCAGTCCGGCAACTAACCCTACCATCAGGAAGGTTAGAATGTTTTTGTAAAAACTGTTTATTATCATTTTGAAGGCTGTAATTCGTGGTTCTGTTGAACTGCATTGATTGATATGGTTTCTGTAATTTAGCAGAACCCTCAT
This sequence comes from Bovichtus variegatus, assembly GCA_943593645.1. Taxonomy (NCBI): domain Eukaryota; kingdom Metazoa; phylum Chordata; class Actinopteri; order Perciformes; family Bovichtidae; genus Bovichtus; species Bovichtus variegatus. The sequence continues at coordinate 7,757,000 of CALSCE010010635.1, forward strand.
TGATATAAATGGGGTGAACAAAATAATAGAACACAGTCAGTCTAATATAATACAATTCACCAGCACCACAAACAATTGAATCAACAAATCTCTGAAACGGTTTCAACAAAAACTGGAAACAGTCCAGCAATAAATCCTACCTTCATGAAAGATAGCATGCATTCGTGTTAGCTAGGTGTACCTAATAAACTGAACATTATGAGTGTAGTCTTTGACACACATGTACATTTACATGTTGTCATGTTTCCATTTTCTGAGACCAGGAGAAAACTGAGCAGTCAATACCATGTTTGGCTCTTGATTTGATTTGACTCAGTCTTGGCTGAAATGCTAGATGTCCCAACCTTTCTAAATGTAGTGAGACGGTATCTGGCAGAGGGGAAGCCTGTGTGATTCGGCCGGCCTGTCAGTCAACCTGATTGCCGACATGCTCCTCCACCCCCTCTCAGGCGACTGATTGATGAAGGCCCGGCAGAGCATGGAGTGGAGTTGGGTAGTAAGATCAGGCCACTTTAGGTCTAATCAATTTTATTTATCACCTGTCTTCATCCATGAGCATCATTCACACCACTGAAACACTTCTTTTGTGAGCATGAAACAAAGCCACAAAATATCTCTAATGATAATGAGCAGCTGACAGGTTGACTGGGTTAGTGAGTATGTGAATAATTGAAAATGTCAGAAGTCCGTTTACATACGTCAGAGCTCGTGGAGAGAAATCAGTTTATTTGGTGGCGTGTGGGATTAACGTGAAAAAAAAGAAAGAAAAGAACAGTAGACAAGCTCAGCTATCTCAGGATCTTTGTGCAGGAGAAGCGTAGGAGAGCGCCAGCGGGGTCCATGTAAGGAGCTTTGCCCGTCAATGTTTGCATACAGCCATCCATCATTTTAATCTTAAACGAGAAAGAGAGAAAGTGAAAAGCAGAATTTCCCTGAGCCAGCATGAGATAACCTACATCCACCCAAACAGTATTCATCAGTCTGTAAGCACCTGAACAAAGCCCCCCTGACATGAAAGTGGTTCTCCAACATAAATCCGGAAGAGCAGCTCATTGATATTCACAGGAGATAGAAATACAATGCAATGGTTTCTGGCAATGCAAAGCCTGTTTACTCACACTTCATTCACAGTTAGCTTCTAGGGAGGGATACACTGTAGGGCAATGTCACTGGGAGGTCAGGATGAAGTTGGGCTCTGACTTGTAGCTGCTGCAGCCAAGTCTGGATGAGAGAGAAGGCAGAACCAGAAATGTAGAAAACCCAATGTATTTATGAATTAAAATCAAATGCTCACTCTTTCAAACCTGACACAAGTCGCTAACTTTTTAACCCTTTCTTAAATCCTTTTTGGCTTGAGTATTCTGACAGTTCTCAAAGTTGATTTAATCGTATTAAAAAGTCACATTTCACTTTTTTTTTTTTACTACTTTCAGTTCGATGCCATAATTTGCTAAACCCTCAAACTGCGATTGTCCAGTCATGGCACAGCAGGCCTGTCGAGCTTTGGATTTCTAAACATGTCGAAGCGCTTTTAGAATAAGTGAGTCTTTTTTTAACCTTTACGACCCCAAAAACACAAGAGCAGAAGTGTAAACAATATTTTAAACACTGTTTGTCTACTCCAAAATACACTGCATTTGTTATATGTTACGATAAAAAAGTCTTGTTCACAACTAGCGCATCCACTGGGAAGTAACATTATCTCTCCACTGTGCAGAAGCTGGTCCAGTATGCTAACAGAGTTTCGGGTAAAGTTATGGCATGGTTTGTCCTGCTCTTTATTAGAATAAAGGGTGTTTACGCTCCAGCAACTCAACGTTAACCAGGATAGCGTTATGTTTGCCAAACTCATCAGCTAGTCCTCATCCTAAAAGTATTTTCTCTTTTAATGTCAAAGTGAAAACATATTGTCTTATTTAAAATGTTTCCCTTTCGTAATGAAGATACAACGGCTAACTAGCTCTACACTGCAATACCAGTAAAATGTCTTTTACATGGTCAACTGGTGTGAACTCTGACTTTTTGTCTGAGACCCGTTAGCTTTGGCCTCAGTCTGTTAGCATGATGTCATGCAGGCTACAGTACTGATGTAGTCATCAAGTGCATATTTAAGACCCTTTTACAAGGTTCTCGCTACAAAATGAGCTGGAAACATAAAAAAATTCAGCCGGAGACAGGGTACGCAGAAAAGAAAGATACTGAACATTAAAAACACAGAATGAAGTGTCTTATCTTATCCTTACCTCAATGGAAATCTACCCCACTCCTCATTATCTCAAATATGGTGATTTGCAAAGATAATCTTAACCTTTGAAGGTCAGATGTCTTCTCTTAAATGACACGGAAATAACCTTTTAAAGAAGGTTGCAAGCCTCTTTTCTTACAGCAGAATGTAAGAAAATGGACGGAAATGTAAGGGTGTGTGCAGGAAAAGGTAACACAGACCGCTAAGTGAGGGAAGCAAACAAGAAGAGGGCAGGTGAACAGATTGATTAGACAGAATAAGACAGGAAAGGAGAAAATACATCCAGGACATTGGTGCTGAGCTCCGACGTCATCTGGGCAATTAAATGCTTCTGCACCAGTTAACTCTCTGTGTCCTGTCCAAACACGGCCGTCTCATACGTCCGCCTGCAACTTCTTCTAGAAAACAATGTGAAGTGCCAAGTCTGTGGCCACTACAAACAGGGAGCCCGTAAAATGTTTTTTTTGTCTTCAGAAATGATATGGTTACAGAGCAAAGCAGAGGAGGAAAGAAAAAAAAAAGGGAGGTTAAGAAAATGATGTTAAGCATCAATTTATAGGATAAAGTTGTATCTTTCGTCAAAGATATGAACTCGATTTCTAATTCTCATGGTTAATTCCTTGTAAATTTGTTAAACTTTTGCTACTCTTATTAGGAATAAGTGACAATCTTATATCTTTACATGACCAACATATATGACTGGTTTGCCATCTGATCACCACATTCTCTCCAGCATCGTGAAGTAAAACATTTTTTGTACTTACTTTGAATTTGGGGCGTTTTAAAATATCGAATTATAATCTTCCATGTGTATCCTTTCCAGTAGTTTTAGTTGGATGTTCCATTTATGTTTTTGCACATTTGTTCACGATCAGCTGGGGATATAATGCAGAAAAGTTAATTTTCCCATTTATTTTTTACATTAACATTAGTTTATTTTACGTCCGTACTTTACTTAAGTAACATTCGGAATGCAAGACTTTTAATGTCATGTACTTGTAATGCAGTGTTTTTACATGTGTGCCATTAAAACTTTTACTTCAGTAAAAGATCTTGTTACTGGACTGAACATTGAAGATATGGGTCCTCCCCCCCCATCCCTCCCTCTCTCTCTCCACTGTCTCTCAGTCTCGTCAGACACCTGAGGGCGAGTTCCTGCCTCTGGACCAGTGTGAACTGGATGTTGGTTTTGGGACGGGGGCAGACCAGCTCTTCTTGGTCTCCCCTCTCACCATTTGCCACGAAATCAATCCCAAGAGCCCCTTTTTCGACTTATCCCAGCGCTCCCTCATGAACGAACAGTTTGAGATTGTCGTTATCCTCGAAGGCATCGTGGAGACCACTGGTGAGAGATTCTTCCTGAATTAAACTCCTTTCCCATCACTTCTTTCACCCCTTCCCTTTTATGTTTTTTGTATCCACTTCTATGCCATTCTCATTTCTTCTTTTCTTCACTCTTCTCCCTCTCAATCTAAATGTAAATTCCTATATTAATATGAACACACATAACATTCTCTTCTAATAGATACTCATAATCTAAACTCAGTTTTGCATATTTGAAGAATGTGGGAGCTAAAAAAAAAAGGGAGAATAAGAACACATGACACTGACACCCTGATTGAATTATGAGGGATATTTTATTACTGCAGAATTGGTTTATGCCCACCCTATGCATAATAAAAGCCTGTGGTCATAGATGTGTGTGTCACTTTGATGGATGATGCTGGGTCTTGGTCTAAGCTTGGCCACTACATTTTTCAGATGACAGCTGAGAGCAGAGGTAATGCTGAGACATTGTTATACAACCGCCGGCGTAAACTACAGGCAGCCATGCCGGTGTACTCTCAGTGACAACACTGTTCTCTGTGGCATATGTAACAGAAGCATTCTTCTCTCTAGTCCAATACAAATAAATCCATCTCCCTCATTTTTTTTTAGCTCTGCATCTGTTCATCCCTCATAACCCTCACTTTGCCAGTGCTGTGGAAGAAACCACAGAGCTGAATAGGCTTAGAGCAGGAGGGAGGAATCAGTAGGGAAGCGTAGAGGCATGCAGGCAACACGGTTGGTGCTCTGATAATACCATTAAATCAGGGTGCAACCAGAAGTTTAGTGTCACAGTGCTGTGGCACTCAGAGCTGAGGAGTAAAGGAGGGAAGCGCTGGCAGCTTCACCTTCAATGAGCCAGGATATCCCGTCATCCTCACACTGACACACATCCCATTAACGCAAACACATAAAGAGGAATCCCCTTACATGCAGCCGCTGCTGACACAGCTGTTTAGCTCGTCGATTGTCTCCCTAACTCATTCCAATTATGTTTCAAAGAGACCAATTATAATGCAGCCACTCAATATCTGTCAGTCCTAGTTCTTAGAGGCAGTATATATATATACTGTTTTTATGATAAAGGGATTGGTGTTTGAGATGCGTTTCTCCATCTCTTTTCTGTTTGAAACATTAAGCGACAGGCCAGGCGGCAGGAATAGAATAGTCTCTAAAGAACATATAATCTCCACAGATAGTGTTTATTGTTTTACGCTCAGTGACTCATTAATGTGACAAAACTAGGCTAAATATCAAACATTTATTTGTTAAAAAAAGACAATAAAAAAAAATGTTTCAAGCTACCATCTAATCAATCCAGTCCTGACAATTCAGGATGTCTTGAAATCAATGTATTTAATCTGAAAACAGAAGGTTGATCTATAATCGACCCACGCAAAACACAATACTAGAACCCGACATACAGCGCAAACACTAGTAGCAGCATGATTCACCAATAACAAGCAACTTGGGCCAAAAGAGCAGCAATCGATCCAATCAATCATTTTGTTTATAGTAATTATGCTCAGATCTGCACAGACAGGCGTGTGGCAGAATAACAGGAACCCACTTGGACCCGATACTTGAATATTGAACCCATTTTCTACAGACTAAGAGGACTGTGAAGACTTCTAAAAACAAAGCAGAAAATGTTTTGTACCATAGTACAAACCTTTGTAAGCCATTCAGTATAGGGTACTCAACATGAGTCGATTTAAGTCTTTCACAATTTTTTGCTTATCATCTCTCTGTAGGTTCGACTTTCAGTAATATGCAGATGACACACACCTCTCTGTGTTAATTTAGATTACCGCTAAGTAAAAGTGGCCATCTTTAAATAGTCTCACAAAAAAGCAAAGCATAATAATGTGCTCTGCAAACAGTGCCAGTGAAGGCTACTGCCAGGAATTTTACATAAAGTCTTCTTCAGGGAGGCCCTTCTCGCTGTCTGCCAAGTGTTTGCATAGTTGTGCTGAGGGCTTTTATTTTTATGCAAGATGCAGTAAACATTAACCAGCTGGTTGAATACCCATATGACGCCTGAATGATGAAACAAAACTGGCATGCCTGTCAGGCTCTAAACCCACAAGCTTCCACTGCCCCGATATTACTGCTGTCTTGTGTATCTACTGTCAGCAGAAATACAGGGATTCTCCTGGTAAGAGAAGAGAATGCAGCTCGCAATTTATCCTGGACTCACCCTTGTGATTAAAACCAAGCCTCTGGGCTAATTAAAACAAAAAATGACCTTTGTGTAAATGTAGAACTGACTTTTCTGTGGGTGAAGATGAGTAGTGAGCCTGGAATAGCATCAAGCTATGACATAACACTGCACCTATCATCCCTCAGAGGGACAGGCTCAGACTCCTACTCTAAACCTTACTGCAGCTTTTAACAGAAAAGCTCGGGTGGAAACAGAGCCACTGGATAAGAAAGAATATGGACCAGGTAACCTGTTACAATCCTGTATACAGCAGACAACATTCAAGACACTAAAGACTTGTACAGACAGGTGTGAATGGTGCTGGGGGACTGCTTATTCTGTTGTCCAGATTTAAACTGGCAATTATCACGACCAACACAAGCCACACTGATAACAATTACCACTAACCTTTCACCCATATTAACAGCACACAACAATGGGTATCGCACAGCATGGAAACAAATAGCACTGCTTTGACCTCCAAGAAGGAATATATAAAGACAGATAAACATCCCTTTGTGAAATGGTAAACAAAGATGTCCTTTATCTCATATCATTATTGCATTTCAGTAAATTAGAAGTGATAATTTGGACAGACAAAGTAGTACTAATAGTTGTAGTAGCTGTTTCTATGTTTTCCATTTGGGAAATGGTAATAATCCTTCACAGTAGATTTCTTATATTCAATCTCCAGTATGGGACTAGGTGGTAGATGGAAAAGTAAGGAGCATGAAGTGGTGATTCATGAGCAATAAGGAGCAGCAGAGCGGTAAAAGAGATAATAGGAGGGAATGCCGCCCTTTCAAATTCCTCCTTTTTAGCCAATAATTGTTTTTTGGTGCTAAATTTCATTTACAGTATCTATAACTTATCTGTCACTTTCTAGGTATGACATGCCAGGCACGGACATCATATACCGAGGATGAGGTTTTATGGGGCCATCGCTTCCTGCCGGTGATGTCCCTGGAAGAGGGCTTTTTCAGGGTAGATTACTCTCAGTTTCACAGCACGTTTGAGGTACCGACCCCACCGTACAGCGTCAAGGAGCATGACGAGAAGAATTCACTGCCCTCGCCTCTATCCACTCCTACCCGCGCACTGACTGAGAGCCACGGCGCTCGGCGTGACCGGGTGTTTTCCGTGGATTGCATCAACACATCAGAGGAAAGGAGGGGAGGGATTGGGGGTCGACTGCCGAGCAAGCTTCAGAGGATGAGTTCATCCGGGAAGGAGGACCTGCAGAGGAAAGTGCTTCTGCTAAGCTCCCAGCACTCGGAGAAGGCCTGCAGCACAGGAGACCTGCCCCTAAAGCTGCAACGCCTCAGCTCCTCACCAAGAGCCGAGACAGAGAATCGGCTGCAACTCAAGTCCCTCAAGGTGGGCTTCGAACCAATGACCCAGTCTACTGGAGACCTGTATCAGCACAGCCAAACCCCCACACTGTCCCCTGCTCCGGTACCCATGCACAGCCCACTGCTCTCAGCTGGAGGGAGGCCAGAGGACAACCTGCCGGCGAAGCTACGGAAGATGAACGCTGACCGCTGAAACCCAGACAGTCCCAGACCACAACAACAAACTCCCACTGACCTCCGACCACAGACAGACTGGAGGAGATGCGCATGGAAACAGACTCAGAGATGTACTTTACCTTTGGAGGCTTTGATAGGAAAAAAACTGATTGTTTTACTGACAATTTATTGATATGTTTTTCTTTTTTCTTGAGACACAACCTTTAAAGGAATTACTGTGATTTTTGTGTTTTGTAGCGGTGGCATTCATGCAGGCTTTGATACACATGAAACAAGAAGAAAACACAAACTTCATGCTTAATGCGAACTTGATCATTCTGCAAGAGTTGTGCATGTATACACTAAATCCATGTATGCCCCACTACACTTAATAGTCATTCTTAGTTTCATCTAAATATAAATTATACAAAGATAATAAATGCTGTTTGATCTTTCTCTTTCTTGTGTTGTTATTATCACACCAAAAAAAGTATTTCGTGCAACAGCTTTGTCCGATGTCAATAAGTAATTCAGCAGTACAATGCAATGCAGTTTTAATAGGGTGTTGTTAATGGCCTAATTGTGTCCTCTTGACAAGTGACACTTCCATCAGTGGATAAAGTGCATATAAGAGCGCGAGAGAGCATAATGAGCTACGCTACTTCTTCGAGATAAATATGAAGCGTGTTTTTGGAGAATGGAGGCTGATTAGAGTCAACCGATCATTCCAGACAAAGGAATAAAGCGGCCACTGAGGCATCATGTCCAACAAACAAAGGATTATGTGGTCTTCTCTCCAGTGTATATCCAACCAAACGACCACATGCTTGGCTTAGTGAACATTTATCCAGGCATGTACATACCGATATTAATTAAAGTCATATTTGGTCAGCTTTTGTATCAACATTTAAATTGTCCATCTACTGTATAGCACAATCCTCTGTTCCTGACCAGAACAAACTGAGATTAAAGCAACATACACAGTGCTTAACCAAATCCAGGTAAACACCCCAGTGTGCAAATGCAACTCCACAAAAAGCTTCTTCAGCACCACAGGGTCAGCGTATCTGAAGTACTTAGAACACCTAAGTCTTAATTTCACCACTACGGCAGCGCAAAGACAGGAAAATCAATGGGAGATGGCGACCCTCCCCCTCTCATTATGCATCTGCAGCTTCAACCACCCTCTCAGTTTACACAGAACTGCTCCTTACACTCTATTCCTCTAATTTAGCCTCCTGTGTGTGTTTGTATACTTACTCCCCCAACACACTCGGTTTATCACTGTTCTCAAGCCGTGTGTGATTTGCCAAATTACACAACACTGAATAGAAATAGGCTCATTATAAGACACAGAACATCGGATGAAACGTAGAGACAGTTAATAATGAAACCGAGTCTGATGATGAGAGTGACCAATTGTTCAACGCATTTGCCAAAAGTTAATCATTGCCGTCATTACGTGACCTACACATTCAATTAATCAATAAAGTTGAAGTTGCTAAATTAGGGTATTTCATGTCAACAACCTCTTACTCTATTCATTTGTCATCAAATGTCACCAATTGTGCCGTTACTGTCCTACTCCTCAGTTACACCCACATACACATACTATAGCCGAAAAGTTAGAATGCTTTAGAAAACCTGATGTATAGATAAAGTGCCAGTTAAGCACCCCTAACAGCACTTATCAGTAATGACACTTTGACGCGTAGCTTTTCCCGTGATTGATGTATATTCACCAAACAAATACTTAAAATGTTCACAATAACCATGGCAATCATTCTGTCAAGGGGTCGGTGTGAGTATTTTGTTCCACCCTAACCAAGCAAAAGGAGTGAGAAATCCTTCCTACAGACAACATTTTCAGCAGACAGGGAAGCTGCGGTAGCGTTTGCTGTGGGCAGAAAACGTAAAGATGTATACCGATTTCACGGCCGTTCTTTAATACGTGGACTTACAAACAGCCTGTATAGCGGTGTCAATCTCACACACAATTCTTTGCCCTGGCACAGGAAGATGGCGTCTTCATTTATATTGTCACCTATAAAAGGCTTATAAAACCAGATGTGTTTAATTATAGTAGAAATGACATGTAGATGTGGGCAGAAAATCGGTCAGCATCAGTGAGGAGTCTGAGCTATCTTAACGTTAGCTTAAGCTTGGGACAAACCTGAAACCTGAATAGATCTTTTCACAGATCTTTTGGGTGTCAAGAGTCACAGAATTACTGCATTTTCTCTGGAAAAAAGAAAATAACTTCTGTTGCCGTAAACACTCCAAAATGGGACCAGGATCAACAGATATTGGAATAAAGTGACTGTACATGTAATTTATTTATTGTTGAGTTACTCTTTAAAAATGACGTTCCCAAACTGTAACCAAGTAAAGTTTGTGCCTGAACCTGTCCAAACCTTAGCCATAGCAGATCAGCAAACGCTCGTAGGAACATTTTCTGTAACAGTGATGCATTTTTGAAGGCACAGACAGACGATGTGGTCTTGCAGATAGCTCATTCTCATTATTTTATCGCTTTATATTAGGCCATAGATAGCCATGTGGCACATCACCGATTCTGACTGCACTACGGCATTAAGGATTTACAGAGCTCCGCATCAGTGTGATGACACAGCTTGGTTTCTCAGGTATTTAATTTGCTTGATTTGCTCAACACAGATTCCTACTAGGTCATTTTATATATACACAGTATAAATGATTTCCCAATTGGGTTGCCAGAAAATGTACTATATGCACCCTTAATGTATCAATAGTGGCCTACAGCTCATTTCTGCCCAGGGCCCATGCTCACAATAACCTTCCTGCTTGTGTGAATAAATCCTTCTATAATTTTAAATGATGTGGTTGACCTCACCTGCGTGTCAAGTTTTACCAGAGGACAAAAGCAATCAGACCATCCAAAAGACTGATGGGTCATTCGGTACTTTCTTAATAATTTCACAACCTCATCCTACTTACATCTAAAGAAAATGGCCTCATCGCCACAGAATTAATGTCATTGTTCTCCATGCGGCGATGCAGTTATGCAGCAATGACCATTAGTGTGTGACAACAGGAATTATCATTTCCAGTGGAGCCGACACGGACTGTTCGCTGCAGGGGTGGGCTGAGCAGGGCAGCACGGGCAGGAGACTGAACAAATGCAATTTAAGTCCCGAGACATTTTCCCCTGAAAACCCAATCATGTCTCTGTAGGAAAGACAGGGTGATAAGGGTCATTTTGTTCTTCCTAATGGAGCGACAGAACGGCTGCATGTAATGATGGGGTCTCTTTTTATTCTCTGGGCTTTCACTCACTTCCCACATCACTGTCACACTTCCCTCTTCATCTTCATCAGTACAATACAGTAGGCTGCAGGAAGAGTATGATTAAAAGGCCTTGGAAAGAACGTGATTATAAAGTAGCAGACTTTTCAGTCTGAAGATGGATTTCAAATAAAGTGTCAGAAAAAGTTCTCCTACTTTTGCTGAGTGCTATGAAGTGATGCATTGAAAAGTGGGAAACAAGGGGAGTGGGTGGGTGTTCGCTCTCTTTTGCAGTCAAGCCTCCGATGATGAAATGCATGTGCGTTTGAATTTGTGTAATCATATTTTGTCAAAGTGCACGCCTGCGTGTGACAAGTACAATTTCACAGAAGAGATAGTGTCAGACAAACGATATGTCCGGGGAGGAAAAGTGCTTATTGTGCACAATGTAGCCAGGAGAACGCAGTCGTGAAAAAGCAGAAAGAAATAAATGGGTAAGGAGGAAAAAGGGAGTAAATAGATAAATGGAGCATAGCGGCCATTACTCATGTTCACAGGTTTGAGAATCCCGGTTTAGAGTAGAGGAAACATTCAGTGTAATGTAATGATGGTGTAGCAGTGCATTGATTTACCCCTGACAGGAAGTGTGTATGTCCATTTGATGCCACACACATGCACGCACGCACGCACAGCATCTAGTACTCATTAAGTCCCATGGGATTGTGCACTAAAACACCACTTCTAAATGTGTGTGTGTGTGTGTGTGTGTGTGTGTGTGTGTGAGAAAGAGGTGCCATGTATTGTGTGCTTCCTAAGTGTGGTTTTGTGAGAGTTTTATGATGCAGGCGGTTTGAACGTTTATCAATAAACACACAAAATCCAAATCACACAGATGTTGAAAACTCAGACTCAGGATATTAAACAGAAATATCTGCCTTTGATTCAACAGGAACTCCAGTTTTTCTGTTATTTTCCTCCATCTTTATTTTCATCAGGAAAAACATTTCATTGACGTGTACTACATGGGTCCCTATAATGCTCATAAATGACATAACGACAATGACATAATGACAATCGTTTTATTCAGCTTTTGGTGGCATTTATGTTTATATTTGATCTAATGATATTTACTGTGATAAGAGTCATTTTTAAACCTGTGATTCTGTTAGTTTCAAAGCTGCTTATTTTGTAATGGATGTACTGCTCTTCCCCATACAAAATGCCCGATGAAGAGATGTTTAACATTTTTAGTTTGTGTGGAGTAAATGAAAGAAGAACTGTGTAGATAGCGCAGTGATGAGCAGTGATTATGGCTTAACAGATACAGAGAAGAGTGACGAATATGACAATTGCCATACTGCATCATGATCTACATAAATATTGGGAAAATATTCTTATTGATAGCACATTATTGATTTCAGCTATGCTGCCCAGCCCTTCTGCCCGTTTTATTTACATGCACTGACTCGGGTAGCATTTTTACAGAAAGGCAGCACAGTCTCTTAGCCGACACATGTACAACTGAAAACAATTGAGACCCAATATTGTACTTTGCCGCCATGACGCCTTGCAGCTAGCTGAGCAGAGTGATGTTGAATTCCTGCTCTTTGATCACTACACACAGGAAGACCAAATCTCCCAAAACGTATAACACAGCTGCATGTCAGTCTGTGGCGATGTAGGCAACCACTTGTCCAACGCACAACAAAACACAATTATTAAAATAAAATGCACATCCTGGCATTTGTCTGAGACGTTATGAGTGTCTATGAAGGAAATAGTACTTTTGTGTGTGTCTGAGTGATGAATAGAGCTCACAGCTATTGATTTTTCAGGAGGTGAAATGAGGGTATTTTGGTAGGTTTGCACCAAACTTCTCTCTGATCTGTAGATGGACCTCCATCTTCCAATCCCTCCTGACACCAGCTGTCGCTGCAGATCCGAGTGATTATCCAAGCCTCCGAGCCTCGCATTGTGTTGCAGGTCATAGGTTGGTTTGCAGCAGTGAGGCATTGATTGGTCCTTCGATCTTTAGCCTGGTTTGCGTTAGACGGAGCAATGAGAGGGACGTCCCCAGAGGATGCTCCACGCTTCATTCCAGCACTTCAGTCCAGTCACAGATGCTAGCTTTAAAGAACCAATATTTACGCACTGCTCACACACGGCCCACGGGCGAGTATTATGGTAATATATGCAAGGGAAAATCAATGCAGTCAGCCAGTCATTATTTTCAAAGCATGTCAACAGTGGTTGTCTCCACTGTAAAGCACACACGTTGAAATTAAAATGCTACACAGAGAGATGAGCGCTGATGTTATTTGCTATCTTTCCTTTCCTCATTTCCCACAGGCTTACTCTGCATGGATAGGAGGGAATAAATCATCGATGACACACTTGATATCTGTCGTTTAGATCAGTAGCAACTCATCTGCACACAGCACTACCGAGACAGGCACACACACACACGCTTATGTTACAGACTGTATTTGAATTTGCTAAATGAGAGTGGGCAAACGAGACACACACACACACACACACACACACACACACACACACACACACACGTTGCTGTGGTGACAGTTGTGCAAAGAAGTGCCTTACGTTTGATTGACGGCTTAAGCATCAGTTTGTTGTGTGTGTGCCTGAAGACGTGTGTGTGTCTCAGGAAGGTGGTTCAGTCAGGCACATCTCCCTTTTAGACACCACAAGTGGTCTAATTAGCCATTCATTCAGAGTTGGTGCAACACAAAGAAATGGCTCACTGTGGATTATAAATGAATCAGCTGTACATCACAACATCCCCAAACCTTTCTACCTGATGGGAAAGAATAGGAAATGAATGTACTCTGTCAAAAAAGAGAAGAAAAAGCAGAGATAGGACTGATATCCGTTGTCATTTAGAACTTTTTCGACTCCCACTTTTTGGAGCTGATATTAACATGTCAGAGGCGGATTTGAGTTGGAGGACAGCGAGGGTGAGAAAGTGAGACGGGTTCCTAATGAGCCTCTCCATGCCTTGTCTTGTTATTAAGTATTCATGTTCCAGGTATTTTTAACCTGTGGAGACATCAGTGTCAGGGTCATTATGGCAGAGGCTGAAACCCTCTGAAAACTCCTCAGACAGGAGCTGACTCTCTGTAAAACTTCGAAAAATGGTGTCACAGAGGTCTGGCTGGTCTGAATTTTACAGAGTTTAATCAAGTCTGATGTAATTCATAAGCTTTTTCCTGTAGACTCTACTTTCTTATGAATTTTTCAAATGTTTTATTAATTTACTCTAGGGAATATACAGTGACATCTTACAATTACAGTATATCTTTGACTTTTCCCCACTCAAAATACCAACACGTTCACTAACTTTACAAAGACTCATGGAAAATGTTGCCTCAATGTCTTTGAGTTTGATCAAAATGACAGTTTAATGCTTAATTTGAGTCACAGCACAGACAAACATCACCTCTATTCATTAATAATCACAATGTGTGGTCAACAAGGTGTTTCAACCAAGATAAAGACCAAATCGAAATAATACAACTGGTGATAAAGAGGCTCACATTACTCTTGTTGTATAAATGTGTCTTCACAGCTCTCCTGAGACTCTCTCTTGAATCAATAACCTAACAGAGCCTCTCTCCCTTGGCCTTGCTTATGTCATGACGTATGAGTCTAGATTGCCATGCCTGATGTTCCCTCTCGTCCCTCTGTCTCCTTGGCTTTGATATGTAAATTCTGTCCCCTGCCTGACTGACACACTACACACCGGTTGCACAGCTTGCTCCTAATCGCCATCACACCGTGTCTGCTTTAAAAGCAGCCAAACACAGCAGCCCCCTCCTCACAAAAGAAGAATGCACACTCAGTTTGAACATCTGCCTGTCTGTCAGCATGCCAACTCGCCTGTTAAAAGGAGCCCCGGACATATTCAGGCATGTCCCACCGGCAGATTAATTAAATCTCACCGGTTCTCCACTTGGTGTTTTGGTAAACATGCACAGAGTCAGCGGGATGTAACTGCAGAAACTAAAGTAAAGTTAAATGAAGTGGTGTAAACCATTATCCCCATTTGAACTATTCATTGAGTCAAGAATACAAATCCTAAACACAAAGAAATCCTGAAGAGAAATGAACAGCTACTGTAGGCAACATATTAGCCTCAGGCAGCTAATGACTAGCTGTGTTAGCAGTAAGCTGATCACAGAATAACTAAATTGACAAATAAACAATCACAAAACAGCTGTAATAAAATATTCCCTACAGATAATGCTTCAACAAGGCATTTGGAGGGTAGATAAAAGTTACCTGTCCATTTTTGCTTGGTCACAGATCTGACAAAATACCGGATGTACAATGTCAGTTAAAATGTAATTGCTACGAAATTGTGCCGAACTTTCTGACAACCTCCTGGGCTCGCACACTATTCACATATAATTCAACTTCAGACTTTAGTTTGCCAGAATGTGTCATTATGACAAATGCCGGTTCAGCCGGTTTTCATAAAATAAAAAACGGTTTATGATCGTACACCGAACCAGACCGGCAAAAACTTGAAATCGACTCAACTGTAGTAGTCTGAACCCGTCATAACACTTCATCTTTATCGACTTCAGACTCGATCCAGAGTTGTTGATAATGACTGGGAAAAAAATAAAGATAATGACTGAATACATTTTTTTTTAAGATTGAACATTTTTACCAGGTATATATGCACAGTGTGCCTGCTAGCTGCAGATATGTGAGACTCCAGCCAATCAACAAACAAAACAATGTGTTTTGGGACTCTGCGAGGCTTCCACAGGATGCATGCCATACACTGCAGGGTTTGGAATTAGGGACTTCAAAGCATTTTGGAAGAAAAGAAGAGCCGTTTCATCTCCAAATATGCACAAAAAATAAAATAAAATAAAATAGGAGTCTAACTACACCCGAAACTATACTCCTGAAAGTATGCTCACACAGGTCAATGTTTTTAGCTGTTAGCATTAACTTAGCATCAAGCTAATGCCACTCATGCTGGTTTGATTTTATTCATTCCAGTCAAATCAGATGGTCTGCATATGGAAACCCAGATAGTTTTAATATAAAACCATTTAAGTCGACTAATGCACTTGACGGGCGGAACGAGAGACAGAGTGCAGGACTCCTGTGGGATGAGAGGAGGACTCTGTGTTTACACCAATGATACTTGGTACTATAAGGTTGAAGGACAATATTTCCCTGAAGTTGAATCTTGAATGTTAGAAGAGAATGTACCATTGTTTTAGTAGCTGCTGCCCTGTGTTGCAGAATGACAATAAATGATCCTTGAATCTTTATTGATTCTTGATTTTGCTTCATTTTACTTTAAATTCAGCATGCCCTCAATTCTGCAGGACAGTGGCACTATTACAACTTTGACACATATCTGTACACATGAACATGCAATATTTGTATCTATAGACTAGACTTTAGTTGTTTTGGTCACTGCAGTCATTTTTATTTTTTAAAGAACAGACTGGCCAAAAACTGATCCGATGCATGGCAGATATACAACTGAAACTTTAATATGGCGTCTAAAGGGGATTGGATGTTTATCACTGAATAGGATATTGACAGTAAAATGTCTAGAAATACCCTTAAGTCTGCATAAGTTGAGACTCGGAGACTTCAGTCTTGGACATTTTGAGATTTAAGAACGTCTCTGTGCAGCTCTGGCTTCTTGTCAGACCTGCCTCATCATGACTCAGCTTTCAGTCCAGTGATCTGAGACAGAAACCTGCCAACCATTTAGAGCAGAGCACCAGCGCTTTAATCCACAGACAGAACCCAGAACCACTTTCTGTCTCTTTGTCAGTCTGTGCTTTATTGACAATCTGTCGTCTCATCAACACATTAGAACAAAGCAAGTTTGACACCGTTGACAAAATATGTCAGCAACATGTCAGTAAAATATGTCAGCCCGGTTGGTTGGTGACACACAACGCGATACTCTCTATTTATCTCTCTACCGTGCGACTTCCTCTCACCAACACGTCAGTATTGTCGTAGACGAGAGAAGGATGACGAAGGACATACAGTGCATCGTACTTTGTTTGGTTCTCTCTACATGTGAACCTTTTATATCTTTGCCTCTTACATCTGCTTTCTTCTCAGCAGCATGTTTGGCACAGGTTGGGGGGGAAACAATATTCTCTGTAAGCACAGCCCACTTACACTTTCTTATTATTAGTAGCATTATGTATGAGATATGATTATGTAAAATGAAATGGTACAAAAAGGGGCCTGATGGCAATTACATTTTGCTTTATCAGTTATCGCAGACGTTAAGCATTTAATTCAACCAACAATCTATGTTTTCCATCTTGGAAGTCATTTTAGCAGAAACCATTAAAGTAATAGTTTGACATTTAGGTAAATATCCGTATTTACTTTCTTGCCAGGAGTAAGATGAGAGCATTGATAACAGTCAGACGTGAGAGCGGCATCGATCTATTCATCTAATGCTCGGCAAGGAAGCAAAGAAAATGTGGAACTATTCCTTTAACACACATTCTGTTCAATTCATGAGGCACATAAGACATCTTTGCATGTTAAATCAGAGGAGACTACTTGGTGCAGGACAAACAAGGTTAAGACAAAGATGCAAAGGTTTACTTTCATGGTTTATTGTCTCTGAGCTCAATGAGAAAAACAAACGCCGTTAGTGGACAAAAGACTTCCTGATTAAATCCTCGTGCTACCTAAAGCAGAACAAGCGCAGGAACAAAGAGGAGAGTGAATGCCAAGTCCTTTTAATCTTTCTAGAGCTATGTTTTTCTCCCTGCTTGTTCCACATCAACCTAAAAAAAACAGGAAATGCTTTTCTTCCTGTTTGAAGGGAAAGGAAAGTAAAAACGTGGAATTTGAAGCATGCTGATGAGGTTCGACCTCGCTCAACCCAGAAACGCAGTCTTTAGATTATTTTAGCGTTTTACACAGAGAAGAAAACCTTTGCTGTCTGACGGATAGACAGATGGCTTTCCAGACGATTCCTTTTCTGTGCCAGACATGGCCGACGTTTACCAGCGAGGACATAAACACAAAACACACACACACGCTCACATGCACACACACCTGTCCTGATGTATAATGAGCCCCTGGAAGAATAGGGATTCATACTGTGTGCAATAAAAGCCAAACAAACTTTCTTTCAATTTCACAAAGCAGTGAATTAGAGATGATATAAACACTTAGCTGCAGTGCTATGGAAGCCGATTTGGCTGTTTTCTTGTTCTCTCTCTCCCAAAAAACTGAATGTTCCCGTCAAAATAATGGAAACGTCAACAAAGTGATGTGACAAAAAATGTGGTGAAAGTGTGATTGAGCTCTGTTGTAGCGGCCTGCCTGAGGAAATGTTACCGTGATCATTACATTCTAAAACTCATTTTAAATTGTGCTTTTATAGACTTTCTTTGCTTTGAGTGCAAGAAAAAAGTTGCTCATGAATGTGTGGAAACTGACTCAGTGGTCTGCTCATCTCATTTCTGATTTGGCGTTTTACATTAATCTGTGATTGCTCTTAATTGTTTTAAGGGATTTGAAGTTTGCTTTTCTTTTCTTTGGTGGTGCACACAGTTATGGCATGTGCTGCGTTTGCCATCTTTGCCTCGGATGAGATGACAGACTCTAATTCATGATAAGTGATTAATAATGAATGACTATGACTGCTGTCAGCTCACATTTTGGGAGGTTAATTGTTGTTGGACTTTGTTAAGCATTGCTTTAGACATGCTGCTGTGAGAGTCTGAGCAGAAAGGCAAACACAGACAGATCATTAGACATTTCGGCTTATTGGCTATAAATTGTCAGGTTGACAGGGACTCACATTTGTAAAACGTGCTGACATTGCAAATCGTTTAAAGCAATTTCAAACAAGGCTGTAAATAATGTCATATTTTTTTCAGTAATGCACTTAAATATAATGTAAAAAACTCATCATCAGTCTCATACACATAGTTTATTATTCCATTTTTCAATGTGCAGAAAGTGGCCAAAATGATTAGCTGGCCGAGACACTATATTTTGGGGACATATTTGCAAATCCACAGTTTGAATACTTTTTCGGCAGCTTTTGCATTTCATTGATTTTTAGAATTAGCTATAAACACAACATTGACAAATGACCATCTTATGAAGTTGTTATGGCTTTATGTTAGCAAACAGTTTACACATCCTACTGCAGTAAAGTCAGTAATATCTGATGAATTTATGTCCAATATTAATTCCTCTTTTAACTCCGGTTTGCTCTCCACCAACTCCTGAAGGAGATATTAGGCCCTTAAGCTTCTAAATGCTCCACTATTTTCAGGTAGGGATGCCAACTTGTGACACCGCAGTAAGTACTTCAAGGTGAAATTCTTTGTTTAGGTGACATTACGCTGACATGCCAGATGTATGGATTTAAGAACGAAAAAAAACAATATAATAATAATAATATATATAATATATAATATATATATA
>CALSCE010010635.1:7776420-7793884 GCA_943593645.1 Bovichtus variegatus
TATATATATATATATATTATATATATATTATATATTATATATATATTATATATATATATTATATTATATATATATTTGCTCTCTTCAAAATCATATAAAAATGTCATTGTTTTGATTTTTTCTACATAGTTTCTATCGCAATATATGCTAGGCCTATATTTATTTATTTTTCCCCCATCATTTTTGCACATTTTGCACTGAAATATGAAAAATACTCTTACACTTTTCATTTGTCAAGTATTTGAATCCACACATGAGTATAGAACAAATAGGCTTTACCATGTGTTTATTCCATATGGACTATTTATTTATTGAATTACCAGAAAAAAACATGCTATATCGTGATATTTATTGTTATTGATAAATGAAATTATCTATATAGTGATAGAAGATTTTGGCCATATTGCCCAGTCCTACTGCGCCAGGTGGTTATGTTTTCGTTTGTTTGTCAACAAGATTACGGGAAAACTACTGGCCGGATATTCATGAAACTTGGTGGAAGGAAGAACCCATTCAATTTTGGAGCAATTGGCCTTTGCAGGGGTCTGCGGTCCTGAGTGCCCTTCTAGTTTGAAATATATCTGTGAACATTATCTGAAAGATGAAGTGACATTGCTTGTTTCGCTGGTATGCTGCACATTATGTCACTGCAACTCTGTACACCTGACATTTAAGTTGCAAGTGTTAGCAAACTTCTAGAGCAACTTTCCAAAAGAATCAAAATAATAATAATGTTTTCAGAACCACAAGCAGGTTGCTGTGTCTTGCACACCTCCACTGGGTTCGGTAAGTGCACACTGGAGAATACTCTGAGCTGATTAAAAAGACTGTTTCCAAATGTCTAAGGGTCTTCACACTATGCATTTCCTATTCCTATGTCTCAGGAAGGCACCACTGTGAATATCTCAGACTCATTTGTGAATAAAGTGCCTATTTCCATTTCCACACTGATAGACGTGCGTCTAAAGGGAGTAAAATATGCACCGGTCCAATTTGTTCTCTGAAATCTGTCGCGTCAGAACAGGGGCACCCTTAATCAGATCTATTTAGCAAAGAGAGTCTCGGATAACATGCTCTGCTTCGGCTTCTGCTGTTCTACTCACTGCCAAGCCAGAGTCTGATAAACAAACAATTCATTTATTGCGTCTTTTCGAGGAATGTAATTTGGCAGAATGCTTCCTTTGGGAGCAGAAGCCAAATGCAGCGCTTGAGTCGCTGACAAGTCGTCTCGCTGCAAACCAGAGGCAGCTTCCAAATGATGCCGACAGGTCCGTGTGGAGAGAGGCAAAACCACAGGTCTCCTGCATTTAGCCCTGTCAAACACAGTTAATACACTGTGGGCAGACACCATCCCCTGGTGCTAACGTGCATCAGTGGAAGCTGTTTGGACAAAACAGCGTAAAGACCAATTAAGTTGATATTCTACCAACTCATGATATACTATATAATCAGTTTTGCTTCTCAGAACGTCCAAATAATATGAAGAAAATTCATAGTAGAGTGTATTGTTATGTAGATTTAAGTGTTTTTATTCTCCAGAGAACAAATTGATACCGAGTTGCAATGAAAAATAATGAATCATGTGTCTCAGCTCAGTGTGCTAACCCTCTAAGTCCTGCAACATTTATGGTCTATGCATTTATTAAAGTTTGATAGATACAAATGAGGCATTGAGGCAACTCTAACAATTTGGACCATATTAAGAGAAAACAATTAGGAGGAAGAAACTGAAAGTATAGGCATGAATTGGCGAGAGGGGGGTGTGGAGCGGCTGGAAGATATAAAAGCTGTTTGTTTTTTTAACATTGTCGCACACAGCTTATTATCTCGACATCCAATATGACCACAGTGTACAGTGTAGTGTCACTAGCTTTCTTTTGTAATTGGCTTATTTGACATCAATAACAAATAATGTTGAAGTTTCCTTAAAGCAATGATCTTTTTTTTTTTTTTTTTTTTACAGTTCAAAGGGAGCTGGGATTTCAAAGTGGATACTAATGAAAGCCAAGAAAAACATTTTGTTGTCCCTGTTGAGTTGGACTCCATGTTGCCGCATTTATACAAAAACAACAACAATACTCACTGTATCAGACATAAAGCACATTTACCAGACACAGCAACGAGATAACAATAAGCCTAAAGATCTCTTCTCTTCAGTCACCCCCTCATGGACGAAGTGGAGGAGGGACATGTTTCCATCCTAGGATACAGGCAATATGTGCCTTCGTTAGTGGGGAAAGCTATCAGTGATGTAGAACGGAGATATCGTTAAATAACCAAATGCACACTTCTAAGCCAAGCTAGACCTGCAGCTTTGATAAGATCAAAGGTCTTGGCTCCGAACTCTGTGATCAAACTTTATTACATGTAATTTTGCACACACACCAAAGTGCATGATGATTGGTGCTGCACCTTTAAATGGAAAAAGGGAACAGTACAATATCAAGGTACAGAAGAGCGTGACACACAGACCAGAACTCATGTCATTTTTTATGAATTACAATATGTGATGGTAACACAAACTTGATACCATTTCATTTAAAAGGGTAAACCAAATGTTAAACAGGTTTGGTTTAGATTAAACCCTATTAGACGCGACCAACATGCCAAAAATAAGATCTGAAGATATCGGAACCCTGTTCTTTAAATGTGGCTTAAATGATTCGGGCTAACATGCTGTTATCAGGATAAAATAATGGGGATTGATTTGTGAATCCTGAATGAAGTTATCTTGAATAACAGTTCACTCTTATTTTGTAATGAAGGCAAAATGAGTAAAGAGTATGAACCATGATCAGCAATCACGTGTTATCATTCAAAATGCGTACGTCGTCGGTAACACCGGTGTTGTCATGCGTTTATTAACCGGTGGGAAAATGTCCTCTGCGTGGCGTCCCTACTGACCTAGTTTAACATGTATTCAAAGAGACTTAAGTTTCTTAAGTTCAAGAAAGCAGAAAGGGAGTAGGGAGACGTTATCTTTCCAACATACTGTACATCTTCTCTGGTAATTCATGCCAAGTCTGAGCACGAAACTAAACAAGAAGCTGTCAGAAAACTGTAGCTTGGTTGTGGATGTGTGCTTCAGAAAGAGACAGAGACTGAAGGAAAGACAGACATAGAGAGCACCTCGGGCAGAGACGAGGGACAAAGCTGAATATTACCATAAGCTCGACATATTTGCACAGCTTCTTTCTCGTGGCATGTAGTTTTTGTCTCAATGGTTGTCAATAAAAAGACAGAAGCAAAAACATAATCAGACTGTGAAATGTGGTTTTATATCAAACAACAACTGGAAATTGATGTCAAACTCATCGTAACATGCTCAACAAGATTGACTGATGACGAATGTGTCAACAAATTAAATATTTATATGTTTGTATTTTACCAATGTGTTTGTAATGGCAATGTTTTAGCTTTATTTTATCAATTAAAGTACTGTAGAGTCATAAAATATTGGGTGAAAATCAAGGAAATATGGTTTAAATATATATTTTGTTGATGAAGGGCTGGCACCAAGACCCTACAAGCCGTCCCAACTAATCCACCCTACAGTGCGCTCGGAGGTTAGAGTTTTGTGATAATCGAAAATCTTTTATCATCGAGGCAAATTCCTTGCATCCAGGCTTTGTTTAATATACCAATAATAATAAAACATTTCATTAATTGAACACTTTTCTAGGACCATTGAGTGTGAAAGCGAACATGATCAGATTAGGTGGCTGGATCCACTCCTTCAACTTTTCAGCTGTTGACACCCAAAAACATATATTGGACTCATCAACTCGGAACACGCTAGCAGTGGCAACTCCAAGTAAATTACATCAAGAAACATGAGAATCCAGTTGCACCTCATAGCAACCAGTTTGTTGACCGCAGAAATGCCAGCAAAAAAAGGCATTTCCTGCCCAGGAGCCGGCAGCTGAGTTAATCTTTCAGGAGTAAAGCAGTTACCGGGCACAGTCAAGGAGAATGTATCTGACGAACAAAGAGGAGAGTAGACCCCGTTCCAAAAGTGAGCAACAGGCGGGAATTGCCAGAACTTATGGAGGAATGTACCAAGAGTCCCCAGGGAACACAGGGTACATCGGGAATCAGCCAGGAGACCCCATCAAGTGCAGCATTCTGGGAGTAAGATTGACTCTATGAGCATAATCGAGATGGATTTGGTGGTGATCAGGATTACGAGAGGCCAGCAGGACATTTGCCCTGACCAAATCCCAATAAAAATCATCTCAATTGGGTGCTCACCTGAGAGCTTTTTAGTAATAAAGGTATTTTCTGGTTCCTTATTTCCTTCGGTTTCTAGTTATAGTGTTCTCTAAGGTCAATTCCCTGGCTGTCGTCATGAAAAACACCCCATGCTTCGCCAGCGGAGGTGTTCAATACATGAACCAACAAATCATTACCTCCAAATCCTTAAGATGAACAGCGCGTATTGAATCATCACGGTCACTGAAACACAACTCCTCTCACTCGCATATTGTCAGCTGTGATATACAGTTTGTTACGTCATTGTTAAAAGCTTACTGAAAGACCACGAAAGCCACAGAAACGATCATGACGCAATAATTCTCTTTTGCAGATTATGAACTATAAAATATATTCATAGGCCTAGTTTTCTGCTAACCTGTATTTAATTACAATCCAAGACCTACTTGAAGACAGTCAGCTGACAAAATGATGCGAATCAGCAAAGGTATTTATAATTTCAACTTTTATCCACCTGGGGATGCATCAATGTAATGCTCACATGCAAATGCTTTGTAACTTTAATAAGAAAAGGGATATCCAACTCTCCACAGAATGTTATGCGTCCGGTCCATGATTTTCTAGACTTGGAGGAAAGAAGTGAGTAATTGGTTCTTTGTTTGTATTTTATATTTTCCTGCCAGTATAAACAGTCTGACTCGAGCTTTAATGTGATGTCATAAAGTCATTGTACAGTTAGAGACTAAACAAAGAGCTTGGCATAATTGGCCTGACCGCTTTTTGTTTGTTTTCTCACAATCCTGCTCAAAACAAAGTGGTTTTGACGATGGTACGTTAGAAGCCGTTTCATTATTATCCTTTTTTTTGGCTGATCTGGCTGATCTCTCCTCTTTGTCCCGTTTGTCTGGACGTTCTCTTTGTTAAAGCAATCATGGCTTTGCACTTCATGTATAAGTTATGCAGGAAAACAGTAAAAAAAAACAGAGCTCTGAACCAATGAGTGTCTGGGCTTTTGTTCCTATTTGGTGCTCTAAAAACATCCTCAGCTCACTCGCTATCAGACAGAAAGGCACATACACATATTCACATGTTAATCACATGCATACACACAGTACGCCCTCCCTGCTTATCCTCGGCTTTCATAGATCCCTTGGATATTATTTCAAATGATGCCTGACAAGTAACCAGCAACCAAAGCATCTAAATAAGATGGTATATAAATAAATCCCACACATCTGCCTCAACCAGTCACTTCCTGTCTGCCAGAGACGGCCACTAATGGACAGAGTTAATGTAGCCAGTTATCCTTGATGTGTCTGTGTAGGAGTCAGTGATGCCCCGTCCTCTGCTTACTGTCAGCTTGGCTCTTCCTGTCAGACTCTCGAGCCTCCAGACAACCTGGAACACACTGTCCTGGCCTGCCATTGGCTGCCACAAAATGACACAGTCTGACCTTACTGCTAATAATAACAGAAAGGCCATCACCCAGCTAAACTCTGCTGACTGTTGGCGAAGGAGAAGTGATGCTTAGTGATATGATGATGGCACAGAAGCAGACAAGGAGAAATAACAGCTCAGACGTCCGTGTCCGTGAGTGTTTCTGTTGTGTATAAACCCAAGGTAATCGTTATATCTTTGTTGAGCTCCATTTCTATCCGGTTCTCTGCAAGAAGGCCAAGAGATGTGACAATCAAGTGTGGTGCAAGCACTAAAGATGGGTGGTATTATTGAGTCAACTCAGAAATGACCAAAGCATTCATTTCATACAGGCAAGAGTGCAAACTCTTAACAGGAAGTTTAAATGTTAAACCACTTGTGCTTTTTCGTCAATGTACGCAAGAATTACGAATCAGTGATTGTGTTCATAAAGTGCAGCAAAAAGTGTGTCCTCAAGTGTAGAAATTCTCCTCGTTTAACAATGACCTTTTCACTAATCTTGATCCACATACTGTATTCACAGCTCAAAATAGGTTTAATGTCTGACGATATCATATTAGATACATATAAACATACATATATGTTATACATATATGTATAACACCAGATATTACCTGTCAAAATAATACCTGACATGCATCACTTAAGAAAGTTACTTTGAGTAAATAAATGTTCCCTTAATTATCAGTTAAGAGGCTGTTTTAGGTCCATAAACTGCTGACAGATTCACCAAAAACCTCAGAGAAATCATTGATTAGTTGAATTACTGTTCATAATGAGCCTTCATGTTTGACACCTTTAGAATTCTAATCAAATTCATTTTTGCAACACGAAGTCTACATGCATAATCCATCACATATTCCTCCATTTTCAAATAGCCCTGCTTATTTTGAAAATAAACAGATATATCCATATTTGAAGCCAATAAGTCATTGTAGTCTAAATTTTAATAAAATATTTCCAAAAAACTACAAAATGTAGTATGGGATGTAAACATTGTGATTGTAATGATAGACCCACAAATCTGCAATTTGGAGAAAATAAATGATTCATGTACACGACTTTGTTAAATTAGCCAGATGTGTCTGACGACTCCTGGACATGATGGATAATCAGTGGGGATTTTATGCCCGAGTTTAAAATGGGATTTGTGCGATTATGATCCAATCATCCAGGATTGATATTAACGGCAGGTGTAGTCACAGAACATTGTCCGTCTCAGCCACTGCTGGAAGAGGACAGATGGAGGAATCAGTGTAATCATATGGTGGGAAAGTCTATCCACCCTTAACCTCCCTGACAACTGCTATCTTAGCACCCTCTGCTTCTCTGAGCGTCACACTGAGCGATCAGCTGTCAACACTCCCACCAGTGACAGCTTTGTAATATGTGTGAGGACTCTTAAAAGTAATCTCTCTCTCCCCTGACGCTTTCAAGAGCCAACAAGCACGACCGCCGTTGGATACATGAGATAGTTTCCCTGTGAGAGCGCACTGACCTGAGCCCTTCTGCTCTGTCCTGCAACCAAGATAATAAGGCTGTTTGACTAATCGCACTCACTCATGCACACACGCATTTAAACATTGTGTTTGCACAAAGTACAGAGGCTTGGATTGCAATTTAACTAAAAACAGGCTCAGTAAAAAGAAAAAAAAAGTACTTTTAAAAATTGTTCAATTTTGTCTCAACAGCTGTCCTCTCAGATTATTGTTGTGGTAATGTTTTTCTATTTATTGCTTCCCACAAAAAGCAGCTTGTCAAAATATTGGAATTTGGAATTGGAGCTACCACCAGCTTTTTCTGTGCTATTCTCCAAAATAAGCCATACCGACTCAATCATGAGAAGCTTTAGCCTTTAATAGAAATTCACATTAGCGCTTGAGGACCTCGCAGGTGTTTCTTCATTATAAGGAAATAATAAAGAAGTCACTTTTGATCTTTATTCCCAGCAAACTGAAAATACCTGCTGCGTTAGTTTTAATCAAAGCTTATTTGACAAGTATTTTACTGCTTTCTTTCCTGCGTTTTATGTTTTTGACATTTTCTAAATGAGAAGGGGTTATTTTCTACCGTTCTTGTCTTTCTGTATTTTTTTTTTTCCTTTCTTTTTTTGATAGACAAATAGACTAGAAAGTACCGTCAGTGAGTGCAGCTTTTCCCCAAACTCACAGATCATTCCCAAAGACAACTATTGTGAAGGACGCTGGGGCCACTAGTGAGAAATGTTCCAATTCACAGCTCCCAGTAATGTGAATGTTCTAAGTGACCCTAGTGACCCACATGTGTATGTGTGTATATCAGTGTGTGTAATGTATCTGTGTGCACATTTTTCCACTCATCTTCGTGTCCAAGGACATGTTGGCTCGGGGTAATTGGTGCACTTAACGTTCCTCCCAGACAGCAGCCCATGCAGCACTCAGCTTGGTGTCAGGGCTTCACACATTTGTAG
This sequence comes from Bovichtus variegatus, assembly GCA_943593645.1. Lineage (NCBI taxonomy): Eukaryota > Metazoa > Chordata > Actinopteri > Perciformes > Bovichtidae > Bovichtus > Bovichtus variegatus. Next base: position 7,784,519 of record CALSCE010010635.1, read on the forward strand.
AGCATCAAACACGACGCTAAGGAGGTGACAGTGAGGCAAATTAGCTAATTCGATGCGCTGCTACAGGAACAAGAGCTTCAGGAAATCCGGCTATCTCCGCAGACATAATACAGGCTGGTTTGCCATGTCTGGCCACACGAAACACACTTTAATTAGAAGCAAAAGGTCAGTTTAGCACATTCTGGCCTGTCAGCAGCACCCCAGGCGATCGCTGGCCATGATATTAAGAGCGTGCCAAGTTGCCCAGAGGTGTCCGCTCAGGCCAGTGTTCCCTTAGGCTTAGTGGATCTAAAAAGGGTTTCCTCAGAGACATGGCATGGTTGAAATTCAAAGCCAGTCCTCTGCCCGTCATGAACGACGTGGATATACTTGCAGAGCAGCGGATGGAGCTTTATGAAGTGTGACAGAGATCTTTAAATGCCACTCTCTGGCAATGTGTGCACGATATGGGTGTAACACAAATCTACGGTGTTTAAGTCACAAACATCTGTGTCATGAGGTGGAAAGGGCTTACATCAGAAGTCCTTGGACTTTACGACATATTTTCTGCGCAAAAACATGTACCTAATGTCACCCTCCACCCAAAAATGAGTTGATCTTATTGTTACTACACTTGGCTGTTTGAGCTTCATTGTGCAGAGTTTGATACTAGACGGCTATTTTCAAATTCATCTACTGACGGAGGAATGTTTCTTTGCATTCAAAATCACAAGCTCACCAGCAAAGTAACTGACATTAATGCCCCAATAACTATAATCCAATAATATCATACAGTATTCTAAAATTCAGAATAATAAGTACTTTTATTTTTGGTACTTTAAGTATATTTTTATTTGAATATTGTTTTACTTAAGTAACATTTTGAATGCAGGACATGTACTTGTTACAGAGTATTTTTACACTATGGGACTGCTACTTTTACTTAAGTAAAAGAGCTGAGATTTATTCCACCACAGATGTGTTGGCATAATTTTTCTGACATTACAACCAGTTTTAAAAACATTGTATTTGAACCCTACCTCCAAAATTGTCCAGGCAGAAATAGATCAGGAGGTTTTAACAGTTAAAAAAATACAGGTGAAAACTGCATTGGGACGTGGATGATTTACTGGAGCTTGTTTATAATGGGGGGAAATCCAGATGAAAATAAAGTTAAATAAAAATAAAGTGTCTATTTAAAAAATAAATAAATAAATAAAAAAAATAAATAAAAAAAAGAGAGACATAATGACAAAAATCTGAAAAGCTCTTTCGGCCATTTAACTTCTGTTATATGTTCAGAGCACAGTATCTGTTCAAATTAAAATAATTCATTTGTATTTGTTTCCCTAGTGTGTACTGACCTCTGGCAGACTCTAGATTAGCCTACAAACTACACCCAGAGTCAAGAAATCCATTAAAGCGGATCTGTCTTTTTCTACCCACTCACTATTCTAAAAACGGTCAAGCCCCCGCCCACACTCAGAGATAAAGAAATGCATGAAGCTATATTGCATCCCAGGCGCCCTGACATGGCACTGTGCCGTGCCATCTGAACGCAAGCCAGGGACTGCAGGAAAAGGATGTGGGGCACAAAATCAATTTCCTCTGTCGCCTCACCAGGACCGGCTGCTCCCCTGGACCAAACTAAATTTAATCCTACCATGACTCCTCAATTAAAATAAACTCCAAAAAAGTATATTGCTCTCTGTGACTTCTCTGTATCCTTTTCAAAAAGGAGATTAGCCACGGAAATGACTTCCTGACAATAATAGAAATGTTATTAAAAAAGAGAAGAGGACACGTTGGTCCTGCTTCTGCTAATAGTGAGCGAGCTTCACGTCGGTGACAGGCAGACTGAAAGTTGATGTTTGTTGAAGATGTTTCAAAAGGAATTTAGTGTGTGTGGTTACAGGTTAATCTCATTAAATAATAATAGTTGGTTGTCTATTGGCAGCCCGGTGGATAAAAAAAAAAAAATTCTGCAGCAAAAACACTGTAACTGACATAACGAAATAGCTGCAGGCTTTTCCTTAAAAATATTATTTACAGGCTTATACAAAAATATGTCGATAATCACTAATGACCCATTAGAGGTGTGTCGCGACAAAGAGCTTAGAATAATAAGAGATAATAGTAACGTTCTTTCGCGCTTACAGCAAGACTGAATGCTGCCCGATAAATATCAAAGTAAAAGCCTAAAGCATGAGTTATAGTCATGAATAAACACAAACACTGTTCCTCAATTAACTGCTCATATTATCAGAGTAGAATCCAGAGTTAGCCTTTCATAGGTTTTCCAGAAAACCAGACTATTGTGCTATTTCCTGTTTACCGCGTTGCTTATATTAAACGATATTAAACGGTTGTTTACTAGCAGTTTTAAATAGATTCACCCCCTCTTGTAAGTAGGAATGGCATATTTCACAAATCTCTGTTGTGTGATCTCTTTGTTCGGTCCACAATGGGGACGGCTCGGCTCTGCAGCTGTGCGCAGATGTTGTATTGACAAACCAATGCAGTGTCGCCTCTCGTCAGTGTTCGAGGTGTCTGTGTTGCAGAGGACGTGCAGCCCTCTGCCTCTTTTTTCTCTTTCCTTTTCATTTTGCTGTGTTCGGGATGTTTCTCGGCGTCAACCTCTTTAAAAAACGTAGCAACCAGGTGCCAGATCGCACACGCGCATCCAGGAGGAAACGCCAAGCGGACTGAGCTCGTTCCAAAACAAGAGTGAAATGTGGTTGGATTTCACCCACTGGCAAGCACCGCAACCCTCGCTGACAAACCGCAACTGACAAACTCTACTTATTGTGCCTTTAATAACCAAAATGTACGAGGGGAAAATTAACAATTTATTGTTTTTTTAACCGTCTTCTAAGACACAAAGCACATACTGTAATTTCATGGGGAAGCAAGCACGTGCTGTTCCCCTGGGAATGACAGCAGAGAAGAAAAATGAGGCTGAGTGAGGAGATGTGGAGAAGGTGTAAATGGAAACTTGTCTGTCACGTAAAAGCCCCTTTCTGAATTCTCCTAAAGCTATAGATGACTTCGCCCGACCCCTGACCTCTCTTCAGAGACTGAAACATGTGCCTGATCTCCCCGGGATGATGAGAGGAGGGAGATGACAGCTCTCAGACAGATGTGTATTGCTGTTACACAACTCCTCGACTTCCTGAGAGCAAGGAGGAAAGTGGACGGAAATCAGAGGGGACGAGTACGATGATGACATGTGAAGTATAAAGCAAGCACACAAGGCGAAAGCAAGAAATGTTTTTAAAGGGTTAGAGAAGGAGAGTGAAGACCATCAAGACAATTCTCATTATGTAACAGGTAGGCTAGGTTGTTTTGCAAATAATTGTTGGGCGTTCAGGAATTTAAATAGATATTGCAATATTATTATTATTCTAAAAAAAAAAATGTTATTAGGTAGTCAGGCTTGACAATAAAAGTTTCATCGTTAGTAGTCCTTACAGGCTAAGCTTTTCGCAGTCGTCGTACTGCTGTTGGGAAAGATTTGTGTGTATTTCTGCTGTTTGACAGATGTGTGGACCTCCGAGGCACATGGAGAATGAGTAATCCCCTTCTTGACCTTACACACTCCCCACTGTTTGAACAGCCCCACCTCACAGCCTCTGGTAAATGTTGGCATTAGCATTTTGGCATTTCCACTGTTTGTACTTTTTTTGCATGTGTGATTCGTGTTGAGGTTCAGTTCGAGTGTGCAGCCCATGCTCTGTATTAAAGTAGCGCTATGAGACATTTTTCACAGTTTTATAAAAAAAAAAAAAGAAAGAAAAAAAAAAAAAAACACTTGTACAGTCATGAATTCAGAAGGATTGGTCTTGAGCAGGAGGGCAGCACTTCCTCAGTAGACATTCTCAACATGCTGCCTGCTCTTTTCAGGGGGTCAAAAGCTCACTTTTCACTGATCTCATTACAGACAGTGGCATTTCATTAGCCAGGATCTATCATAAAGCACCATTATCTCTCCATCTGATGGAGTCTGCTCTTCACAGCCTCCCAGGCCTGCTATAAATGATGGCTAATCTAATCCTGGAGCTCAGTGAGTCCCAAGTGAGGAGAGGAGAGAAAAAGAGGATAGAGGAAGAGGGAAGGCAAAAAAAGAGAACTTTAGAGGTAAAAGATTGAAAAAGCACGAGAAAGTAGAGTTGGACTTATTTCTTATTCTCCTGTTTTGTTGTTCTTCATGAGAGCCTGCAGAAATCAAACTTTCAATACATTTGCAAGCTTCATGCAGTATATTCAATATTTCTAATATTCAGTTTAGACATGGCTTCAATTCTACATAGTTGATTCAATATTGTCCTATTATGATAAATGACTGAATGAGACTGGCTGGTCCACCCTCGATGACGCTTTCATCCTAAACTAAAAAAAAGGTATTCACTACATTTAGCCACAGTGACGTCTTCTGCCGCCCAAGCAGCCCTCTCGAGGGAGCTCTCCATGACGCCAATGTAGGTGGTTTGACCTCTCAACCCCTGTGTGTGTGTGGGAGGCATGTTAGCAGTCAAGCTACCAGAGGTAATTAACTCAATTACAGCGAACTGTGCCATTGCATTATGTTATAGGCTTTAATTAACAGCGGAAAAGTGACCCGGCCCTTGTGATTTATGGGTCCTTGAAATAATAGGAGGCTTGATATGTATTGATATCCCAGCTGTATGTCTTCCGCACACTGGCACCATTGCATGCTTTTCTGCTTGTGATTCACAGTTCAAGAACCTTAAAGATGAAAACAGACATGCATGAATTCGAAAGACTTATTTTTGGGCCGATTTGTGTGAAATCCTGCCAAGGTCCTACCAACGTTGTAGGTTGGTTGTCGTATACGCAGTGACAGACGGGCTGAAGTGGCTCTCAGCTGTAGGCTGTCAGCCGAGTGACAGCCGATCTATGGAAGCCTTTCAAGTGTAAAGCAACAAAGCTTGAAAATGTTATATTACGTTTAAATGTTTCTGTTGATATGGACACTGCCAAGTGTTACCAATTCAATATTGACTAAATTGGAGGAGCAAAAATCCTTGAAGATTCACAGTCAATAACCGATTAATCACGAGGGCTTTATGCAATATGAACAAAAGACTCAGAGAATGATGAACTCTAAGAGCTCAAAAATAGTTTGCCGACATGAGAGTTAAAGCTGGATATCAGTGTTGCATCATAAAAAGGTAAAGATTACAGTACTACAGTTCATTTCTGTGAGGATGGTGTAAGCAGAGAGGTCAACAGATTGGATATGATATGTAATGTTAGTGCAATGTGTAAGATATTGCTAGAAATAAAAAAAATTCACTAACATTATCAACAGAATGTGAAGAGGTTAGTGTTGAAGTTAGGTCCAAGACATCTGTGTATTGCGTGGCGGAGATCTACTGAAATTAGCATGCTTTTCTTGGGCAAAAGTACTACACGCAGATGCTTGTAGAGCTGAACCGACTGGTCAACAACACATCATGTGCGGTTTATAGTGTCGTCCATAAACATCAGTGTTATAGTTGATAGCCAGAAGCACTTTTTACCAGTGTATAAAGTGTCAATTTCCACTTGTTACTTGCATAAAGTCTTTTCAAAATAAACGTACGTCTTCACAGGAATCGACTTGGTTAGGTATAGGATAAGATCTTGGTTCAGGTTAAAATAACGACAGAAGTGATGTTAAAGCGGTCTCCTGGGTAAAAATCTGTGTTTTTGGACCCACCCTTTCACCTCGACCTCCTCCCTAAGCAGACTTCTTTGCTCTTTATACCTCCTGGTTCACATTTATGTGGAACACTAATAAATTGATTTTGTGGTATATACAAAAATGCCCGTGCCCAATAAGAGTAAGTATAGTTAACCATCACCATGGCAGTTGTTTGATCTCCTTCCACCCACTCGCCACCACCATTTCTTGCGTAATAGGAGACCTGGAAATGAATCCCTCACTGATATTAGCTTCATCTACAGTATCAGGCATGGAGCACAATGTGATTAGTCAGCTGCCATGAATAAACCCTGCTGAATTCCTTTTGACTGTTTTTTTAATCTTCTTGTGCCTATAAAGATATCTTTTTTTATAAAAATGTTTTGTCCTCGCTGTATAGAATGACCTGAGCTCTAGGATCACCACAGCCTCATGACACTTTACAACCACAGCCCACAGACTGAAGGTTTTCAGGTGGAAGGTTGAAGTGTTTTTGCAGAACAACAATGTACTAAAACAACTATAGTTTTAGTTTTTTTTCCCTTCAATAATAAGGCTGTTGAAATGCTATAATTTAAATTATTAATCAACAAATCCCAGGAAACGACTAACACTAACAATAAATTGATCCTATTATCCTACAAACAACTATTGTCTGTGCATTCAAAGCCTGATGCATCTTATTCCTAAGAGCCATTGAGCTCTGTTGTTATATAAATGTATTAGAAACACATCAGTAAACTCATCTGTGTTACTTTATTATGATGAAAAAACACACCGTATTTTATTTTTGAGTCAATCCAACATAACATTCACTACTAGAGTATCGTGTGTGTTAATCCGCCGCTGAAAATAGTCCCCGACAAATGCACTATTTTCTCGTGTCTCGTATTTTCTCTACAGTGCCCTCCTGTTTTAGCAAATTAAAATCTTACGTGACATATTTGTGACCTGTTTTTATAGATTTTATAGAAACAGTGATGTTGGGGCTGAGTGCCACAGACAGAGCAGGGACGTTGGAAAGTATTGAGAGACGGATTTGTTGTTATAGCCTTAAAGTCTTTTTTCCACATTCACACACACAGTCTCATTTTTGTAGGTTTTGCACCATTCCTGTTAATTACATATCTTGCTTGCCAACTTAAACGCTGAGGTCTGGGGATGCGGCCAACACCACAGCTATTGCTTCCAAACAATTTGGTTTACAAAATACGGATAAAGTGTGACTTTGTTAACAACCCGTGTGACCAACTTGACTATTGTGGTGCTTGGCCCACTGGACGTGGTTGTAGTGTTGTGTCTAATTATAATAAACATTACGCAATACTCATGTAAAAACAGTCCTTTTGCAAAGAGCTTTACAGGAAATACAGCTGCACAGAAAATGAGTGAGAGACATTTGCAAGACGGTTTGTAGGATTTCTCACAAAAAAGTTATTGTTATTTTTTGTGTGTTTTCCTACGAATGTCCAGCAGAATGAGCAATCTGCTTGTTTAGGCAACACAACCACTTGGTTAGGTTTAGGAAAAGATCTTTGTTTTTGTTTAAGTGGAAATGGAAATTGAGGATTTTGAATCCTCTTTTAATGGTCACAGCACACAGTAAAATGTAGACTCTGCATTTAACCCATAGTATTAGGAGCAATGGGCAGCGCCCGGGGAGCAGTGTAGGGGCCTGGTGCCTTGTTTATTTTAAATACTTGGTTTAGTTTAGGCAACAAAAGTACTTGGTTAGGATTTAAGATAGGGATGTGCCTTTCGAGCAAAAAATACTATTCGATAATCACTGGAAACTATTCCTTCATGCTTAAAATATTTTAAAAGATATTTATTGTTTTGATAGTCGCATAAACCGTTTGATTTTTTATAATTTAATAAGTATTCGAAATTCAAAAATCATGACCCATGCCTAGTTAAGGAAAAGATTGTGGCTCGTTTTAAAATAACTATGGAAGTGGCGTTACTTAAGTAGGGAAGTTACGTAACAAATAAGTCAACGTTGACTTCTGGTTTCACCACCCACACATGAACGCAGAGAGAAAATACTACAATCTTTTGTAGTTGTTTGTAAGGATTGCATCACACTTGAGCTAGTTGAGAGTGTGCTGCACCAAAATACATCAAAAGCAGTCTGGTGGTTAAAAGAGGAAAGACCTAACTGCTCCTGTCAGGGACTCGGTCGACAGTGTGCTTCAAAGGCACACAGAGCCGCCTCGCACGGTAAAACACAGAACAAAAACACCTCTCAGAGACGTCACTCTCCACAGCGAAGCCTTAAATCCTGCTTTTGTCTGAGCCAGGTTCTAGTCCGCTTTGTACCGTCTTACATTCAGCGAGCACTCACGACAGCACTGTAGTTATCTCGGATTGGCAATTAGGGACTCCTGAGGCTTCCTCGCCTCCAGCAAGAGCAGAGAGAAGATTACAGACGTGATTTGGTGATTAGGTCTCATCCTTCAACCTTCAGTTACAGACACAGGCAGGGTTGTTGTGTTTCTAACCTCATCGCTGCCATATTAGCATCTGTAGCTAAGGAGAGCGCAGCCACAGGTGACGCTAGTGACGGAAGAGACTCTCCCCACCGTGATGATTAGATGTGGGCCTGAGCAGCATTGTTGCTTATCGGATACATGATGAATAAAACATAAACTCTCAACCGATGGTAATGAAAGACGCTGGGAATCTGCTTTTAGAAAAACACACGGTAGGAAAGGGAATTGGGAGGGCAAACGTGGGGGGAAAGAGATGCATAATCCCAAATAAATGATGACAATATTCATGTATTCAATGAATACAGCACACGTAAGTCATTCAAATTAAAATTTTGATGGCAGTTTGTAGGCTTGCGTAAAACGTGAGACAGTCGACTCAGAGTTTAATATGGTTGTAATATTAGGGGCCAGTGGTTCCCGACTTGGGGATCTGGGTCCCCCTAAATTCCCAAATTTGAGACGTCTAAAGCAGAAAGAAACTTTTCAAGTTCCTCTCATCTTTGCCTATTTTTCCCCTGTGAATTGCTCGAAAACTTTAGCTCCTCAGGGCTCTGGAAATTATTCTAATAAAACAGGGTGACAACCGCAAAATAGATAATTTCATGAGGCCATAAACCAGAAAAAGTTGGGGGGAAACTGTATTCCACCCAATTATTGAGCTGCTTTATGGCAATATTGGATTTAAATGTTTTTTTAATGAACTTTTTAATGAACTCGATGATTCAGTAACAGACAATTAAATCTGATTTTCTAATTGAATTCTCTCAAAATACTATAAAATTACAAACTATCACCTTAAGCAGACACAAAAACTCCCTGCAAAGTTGGCAAGGCTGCACACTCCCCCGTGCCTGTTCAGTGCCATGTTAGAGTACAGTAGCAGTGATTCATGCAGAATGAGTGTAATTTGTCATCGGATGTGTCGGTGGGCAGAGCAGAAGAGCTGATAAATGGAGGTGAAAGGGAAACGACACAATGAAGATTAGAGATCTGACGAGAGAAATAAGCTACTCTGTGTCCTTGACCCTCAGGAAATATACCGGTCCGATCTGCGCCTCAGTGCCAACTCTGCTTCTCTGTATTCATGGGAAATGTGAGCTACGGGCTGCGGGGCACAGTTGTGCTCTCTCATGCTTTGGCAGTCCAATCGTTTGACCTCATTTGGGTTGCGTGTCCGTGAACACACAC
>CALSCE010010635.1:7794284-7838910 GCA_943593645.1 Bovichtus variegatus
CACACACACACACACACACACACACACACACACACACACACACACACTAAATTAATTCTGTTCTGCTACAGCAGCATATGGAGCGGTGTAATATATGGTAGGAGTGGAGGACATCCCTGAGGAAGGAGCAGCACAACTCTCTGGACAATGAGCCGACAGAGCAATGTTTTCCAACCACTTCACCGAATCACACCAGTGTTATCAAGTCCCATGGACTAACCCTAACCTCAACTTTTATCTGTCTGCTGGGCTCAATGCAATTACTAAAGCAGTTCATTCCACAACTATCACAGTATCCATCTCATTGCTGCACACTACGTACCAGCACACAAAAGATATAGACACACAGTCAGTTCACTAAAAAGTGGCAGCAGAACTCTGATAGACAACAAAGCAAAGTGTGCACTAATCTGCACTACATATTATGAATAGAAAGTATGCACTATATGAAAGTTTTCCTTGTACAATGTTTTGATTGTTAGTGTACAAGAAATGGATGTACTCTACTGCTGTGTACTGGCAGTGGGAAGTCATTCAAACTGCTGTTTGTTAAAGATTTATTAATACATTTCTTTGTTTTCCTGAAGATGTCTCCCTCCTGCACACAATAAAAAAACAAATTGAACTGTGATTAGCTCATTCATTTCTTATTTTCGCTACATAATGCAACACTAGTATTCATCAGAAGCACTCTAATCGTATTAATCTTCAGAGGGGAAACTGGTTTAGTTGCCCATTCACATTACACACACATACACATACACACACACACACACACACACACACACACACACACACACACACACACACACACACACACACACACACAGTGTGCCTACAACTAAATCCAGATGAAATTGGAAACAGTCACACGCAGAGACATCGAAAGAAGAAGAAGAAAGGTGATGTTGAGATTGGAATTGAAATAGGAGTGCTGGAGTGAAAAGTGGGCGTGAATGAGGGACACAGATACAGATAGAAGGCGAGAATGAATCGGAGCCAGACAGAGGGCACCATGAGGCAATCACATCCCCGGCCTGGATGTGTGAACAGGCGCTGGACAGATGATTTGCAGATGTCACCACACAATCTGAGCCCTACGTGACATGTTATCTGAATGAGACAATTAAAAGGCCTGTCACATTGGCTGCAGGAGGCAGGGGGAGAGGATGTCTGTGCTGCTCCATTTAAGGCCCTGCTGCAACTGGAAGGAGAAGGAGGTGTCCTGAGATTGCAAAAACGATCAGCGATGCCGTGTACAATTTCAATTCCTGTGACATACCTAGAATTTTAACTGGAAACTCAAAGATCCAGCGCGATTTGCCTCACTGTCCCTGCATGTGATAACAACAATCCAGTCTGAATGACATCTTTGTAATGTCAGCCTGTGGTGCGTGTCTGGGCGCTGGCAAGTTGCCTGAGCAGAATGTTGCTTATATAACAGGAGGTGTAGATATATAAATACCACAAAAGTCATTTCAACCACCTCCGTCCTGTCTTGGACCATCTGACAGATATCTTATTTGTATCAACTGATTATGAACAAAGCAAAGAAATCCTCAGTAAACAAGAACAAAAAAACTTTGTGCAACTATATAAATATTGTGGGTTGATATGCTACAATGCCCGTTATCAGACTAAATGGATCATGTGCGTGTATGTCACTCCCACTCAAATGCACCAATTTAATAAAAATGATCCAGACATTAAAATGAGGCTCAGAGGAGAGGACATTAGTATATGGAGCTGCCAGGAGATGCTAATTTTCTGGGTAAAAATAATATAGACCTTTTCTAAAATAGTTTGTTTTGCATCTTTGCAACTTGTGTGTCTTGAGGAGTTTGTAGCTCATAAAATTTACCATTCAGTACTTTCAGGGAAATTATAACGATCTTTTATCATAATTCTCCTCTGGAATTAAGTTCAAGAAATTATTTTTAAAAAGCACCGCCATTCCTCTTTGGATATATAATCAAGTGAGGTAAAACTGAACCCTAGCTTTAGCATTGCATTCCCAGGGCATATCTTTTCTAAAACATCACGATAATGAGGTATATGGTGATGATGCAGATCCCAATAGGAGAAGGGGGAAAAACTAATAGGGGTCGTGAGGGGGAAACATGTAAACACACTGACAGAAGCACTGCTACAGTGTGCATTTAAAGCAGGAGCAAGTGAGGAGAATGCATAATGTTAGCAGAAACTCAAAGAGGCTAATTCCTCATTCCACACAAGCGCTGCCATGATTTAATAAACCTGTTTACAGATGAAAGCTGCTCCCCCATGTATAGGACATACATTAAGTAATTGTTATATCAGCATTGAGGTGTTAAGGAGGGACAATATATAGGATAGAGTATGGAACATTACCCAGCAGTTATTTACACTTTGACAGAGAGAGCTATCAACACGCTTCTGCAAACACAGACACATAAATAAAAAGCAAGATGGAAATATACGTGCTGGATGATGCCAGCTGATGTAATTTTTCATTTAAGTGGCATAAGGAGAAAGGAAGAGAGAAAAAATAGCAATCAGTCGTTTTGAAGGAGGCATTGATTGTTCATATTTAATCACATGGTGCTCGTCAGTGCATGGGCTGGCCTGCTTTCATGTACCGTTCACTGGTTATCATGGGAATAGGACTCGACTAATTGAATTGCTGTGTTGTGCGCGCTGTAACAGATCTAAATCAGGCAAGAGTGTCAGACAGACGGCCCATACATCTCCAGGCCTGACATCCGATCGCTGGAGGAACAATTATAAACCGATGCACTGGACTGCTTCAGTTGATAAGAAACGGAGCTGGTAAAGAACGCCGTCCTTTCTTAGCTTGTAAGATTTCTTGTTTCCTGCTCATTTGCAATCTAAATATGACAATCAGAGTTTGAGGGGTTATTCAGGCCCTCCCTAATCAAGAAGAGGTGCCTTTCAGTAAAAAACAAGAGTTAAGTGTTTATATGATACTCGGGACCAAATCAGGGGATACTCTGCATATAAATGATATTTAACACAGAGCAGTACAACAGTAAAAATCACTAGGAGGGTCACGCTAAGAGCTATTGCTTGAGCATGCATGTGCATAAATGCGCTTAAATGCATGTGTGTTCACGTATGAACGCTTAAAAGAATGAATGTGCGGGCGTAATTCAGGGTTTTCAGTGGTGGAGTAAATATTCAGATCTTGCACAGAGTATAAATACTCCCGCAGACAGAGGCTTTTAGTTCTCATTTCCTCCGCCAAGGAGGTTAAGTCTTCGGTTTGTTTGGTTTTTTTTTTGTCTATCAACAGGATTACGGAAAAACTACTGGCCCTGTTTTTTATGAAACTTAGTGGAAGGTTGTAGCGCGGGCCAAGGAAGGACCATTTTGGAGCGGGTCCGAGGGGGGGGACACGCAAAGTATTTTTAACTTTCGTTAACATTTGGCTTTGGTGGAGGTCTGCTAGTGACGTAGCTGGTAATAACAACTCAGCACGTCCTTCATGTTCACCTGCTGTCTTGATTAATTCAGAACAACACACAGTTCCATATTCACTGCTCTGCTGCTCTCAATAAAAAGAAAAGCAGACATTAAGGAGAACGGCCCCTTTAGACTATTATGTTACACTGTCATTTATTCGACTGATATTTAAAAGACGTAGCAAGCAATTTAATGTTGTAGCCTGGTACTGAAAAGTTTATATTTCTATTTAGCACTGAATAACTTAATCTAGAACAAGGCATTACAATTTCAAAGCTGAACTTTTTGTATGCAAAATCTAAAAGTAATGATAGCTGTAGCACAATTATAGTGAAGGAAAATGGTTTATCTATCTTGCAGCTCTCCTAGAGCCTTTCACAGTTTTCTCAGTAAAGTGTGAGACTATCTGACTCAACTAGATGGATTTCATTCAACTCTGGACTCCCTGCTGCTGATCCAGAGGAGGTACTGCAGCTGGAACACTATTGCTCTGCTTTTTATCACCAAACTCTTTACTCACTCCGGCCTCTGCCTGCTCTGAAAACAGCTTCTGCCATCCATCCATCTTGGGCTGGATTTAGAAGTGCCTTGGCTATCTATTGTACACTGAGGTGTAAGTAGTGTTCACCGTGCAGCGCCAGTGGGACTGAGTAAAATGTCCCTCATCCGCCCGTTGTAAAAATCCCTGACAAAAACAAAACACCCGCTGCGTTAGCTGCACTGATGAGAGGAGCGGGACTATTTAGCGCTGTGCATGAGTAGTCATGGCTCTGTGAAACCTGGATTTTTGCTGAGGTCTTTTGAATACGAAAATCAAAACACATCCTTTGTCCTGGTGTGAAATGCGAGATGTGTTTGTTGAGGAGGAGGTGTTTCTGGCAATGGAGGGCTCAATATGTTCCACATTTGTTTACCCAGTCATTACGGGCCTCTCCACCCTGTGTGACTGCACTGTTGTCTTAGTGGGAATGGCGCCGTCAGCCTCCCCCCTCTGTTCTTCTTCATCTCCATCGTCACAGGAGCAACAGCCACAGGGGAGAGCCGGTCCACAGGAAATTAGGAGTGTGACAAGATAAGAACCAGCGTTCATTTGATACTGTTCCCTGGCAACCAGTAAGAGCAGCGGAGAATAACAAAAAAAAAAAACAGAAGGATGTGTGGGAAACGGTACGTGCTGATATGAGGCATCTGCTTGGTCCCATTAAATTCACCTATAGACTGTAAAGCTGAGCAACACTTTTACTTTCCTATAACTCATATTTAAGTAACTTTATCTCTCTTGTTGCCTTCGGTGACTGGCGAGTCGATATTTCACTGTCCCAGGAAGTTGTGTAACGGTATCTCAGTGTGCTTTATTGGTTTCCAGGTGCTGATAAAGTGTTATTAAAGCAGCTGTCCAGCCAAGAGTCACTATGAAACTCATATAAACATACTCAGTTACATGAAAACCCCCGGTTCTAATCTAATAAAAGATAATGAAAAAGTGTCAAATGTAAAATGAAACCTGTTCAAATGAATCAACTACTGACACAGAGCACATTGTAAACAGGGCCGTAGCTGCAGAACATTTTACAGGTTTGTGTTGCAGCTCCACAGATGTCAGCAGGCTCGACGTTGGACTGCAAATGGACCACCAATGGCAGAGCAGGAACATTTTTGCTGCCGATATGAATTCCTGTCTTTGTTGTTCACTGCGAGTCACTCTCCAAGCACTGTACACCGCCTGAGTACTACATCAGTAATCTCTCACATACACGCGCAGAGCAAGAAAACAGTGGCTGCAGTTAATATTAGAGATGCAGTTTTGGAGAAAATGTAAGTTATTTAATAATCAATAATCAATGTTTTATTATGAACATACAATTGAAATTTAAATTTCAAGGTTCAAATCTTTTACATTTACATTTAGCAGACGCTCTTATCCAGCGACTTACAGTGAACTGCCTGAAGGGGTTAAGTGCCTTGCTCAGGGACACAATGGTGTCCCTGGTATTGAACTCACAACCTTCCGGTGCTCTATTTGGAGTTTGTGTTGACTTTAAACAACAATGTAGATGGGAAGGATAGATTTGTCACTAGTGATCGGACAGGGCAAAATACCAGCTCTGCGTCGCTCTCAGTAACTAAAAATGTTTTGAAATATATTTCTATATAAAATCACCTGTACATTTCTGGATTTTTTATCTAAAAATGGAAAATAATTAGCTTCTACGTCCCCAAGCAGTAAGGTTCAGCAGCAACACATCCCACACAGAAACAATATTACATGTAACTCATCACTCATCTGGCCTCAGTTAGGTCATTACACTCCGATAATGGTCATAAAGCCCCCGCACACACTCTGAAACCCCTCCATCCAGAGGCCGAGCCATCAATCTGCTCTCCATCACGGCTTCAGATCCACGGTGATCCACCTGGTCACCTACACCATTACTGTGGAGGTCACATCTCATGTCCACAGCTTTACTGTCAACATTAAAAAATGAAGCACGCTCACATACGATTCATTGATTTACTGCCTCTCATCTAGAGAATTAAGAGCAGAGCTTTCTCTGGTTGTAGATCATTTTCAATCAACTCCAGCAGTGGAAGAAATATTCAGACCTTTTACATAAGTAAAAGTACTAATACAACACTGTGAAAATACTCCACTACAAGTAAAAGTCCTGCATTCGAAACCTTATTTAAGTAAAAGTCTGTAATTGTTATCAGTAAAATGTACTTAAAGTATGAAAAGTAAAAGTACTCATTGTGCACTAAAATGTTACCTGTCAATTATATATGATGTTTTTGGATTAATATTACTGTTGATTTACAGCAAAGCATCATATTCTAGAAGATCATCATATGTTTGCAGCGTCGCTGTCCTGCGAGAAACGTAACTAAGAAGCCATGAGCTCAGAAAACAGCCCTGTTTTCAGCTTTGTGACAACGCAGTTACCAGCTGATCCAAAAGGCTTTTAAACAGTTTATCTATCTCTCTTCCTCAACACATAGAGGAACACTTCATCCTTCAGTTTATCACAAACATTCAAAATAAACACATTTGGAGATGTTTTTTACTGGACAGGATGGGGCTGAAAAATAACAATCTTAAAAGTTACTAAAGCTGTGAGACAAATGTAGTGGAGTAAAAAGTACAATATTACCTCCTGAGATGTAGTAGAGTAGAAGTATTAAGTTGTATACAGTCAAATAGAAACCCCAAAGTAAATACTTTAAATTTGTATTTAAGTACTAATGTACTTATTCCACCATAAATCAAGTTTGAACATGTGAGAGAGACAGATTAGGTTCTTCTATGGTTTGTTAAAATAAGAGTCCACTAAAAGCCACCTTGAGGACGGCAGACTAGTGCCTCAGCCAGGCCGAGGGCTGAGCTGTTAATGCGTCTCCGTATTAAGCACTGGGGGCTGACAAGCGACCAAAACCGGATCACCAGCATGTGTAAAAAAAGTGTCACGCCAAAAAGCAAACCATCGGGCTGAAGCGCAGCGAGATAAATCGCTTTTGACGGGTGTTTTTTCTAGTCCGTCGACATGGTGGAGATAGTGAGTATCTGTTCACATTCAGTACATGGGCTGCCGTGAATGAGACTATTTCTGGGTGTGTGTTTACAACATCACCGTGTTTATCGAAGGCTAGAATGACCGTGCCTACACTACATCAATATTTCTATTAAAGCAAGTGAAAAAGCATAATGTGTCTTTTCCGTAAAACATTTTTTTCCCTTTCTGACCTTTTAAGAAAAGACTCCATAATGTTTGTGACTGTTAAATTGATTAGCAGTGAAATCACAGCAGGAGACCCTCTTAGTGGAGAAGGAGCGAAGGACATTGGAGGTGCACTTACTGAAGGTAAAAGGGACAGGAGTTACTGAAAATAGATCCCAAACGCACTCAAATAGAACAGAAACACTGACCTTCAGCGTTCCTCTCCGACAACACAGCCTCACAGTTGGGAACCAAGAAGGAACATGTGACAAAACCATCCGACAGAGCCGCGGTTTCAGAGAGACATTTAAATTTAACATTTAACATTTCCTCTCGCCATCACAATGACAGCTGGAGCATTTAGGAGAGCTGCTGCCAATGTTTGCTGCCATTCAAAGTTCAATAGCTTTCATATGCAATTTTAGATTACGACTAACACCGGCGATCATCCCCACTGTCGTCATCAAAACAAAACAAATCTGAGTATGGAAAGGGTTGTGAGGAACTCTTTCTACACAGCGAGTTCTCACTAAATATCACAAATATTGAAGAGCAGCTTCATAAAAGTGTCGGAACCAGCAGATTTAAGAGAAAGTTAAGAGAAAATAGATAACAAATATACAACCAGTTCTTTGGGCTGCTTTCCATTGAATCACATGGTACAAAAGGAAAGATAAGGAAGTCAGTCAAAGAAATTCTATATTTTAGAGCCTTACTGCAAATTGGAAAAGATGATAACATTAAAACAGGGCAGCTGAGAAAGAGATAAGTGCTGAGTGCGTTCTGGCGACAAGCCCTCATCATCTTCCTCTGCCAGCCCAGTTTCAGTTTCTTAAACCAGACATCTCATGTTCAGCAGGGTGTCAGGCTCACCGATGGGCGCTGCCACTACAGCGCCATCACATAAAAGCTACCTGTCACTCCACATGACGTATTAGATCTTCTTCTCCACACGAAGCCTCATCGCACACATCCTGTTTCTCTTTCTACTCCTTCCATTCCTTTAGTGTTAAAACACTCAGGCTCTTGTTTTAGCCCGTTATATGTCCTACTGTACTGTCATTGAGCAAGGCATTGTGCAGGTATTTAAAGTAAAGAACACATGCCCTAGTGATGATGGGCTGAATTATGCATACGATGTAAACCGAGAGAATAAATGCATGCACACTTGCACACTCCTTCCCTGCTCGCCTGTTCACCCCAGCAGTCACGTGTTGTATGCTTTGATATAACCCCTGACCTCAACATTAGTATGTGAAAGTCAGCACACTTAGCATGTCCACAGGCAGTCAGCCAGGCAGTCAGACAGGCTGTCAAATCCCATTAGCCATGCTGTTCTGCTGTGATTCAGCAGCTGGATGTAGATCCAGGGGGGCAAAGAAGAGGGGGAAGGTGGGGGAAGACGAGCCGGATGGTGGGTACATGAAGGGGTTGGCCCTCTGTCAACCTCAGTCATCCAGAGCCCTTCCTGGGCTTCCCACCTGCCCTCAGGACGTCAGCATGACAGGATGACAAGGGGACATGAAGTCACAGGCAAACAGGTTAATGGTGGCGCAGATTTAACAGGAAAGCTCAGTCACCTCCCCGTCGGACCCTGCTGACTTTTGCATTTCACGCAAAGTCACTCATTCACCGCCTGATTCCGCCTCGCTGTCACCAGAACACCTTTTGAGGCTACAATAAAGTGTGTGTTGTTTCCAGGGCTATAACTCGGGGCAGCGTGATTAAACCCTCTCCTTCCTGTTTGACAAGGTTTCGAGGTCCTGCGAGTCACGGCAGAGTCCGGCTTCGACAGACGGCAACATGGCATGAATGCAATATTAGACTCAACAAATATACTGTGAAGAAAGACGAAGGGTTTCTCTTTGTGGAGGAATTAATAAAAGTTATTGTTGGTGACTTCATGCCGTTATTTATTTTTTTCTGAAAGATTTAAATTTCAATTAAGTTAATTTCTGGTTGTCAGCTTGTTACTGATCGCAGGAATAATCCTTTACACGAATGAGAAAGAGGAACGACACATACCTGTGGCAGTTTCATAAACCCAGCAAAATGAAAGCTCTTAAATTCAATTTATAGTGACAGCACCATGACTGCCAGATATGGCTTCCTTTCTATGTCCTTTTCTCTGCTTCTTGTTTTGTCTGCAAGTCTGGGTTTTTTTTGCCGTATATGCCTAAGAATCCTAGATTTAACTTCAACATATACAGCTTTCTCTGTTCTACAAAAGCAACATATTTAGTGGATCATTTTATAACAAACATGCACAATATACAGAATGCAGATTGTATTGTAAGAAAGCAATTGAAAGACTGTCAACGAATGTCTTTGCAGATTTAGTTTTGTTCATTAAAATATTATCTAATTTATAATGTAGATAAAAAACAGATCTATGTTTCCCTAAAACGTATGTGCTATTTGAAATTAGTCGTATTTAAATGTTATGTCTAGGAGAATCTCTCGGGGTCTCCCGGCTGGAAAAACTGGGAGTGTATGTATAGATGAGATTGACGTAGCTGCATTGTACACTGTTCTTGCAAGTAAATTTTCTGAAATAACTCTTAAATGAGCATATGCTCATATAACTGTTCCAAGTGACCTTTACTGCAGCCTCTCTGTCAACCGAACATGATCCCTCGCCCCAAACACAAAATGGGGATCATGAACACATCGTCAGACTGCATGAAAAAGTGAAAGAAAACAAGTGATTCAGAATGATTAGCAGGCTAAAAAAGATCATTATACCGAAGTGCAAGGAAATGAAAAGGAGTCTAAGGAGCCAGCCTGTCAACAAAAACAAACAGATGAACCAACATTAAAACAGCTCATGTGCGTGCAGCACTGAGAGAACAACGGTAACGAATGTGTGCCTGAACGTGAAATGTGCATTCATGGTAAATGGAACACACATACAAACATGTGACCATCATCACAAACCGTAAAGCCTGCAGGGTCATCTCTGAACTGATAATCAATGAGAAGAGCAAAACTTATAAGACGCCAACAGTAAAGTTAGAGCAGAGCTTAGCATTATCAGAGCAAAGCTCATCAGCAAAGTTCAGCTGTGTGGAATTTCTTCTTTTGAGCCACGAGATATTTGCTTTGTTCTGAGCGAGGAAGTCTTTTTCAAGGCCTCGGCAAAATCCCAGAAGAAATGTAAAGAATCAACCTTTTGTGAGCAGTGTAAAGAATAAAGAATAAAAAGACTTCAAGTGTTTGAAGTCTTTACTTTACTTTACTGAAGGTTGAGGATCTGAATTTGACTGACAGGGAATCCCAAGTGAGGCTACTTTAACCCATATCGTTTTTTCACTTTCATATCTTTAAATTTGCATTAATGCATATTGTTATATTTTATTAATAAATTAAATGACTGCCTCTAATTTGAAAGTCGTCGCTCATGTACAAATTATCCTCATCTCAAAGTGTTTCTTGTAGCTCATTGTGTCGGTTTTGTTGCCTCCAACTTCAGTTTTGGTTCACTCTCAGCGCTTTCATTTCCAGCAGCAGCAGGCAGCTGTTTCCAATGTAAAAGCTTTGATAAATCCACTGTATGTTCCCTGCTCCGCACCAAACCGCAAACAAACAAAGTGAGCTGCTATCTGGTGAACTCAATGCTGCATTGAGCAGCCAAGAGCCAGATATTTCCCTCATGAGTTGGTTGAGTCCAAAACAAAGCAAAAAGGAAGAGTGAATATTGGATTTACATTTGTCAGGTGACCAGGAACATGACTCCTAATGACCATAAGACTTTGACTATAGAGTCCGGGGTCTTGTCTGTAGTTAGGTTTGGGCAGCAAAAGCACTAAAGTTAAGGAAATTCAATTAAATGTTAGGGTTGTAATAAACTAAGACCATGATCTTTCCCTATTTTTAACGAGTGCATATATATATATATATATATATATATATATACTCTCACTAATCACTAATATCCACGGTGGAAGTGGTCTCATGGATCTTTTCTCTCTCCCCTGCTGGTTTAATTATTGCAACACCAAGGATTATTTGTGTCGTGGTGGAACAATTTACACTCAGTGGGGATTTTGAACAAGATTAAACCCTGTAAGGGTTCTCAAAAAAAATCAGTCTGATGTTGAAGCCTGCGTGTTTGAAATGTAAAGAACTTTCCTGATCACTTTGCGCAGTGACTCACCACCTAAAGTATAGGGGGAATGATACGTTTCCTCTTTAAATGCATAACATGTCAAACGTCAGACTACTTAGCTCAGATATTTTCTCAGCTGTCATCATATAGAGCATTAACCAGGCTTATTGCACGTGAAATCCTCAGCTGAGAGGAGAAAGTTCCACGTGTGACGCCCATTAAAGCACATTCATTTCATGCCACCAGGCCACATGAAAGAGATTCTAATATTGACTTTAAGATTCAGACACTTAGCAGCTTGTTACAGTCACAGCTCCTCCTGTATTAGCATAAACATCACCGGAGTTGTTTCATCTCCAGATTTCAATGAGGTGATTTTCCACCCATCCAAGAAAACGTGAAACCAACATCTTTGAGGATGTTTAGAAATTCACGGACTGTAAAGTGAAGTAGTGCTTAGAGTAAGATAGCCTGGATAGCCTAGCAGAACTTCCAGAACTAATTTATTATTAACATCGTAAATCTTATTTCTTTTAATCTGTACAAAAACTGAAATGTAAAAAACGTCAATTAGTGAAAGTACCCTGTCTATAATTCAAAATCTAAGCGTGTGTTTTTGTGTGTGTGTCAGTGTCAACAGCACCTGAAGAGGTGAAGGGTGCTCCGAGGCTAAACGGTGATTGTGTATGTGTTTATGCGGTGTAATTATGCCTTTTAGGGCATCACCTGGAGAATTCTGCTTCAGCACCATGCACACACACTTTTTTTCCCCCATTTTCAAACTACTGAAAACAAGAACATTTAATTTATGTAACTATCTGAATGGAACAGAGAACAATGATAAGTCGGTTAAGCTTTTAAGCCTCGTCTTCATTTGTCTACATCGTCTCTGTGCTGAGAACACGATGAAATGCTTTATAGCTGCCACGTAGCATGCATCTCTCTCTCTGTCGCTTTCTCATTCTCCCCCCGGCTCTCTGTTTAGATCAGATCTTCTTCACCTTTCTGAGTCAGCTCAGCTGCTCTTTCACTTTCATAAGGAAACAGTATTATTATTCATTGTTCAGCAGTTTATATTTTTATGCGTGTCTTAAAAAAATACATAAAATACATTCCTGGGAATCATCAGATCAGTGGTTCAAAAGAAAACCCTCTAGTCTAGATTTGAATCCAGATGAAATGAGTCACCAGGAAATCAAGCTCTTTGTCATTGCAAGGGGTCTGCTAAAGAGCTGGAGGGTATCCCAACATGCACTGGGCCAGAGACAGAGTACACCGGATACACACTGGACAAAGTGACTGGCGGCCAACACCATGCACGATTTCATATTGAATAAATCTAATCTGACAGTTAATCTAATTCAATACATCGAAAGCAAAACAATAATCTGTCATATTCACTGACTATTAACTGAACACTATTGAAGTAATAACCCTGAATAATTAAACGGTGTTCATTTTAATTAGTTGCAAGCATTTTAAGAGACTCCGTTGTATCACCAGCCAAACATAAAACACAAACAATTGAGTGAATTCTGTTGATAGATTAGATGATTGTCGTGTAGAGGACCTGAGATGTTTCAGAGAAATTAATTTCTTTTTGTGGCACTCTTAGATGAAAATTTAATGATTCCCTTGACGAAACTGGAATGTTGCTGCAGAAAATGACGCCATAAAAAAGGAACTATATGGTGTGAATAGGAATTGAGTGAATGGGGTGAAAAAGGATGGAAATTAAATGCAATTTAAATCACAGAAAGTGCAAAAACAGCAGCAGTAAGACACTAAATAGGATGCAAATATGCATGATATCAAAAGTCTGCATAAGTGTGGAATTTTTTAAAAATAAAGTAAAGCAATGTGTTTGATACTGGAGTACACAAAGATAACACAGCACATTTCAAAATGTGATTTTAAGAAATGGGAATTCAATATCAAAAGACAATTTTGTACATGATACATGGCATCAGACATACCAAACCAAAAGCAAACAAACACTAGACACCATCTTGCGATAGGATCACACCAGCTGCAACGCCAAATCGGGCCAAGGGGGTGGGTGTGTGTGTGTGTGTGTGTGTGTGTGTGTGTGTGTGTGTGTGTGTGTGTGTGTGTGTGTTTGTGTGTGTGTGTGTGTGTGTGTGTGTGTGTGTGTGATGGCCCTTTGCCCACTTCCTAACCCCCTACTTCCAGCGCACTTGCTCGGACTGCACCTCTCTTAAAACTCAGGGTTGTTAAGTGGAGCATAACTAGCATAACCCGGCTGTTAGTCTTGTTCTGCCTGATTGATATTTGACCAAAACAAATAACATCAACATACATTTACTGGTCTCCTTTAATGGAACCATTGAGGATTTGTTGTTTCCTTTGACAGAAAAAGGTCAATTACTTTGTGCAAATGACTTCTGCACCTTTATACAAACGCACTCACAAACACACAGGAGAGAAAAGGCCGTTTGCTTCATAACAACATCGACTTCACATAATTAGGTAGCAGTGGTCAGCTAACTGTACAAACCAGTGAACATTAACTGAATTTACAACAGAACTGGTCAACTGTATTGAGTGTTGGGAGGCAGCAGACCTGAGAACAGGGATCAGCAGCACCGCTTCACTTCACACAGAAGAAAGCAGGACACCCAGGGCGATCGGACCCGATCACATCAGATGGAGTTTTAGCTGCCTCGTCTGACCAAGACATACTGTCGACAGCCTGCATGGAGATTATCCATGCACAGCAGGAT
Organism: Bovichtus variegatus; assembly: GCA_943593645.1. NCBI lineage: Eukaryota > Metazoa > Chordata > Actinopteri > Perciformes > Bovichtidae > Bovichtus > Bovichtus variegatus. Next base: position 7,808,312 of record CALSCE010010635.1, read on the forward strand.
GGGACTGGAAAAGGTCAGCAACTACGATTAGTTTCTCACACTGCTTCACCAAAGCACCTGTCACTGATGAAGCTAGACACAGAGGACACATTCAGTCATGCCGTTTCTCATCTACTGTTAAATCTCAACCACACAGAATGCCATGTTTGCGGTAAATGTCTCAAAAGTGAAGCAAATGAATGGTAAGGGGCTAATCTAGTTAAGGAAGTTAGATACAGTTTCTCTTTAATAAAGCATGTAAATGCAAGAAATAATCTGGGTTCACAACAGTGGAATTAGCTCTTAAATGTTTTTTTTGCAAGCTACCCTTTGAAACCGCTATCCTCTCTGGAGCTCCTCTCCATCTCCGTTTCATAGAGCTCTTCTTTGGCGAGTCAGCCAGCATGGAAAGCCAGACACCAATACTTGATCAGGGTCCAAGGCTGCCTGCAGCTACCAAGCTCCACCAGCTGGTCGGGGCAGCTTCAGTGTGGAGTGGGATGGAAAAGAGCGGGACAGGCACTGCTCACGGGCTCCTGCAGGCTCGCTGTGTCCAGAGAGCCAGCATGAAGCACTCTCCGGTGAACAGTCAGCCTCAGGTGGCACGGGAAGGCACGACAGAGATCCAATCTTAAAATATCCCAAACATAAAAATTATAAATAAAAAAAAAAACCACTGCCTATCAAGCAGCTGAGGGATTGTGTGTTTGTAGAGGGTGTTGTTTGCTTGTTGAGTCCCGCGGGACCCTAAATGTGTTAAGTCCCATGTGAGACGATATGAGACAGCGCAGCATCTGCCACAGAAAACTTCCTTCCTCCATTTTTCTCTGTCTCACCACGGAGCAAAGTCATAGTTCATCTCTGCGTAGACCGTCAGACCCATCACATCCTCGGAGAGTTTTGTCTTGAGGCAGCAGCCAGATGAAACAATGAGGGCGGCCTCCATTCTCATGCTAATAATTGTAAAGAAAATATAAATACTGTTTTGAATCGCACATCATGAAAAGATTTCTTGGTCATCCATCAATGACGAGAAAAAGAATTGGCATTCAAAGCTCAGAGATTAGCTAGAGGATTAGTTTTCATTTAGTGTGCCAGCTGTCACATTGAAACTTTTTATTGAAATCAGTGAAGGAAGAAGTATTAAGATTATTTAGAAGAAATACAACAATGTGAAAATAATTTGTTAGACGTAAAATGTACATTTTAATTTACAGTAAAAGTACACAATACAGAAGGGGGGATGTTCTGGATGTTCTGAATGTTTTCATAATATTATATTATCGGATTGACTTGTCGGACCAGTAAAACCATTGCATAATAACCGTTAAATAACAACCTCCAAATCTTTTCCTTTCTTTTAGTGTTAAGAAGTAAAAGTGCATTCTGAAAACGTTCACAATTAATGAACAAACGATTTACAGAAAAGGTGACGAACAGCCTGAGAAGTCTCGCTGATCTCTCGGCTACGACTAAAACCAGACCTGCCAACAATTTATTTTTCTTCTCTGTTCTCAGTTTTCCTTGCAAGTTCTTGAATTTTTTGCCATGAAGAGTCTGATACTGGTGCCGAATATTATATTCTTAGAGCACTGACAGGTGCTGTGAACACAGCAAGCACAGTCGCTCCATTTACCTCTCTGAAGAAATAAGAGTGTCGGGTTTTCCAAGAAAGATAAACCAGTTCCTGTGTCCACTTTTCTCCATTTTGACAAAAACATTTTCCACCAGCAGCTCCTGCATGAACAGTTGTTTTCTCTTGACATTGCCGTCACGTAGCCTGTATGTAAGCACATGGGATCTAGGATAGTATACCCAGCATAAGGCCTGCTACTCTTATGAGGACAACACAACAGTCAGTGGCCAAATAGGAAAGAACTGTGAATTTCCTTGAATAATTAGAATTAATGTCATCCACCAGTATTGCCAATATTGAATCTTATTATCTGTGTGTGCAAACTTCAAAATGTAAAAGTGAAGCAGAATATGGTTTCTGTTTATGTGTATGTGTTTGTACAGTCGTGAGTGTGTAAGATTCAATGTTATATAAACCTGGCTCAGACTCCTGGAAGAAAATCAGATAATTGCTGTGAAAATTGAAACGGCAAGCTGATGCTCGTTTGTGCCGCCAGCTCAGTTAGTGTTCTCCGATTGCGACAGGTATTTTCTACGAAACATTTACAAATCTCGTCTTGACTCACTACAGCAGCAGCGTCCCACAGAGAGTCATTTGTGCCGCAGTTGGACGCGGTGAATCCCTGAACCCTCCTGACCGGAGTCATGACAGCACAACACCAGTATGTTTGAAAGGACTCAACTCATTATAGTATTCAGTCAACAAAGCTGTCCACCAGTACGTACATGTGCAAGTCCAATTAGTCCTGCAGTGTGGTGAATTTCTCTCCATTATAAACAGCAAGCCCATTTAAATAGAAGGACAGGCTTGGCAGAGCTCAGCGGGGTTTGTGCAGCGGACGTCCAAATGTGCGATCATCAAAGGATTAAAACAGATCTGAGAATTTGACTTGGAGCGAAGCTTTAAGCTATGATGAGCAGACCGTTTGGACTGCAGAGTGTAAGTGTGTCCGGGTAACTATGAGGCACAAGAGGAAAGATTAAGCCAACAATACAATGATTATATTTAATCAGCCGCACAGTCAGGGGGCGCACAGCTGACGACATTTATATGCAGCCTCAAAGACACACTTCTCTTTTTCTTTCCTGTATGGCTACATAACTTTGTGGTTTACCTTTAAACATGTCATGTTACTTAAGGCTAAAAATAACTGTACCTCATGGACATCTAAATCCCCCATCTAAAAACGCTACATTTTTAGTGGCAGCCTAATAAATCTTCACAACCTGTAGCTACAACCTAAAAATTGTAAGAGCAGCAGTTGAATTCACCTACATTTTATTGGAGGGGAAGAAGCAATCAGATATTTCAAAACTTGGGCAAATGCAACCGAAACTACTTGCATGGCTAGAAGCCACTGGAAGTAAGAGGGAAAACGTGTTCTGTTTTTTTGTAATTAGGTAGAACTAACCCTTTTGCAGATAGACTGGGAACCCTCCTTCTTTACTCATCCATAACCCCTTCCTTTAGAATCTGTCCTGTACTCTACTACTTCATGTGATGAACCCTTGGGAGTCTTCAAAAACTATATCCATATCCCATGAGTCTCTGGGCTCAGCTTGCAAGAGCAACCCACTGTCAGAGCAGGAATCCCCTGAGAAACAACCTCTTCACTGGGACAGTTCACTCACGAGAGAACTATGCAGTGTCAAAGTGAACAGTATGAGATTTGACACACTACAACAACAAAAAAACAAAAGCTTTGCCGTAAACAATACAGTTTTGGAAAAACGGATAAAAAAACGACACACATGTAAGCCAAACACACCCACTCAAACACACATGCAGGAACAGGAAATTCCTGTCAAAGTGACACACAGCCAGAGCTGCTCTCTGCTCCACTGAACGACGAGCACCCGAGTCCCTGGCCTCTCGCCTGGATGCTCCAGTGGGGAGATGGATCTTCCACGAAAAAGCAGAGGCGAAATCAGATCGCTCATCCCTCTGAAGAGGGAAGCATATGGGTGCTGGGAGTAGGGGGTCCCCCCTACATTACGGACCTATCCCAGTTATTTTTAAGTGGCCAATCACTGCAAAAAAACTTTTCAATCATTGTGTTTTTTACTCGCACTCGTAAAACACACTTAAAACCATTGCTCTTAGCCAGAGTTGAATCACAAACCTTAAACATAAACATCTTTAGCAACTGAACCAAACCTGTTAACCAATTTAATATTAGACAACCATTTAAAACAAGTTGGGAAGAAAGCAAAGTTATGCAATATGCAATATATATATGCAATATATATATATGCAATATATATATATATATATATATATAATATGTATAATAATTGATTTTTCAAGACATTTGACTTTTCCTCTTGTTTTCTATGTGTTTTGAATGACTGGAAAATTGGTGTCCAGGTTTTCTAGGATGCGTGGGAATCCTGATTACAGCTCCACGTCACAGTATGACATAGTTTAACATTTTACACAAGGTCAAAATGCTGTATTCACTATATTTACACCATATTATCCACAAAACATGCATCATTCTGTGACATTTTACGTTTTTGCACACATTGATGCAACTATTATCCCCTCTCTCTGTAATCCTCCAGATGTGTAAAGACTCTTGGTGATAAAGAGGTTTAAAACTGGCCACCTATGGACAACAACACACAGTGACTCTGTTATGTAGGCTCTCATCCAGAACTCAAAACAGGAAACCCACTGCTCTCCTGCAGGGTTCCTCTTAAATGTGCATTACAATCAGATCAGCAACCAACAAGCTGTTGTTGATGCACTCTGACGAGAGACCTCGCTGATGATCCGAGGAGATCAGAAGAACGGGAAAAGGGCAGAGATGGTGCAGATTAAAGGAACAACATTTCCCATGACATCTAATCGGACTGCTATTCCGTGTCTTCAGGTGTGTGTCACAACAACTCAGCTCCCACCAATAAAAGCATAAAGTTGGAGGGCATAAATACCCGTGCTGAGCAGCATGTGGAACAGAGGATGAGCCCGAGGACAGAAGATAGGCCTGCGCGCTTTTCTCTTCCTGTTTATGTAGCGTCTCACTCATTACTGTGGCGGCATGAGTCACCATGAATAGCTCAAATCACTGTGGAAATAAGTGCTACATTATGTATTTGTCTATTAAGTATGTGTAGATGTATTTTGTGAGGAGACATTGCAATAATATGAAAAGAGTAAAGCTGCTGATGTATATTGATTTTGTTCTTTCTTTTTATTAAACTGAATCACAGCAAAGGAATAATCTGGAAAAGTCATTATGAAAAAAATCATTTTGTACGACATCAATATGCGTGTTTACTTCTCCTCTACCCCTGAAACCTGGAGAGAATACATAACACACAGAAACTAACTGTGTTCAAACCTACCAGCCAGCAGAATGACAGCAAGACACGAGGCCGACATGTGAACCAACTGGTGCATCTTGCTGGCTACAGAGCACATGCCCGCAGGTGACATAATGAACAGTCCTGCCATTGATTTCACCCTATTTCACTTTTTGAAAGTCGGTAGAGGTAAGGCGCAAAGAAAGGTAGCAATGCAGCAAAGAAAGGCAAGAAAGAAGATGGCTGGCAAGCAAACATGGACGTAAACAATGCAGGGTTCATATTCTTCCGTGAAATTTGCTCGGCCACACACAATAGGTTTTGGTGAGAAACAGAAAATGTTAACATAAAAACTCCAGAGGTTACATTAAATAAGAAAGATAGCGTTGATTGATATGCAGAGAGCAAGTTCCTTCCACTGAGGAAGACTGAAAGCTCCAGAAAAAGATTTTTTAGAACTTTTTTTAATTTCCCAACAGGGACATTAAAAGCTTATAACTCAGGGATCTTGAGTTAAAGGGGAAATCGACCCTTTTACACATCACAGTCTGCGGGGAATATTACTGCATACTGCAACCAACAATCTTAACACAAACCTAAATCCTACATGTAAATAATCCATCCTAAATTAATAATGCAACTATTTACAACCATTGAATGTTTCCTGGTTAATCTGAATAAGAAAATGTGCACGTCCATATTTGAAGCTCATATGAGACTTTGAGAGGCAGAGGAGTAAAACACTGTACTACTCTGCATTGCATGCATTTTTATTGTAATGACAAGGCATGTGTTTCCGCATACTGTGCACTATTTCTGTCAACACCTCTTGCTCTCCTGTCTCTCTCCACACTGAGCAGCAGATGTAAACTACAGTTGACACCCTGTCAGAGGTCTGATAATTGACATGAGAAAGTGTACGTATGACATAAAATGGGTTTAAACTGCATGGAGGTAAATGTCCGGATTAGCGCCCTGCCTCAGAGGAAATGCTGCAGCCTCGTCTGCCTTTCTGTCACTAACTGTTACCCTCACTGTCAGCTGAAACATAGTCATATTTTTATATTTCTGCTGAGATTAATATGCATTCCAAGGTTTTACTTTCCCCAAAGACACTATTGGTTTGCACCTAAACAATAGCAACCATATTTTCCATATCAGGAAATAGACTCACCGAATGTATGCCATACGACCCAACTAATTCAGTGTACTGTAAGGAAAGAGCTCACAGTAATAAGCATGATTCCTATGCTGGTAAATTATTTTCAGCCTCCTCTCAGACCCGCACAAGGTCAGATTTCATCGTCAGATCGGCTGTCTTTCCAGGAAGGATGAATAAAATAATTCTTATTTGGAAACAGCCCCAGTCGAGGCTCCAGATGTGGAAAATAGAGAAGAGTCATAGAGTCGAAGTGAATATACAAGAAAAACAACATCCTAGATCTCATCATGCAACTATGTGTTCTTTTTCCAAATGTTAGGACACACAGGGTGCTTATTCTGAAAATATTGTTTCTGCAACATGTTCAAAAATAATTGTCTTTTTAGACATGTTCAGTGAAGAGGAGGTCTACAAGGTGAAGGAGCAGTGGAGGAAGAAAACAAACATGATCTTATGAGCTCACCTGGCAGAGCGGATCACCCATATACAAAAGCTGGGTCATTGCTGCAGCGGCCCAGGGTTCGAATCCGAACCTTTGCTGCATGATATCCCTCTCTCTCCCCTTTCTTAATCGTAAACTATACTGTCATTGAAAGGCACAAATGCCCCAAAAAAAAAGGAAAATCTAATGTCTTCATCAATGTCTAGTTGACTATATTAGTTAAATAAATTAAATGAACTGCATTTCAAATATGAGGAGGTTTTTGGATTTACAGTCACGGTCTGTGTCCCAAAAATCAAACGACAAAATAGCAAAAATATGCAGCTTGAGACTGTATTCATGCGACTGCAACAGATGGATAATATGTGCTGCATCTGAGTGGGAACAACCTTTCAAACCTAGATACTTCTTTCAGTGAGCTATGAATCAAATTTTCACTGTGATTATCATTATTTCTGAGATGGGTTCATAACAAGCCTCTGTAACTTTATCCAAACTAGAAGGAAGGAGCGTTTCTTGAAATTTAAATTACTGCTGGATAGTATGGTAATAAGCGAGAAATGCGTCTTAATCCAATTCGTGATGATAAATTCTGGATATAATAACTAGAACTTGTGAGGTGAATATAACACTCAGTGTAGGCCGGAGTGAACTCTGTTAGTAGTCACACTCGCAGCTGAATCAGGCTCCTTCCTTTAAGGTGTAAATAAAGAGGCAAGCTTTCGGGACAAACTTCCCTCTCTGGCAGAAACAGGAACTGTCGTACGTTTTCGTAACCAGTTACGTATCAGCATCTCCCGGAAGAAAACTAATAAATAACAATAAAACTCCAAATTATTCAGTGGCATTTCTGCCACTTTTTCAACCTCTTCTTGTTTTGAACTCTTGGACAGTCCCTGTAAATATAAAAAAACTGTACAATCAAAGGAACACGTCTACAGTTTTATAGACTAAACACGGGTGTATTTGATCCCGAGTAAAAGACAGTACGGACAGTAAGGGAAGCTGGTTCAGTCAGGATTGATGCAGACTCACTGTTGGAGGGTTTTATAATCCACTTCCACTCGCCGCTATTTGGTTTGGTACTGCACTTAATATGGTGGACCCTCCACGCGAAGGGAGTGGAGGTGGGCAGGGAGAGGGTGAAGGGGCCGGGTTGAAATTGAGCCTCAGTGGCGAGAGGAGCATCCCTGCAGCAAACGTGAATGTATTACTATAATAATAATAATAATAATAATAATCATAATTACATTTTTAACTAAAGTGGATTTCACTGATTTGCAGAAATATTTTACAACGTTCACCTCCTCCGTGTGTGACTCTGGATGTTAGGTAATGCAGAGAAGTTGTTCTTGCAGTTATATAGGAAACAGTGAGCACTCTGGGAGACGACGGGGAGGGAGTCTTTTAATTATCACGGCTGAGCGCGCATCCCAAACAACAGCACTACACAGTCACCATGACGGACACAACACACTCCAGCTCACACTGAACATCTTTGCTGCCTCTATAGCTATATATCCTGCTTTTTGGCTGCACAGTGTTTACAGAAAGAGCTTCCCCAACCTGGAAGACACTCATTTGTATAAAATCTTAAAACTTATTTAGAAAGCAGCAAGACTAGTCATCATGCCCAGTATTGGCCTGCTTGCCTCGTCTTCTCTGCATCGCTTGGCTCCCTGTTTGTAAGATTGTGTTTTTCTCATTCTTGCTGTTGATTTGAATAGACTTTACTATGCAATTCAAATGAACACAAAATTAATCAACTAATTCTCCGGTCTGAACATTTGCTGCCTTCTGTGCTTAATACCATTATAAACTGAATATATTTGGACTGTTTGTCGCACAAAACAATCTGTTTGAAGACATCACCATGGGTTCTGGAAATATTTTTTTCTGAATTAAATATACGAAATGATTAATAGAGAAAATAATTATTAAAATCAACATTAAAAGTAATCACAAGTTGCAGCCCTAATTGCTCTTCTTTCTCTTTGTAGGTTTTCATCTGATGTTTACTTGCCTCTGTCACCTGCCTCTACTCATTTAAAATGATATCTGCCTTGTTGTTATTCTGAATGTATTATCTAACATCTGTTCAAAAACTGTCTACATGGATAATATTTAGAGCGATGTGGCTCAACGTGAATATGTATAAATTAAATTAAATAAAGCAGTAAGCACAGAGGCTCACCTGCCTCTTTGTCAGCAGCCTGATTAGAAATTCGATGCACGGCGGCACCATTAGAGAGTTCAGGCACATTTAACTCTCATAGGTCTGCAAAAGCCTCGGGCAGCCTGCTCCCTCTTCCCTCCATACACTCCCTCCCACTCCATTTATCTTTCAAAAAGACCCGTTTTTTAAATGATCTTTTATATTGACAAGTGTTTGCTTCACTATTAATGTGACACCACAGGCAGGCAATTCTGGTCATTTAGACCCAGGGAGCCCCTGCAGTATGGTAATTACGCCATGGCTTCTAACACCAGCCACTGCCACGTCCAGGACAACAACAAAGGGAACGGAGTAGCATGGCATCCCCAGAAACTTTACCTGAACCCCTGGTGGCATCTTCAGAGAAGATATTAAATGGTTTCCCTGTGGAGCCACGAGCCAGCGTCATTAAACAGGTGTTAGATTGAACCGGAAAGTGCTGCTGCTGTGAATGTCTAAGTGAGGTGTATATAGCATATATTTTGAGTCACATACAATTCACAACATGTCTATATTTGAGTATTTGATTACATGTTGAAAAGGGTGAAAAAAAACACCGAAATACACACTCACAGTATCCCTGCGTTACGTTCATGTTTCGCTTGTGTACACTCACAACATTTGGGTGAATTGGGTCAATATTAGAAGAATAGTTATGTAACGCTCTCGGATGCTTCATCCGAGTTCACCAGAAGAGACGAATTTACTCAGGCATACACCTTCAAAAAAGTAGCTACTGTAGCTTCATGTCTGTAAAGAGACAAAAGAGCACAAAGACACAGAGAGAGAAGAGGAAGAAGAGGAAGAGAAGGAGTCTAAGTTTCAATTTTCCACCTCTCTTCTCTCCTCTTTAGATAAACTCTTCCTCCCTCACCTCTTGGTCACGCTTCAGTTCAGACATCAGGTTCACGTCTCCAGAACTGATGTAATTCATCAGGGCACGTCTCTCCGGCAGCCCACCCACCTCTTTCCTCCCACAGCTACACCACCTCTGTCTGAGCCACAACAAACCTCTAACCACATCCAGACAAACAAACAAAAGCATCTACAGTACACACTCAATTACGTGCACAGAAACATGAACACATTCTGAACTTTATATGGTGCAAAATGCTTATCAGAAATGTGTAAAACCATAAGAATAAGAGTCAGGGTAAAGTGGGGATCATAATATGTAAGGAGAAGATGGTGAAATGTACAAACGCATACAATAAACAAGCTTCATCGTCTTTCATCTTGTTTCTGTTACGTAACCATTGTTTTGTAAAGATGCCACTGACGTAAAAAGGAAAAGCAAGTGTGGTACAGAATGTATCCTACCATGTAGTGGAAATAAAAGTACATCTACTATGTAAAGTATGAGTAACATCAGCACATCTACAATCAAGCCTGTTTCTTCCTCTTCACTAACATTGTAACTCTTGTACTTCATGTTTCCACTTTAACTCTTGGATTTATGTGTTTTTATTATGTGGTTATGTTTGTGTGTGTGTTTGTTGTTTTATTGTTACTGCGGCAAAACCAATTGCCCCATGGGGACAAATAAGTCTTGAATTTACGTGCAATTTTGAGGTACTTTTTGATTTCCATTTTATGCTACTTTATACTTATTGCACTTTTTACTCCGCGACATTTATTCAACAGCCAATTTAGTTAGGTTAAGATGTTACATGTTAAACATATGATTTTATAAATGATGATTCAATGTTAGATTAAAATATGTAGCAGAATAAAAACGTATTCATTAAATTAAACTAAATAATACAACAGAAGAATATATGATAATATAACACTAAATGGTGCTATTTTGCACCATTAATACTCTATTTGAATGCAGGACTTTTATTTGTAATTGAGTATTTTCATACTGTGGTCTTGTTACTGTTATTTAGGTAAAAGATTTCAATAGCTTCTCCACATCTGGGCAATTACAACAGTGTGTGTAATAAACAAAAAACATTATATAACCAAACGGTTTCTACTTTCTTCAGATATTGCGTACGCCTGCAATCCCTCGATATAATGAATTCTGAATACCAAGTGTGGATCACCCAGGGATCTGGAGGGGAAACATCATTCATTTGTGTGTCTTTGTTCTCAACCTTTCAAGAATAAGCACAATAATGGTCCAATCTCTCAAGAATTTAGTGAATTTGTTTCATTTAAGAAAGGTTGAGTGCTGTTAAAATATTAACCAGCTCGACCAAATATTTAGTAAAAGGTGCTTGAAACGCAGACAGAATTGATGTGAATAAACAATGAATATAAAAAGCTACAGAGAGTCGTTTTATTCTGCTCCTAAGAACAACAAGTGAAGGCTCCTGTGATGCTGTGAGCTCATCACCTTTGAGCTCCAGCCTCCTTTAGTTTCTCTGGGAATCAAAGAGCAAAAGCTCCAAACAAATGAACATCCGTCCTCCGTCTATATTAAGCCAAGTCTTTTTTCACACATGTAATTATACTCCTTCAATTACTGCTGTGAATGCATTTCATGAAGAACATAAAGCCACAAGGTGAAGGGGCAGAGAGAGAGGGGGGGTTAATTGAAGAGAAGTATTAGTGGCCCTCAGATTAATGAGTCATGGAAAATTAACTTCTCCAGTTGATTTATAGTAAAAAAAAAAAAAAAAACACAAATTGTGTAATCAACATATAAAATAGGATTCATTAGACCAGTGTGTTGTTGAAATCAAGTCCAACTCAGCCAGCTACAATATTAAAGTACTGCTTACATCATAATAATCCAATAATACAAACAGTATAAAAATATACCATAAAGAAATGGAGCATTCTGCATAAGGTGTACTTTTACCCATGTTTTTTTTTTCCACTAAAAGTATTTTTACATTATGCTACTGTACTACTTTTGCTTAAAAGTAAAAAAAGTTTTTAAAAAGTTTATTTGTAAGTAAACTAAATTCTGTTTCCATTTAATCTTTCTCACTGATATGCATCATTTGTCAAGCTGATCTTTTTCTTTTTTATAGTTTAAATCCAATTCAAATAGTCGACTAATCGATGCAGCTCTAATTTCAACGATTGTTTGTATTTCCCCAAACAATTTTCCATCAGTGGAAGAGCGTGAAGGAAGCAGGAATGTGCATCATGTTTTTCTCATTCTTGTGTTTGTACACTCGACAAACATAAACGGGGTCCCACTAGAAAAATATTTCTCCATAGTTGTCAAAAACTGAAGTTTGTAAGGAAGTGTAAACTATGATAATGCAGCTGTTGTGCATTTTTCAAATTACAAAAAAAACCTAACTTTTTTGTAAAAAGTGCAACTAAACATTAAGCTATAAATAAAATATAAAACGTTCTTTTTGGTACAATTTTGAAAGTACACAAGTCAAATAAACACAAAGGGTGTATATAAGTATATATTCTGATTTTATAATCAATAATGTCAGTTCAATGTTAAGTAAAGGAAGTACTGAAAATGTGCTCAAATAATATATAATGTCAGTATTCAAAAGAGTGACAAGGGGCTTGAAGATGTTCCTATAGTTTTGCCTCGTAATCTTGTAGCGAGACATCGTGACAGGAGACAGCTATGACTATATAAAAAAATTATAATAATTCAAGCCAGCACATGTCCAGCAGTATATCTAATTACCGTGACAGGAAAATGAATCATTACTTACAGAAGCATAAAGTTACATTATAGTCAAGACTGGAGTCCTTCTCAGATCTAGTTATTCCATCTTAAGCTTCCTTCACATGATAGGAAATGTGCTCACAGCGAGGTAGGGCGGTGAAGGCAGATACTTAGTTTTGTTTCTATGGTTACCTCCCCTGCTTGCTTGTGCCCCTTGTGCCAAGCGGTGCGGCACACCAAGGGTAGCGCTTCCGCATAGTCGGGCGCCGCCGCTCTCTCCATTGGAAAACAACGGCACAGCCAGAGCGGTTTTATCGCTGATCATGTGAAAGCAGCTTTAGACCTGCATGAGACGACACTGCCACACATCCTGGCCCTTCCACAAACACCCAACATGTACACCATACAGACTTATTCCCCCTGAGGGACAACTGCGTTACCTTTCAGAGTATGACATGCACGTTCATATTTGCAGAAATCATTACTGTCCTGTATATTCCCACACAAGCCTCTTGTGTAACATGCTGAGGCCAGAAGTGCTATTTTATTCAACCGAGTCATGAGGATGAAAACGTTACTGTGATGATGTTAGCCAAGGGCGGTTTCTCACACGTTACGTATGCACATGCACACACATTCATCACTTAAACAAGCACACATGCTACAATATAGTTATGTCAGCAGAACAACATGCAAGTAAATAACTGCACATCCTCCATCTGTCATACATCCACACACAAATAGATAACAAAAGCGTGGGCTCTGGTCTTTGCTGACAAAGCCCGAGTGTGACGGTGTGTCTGAACTTCTCCCCACTCCTCCGTGGGAGTGGGCGAGGAGCAGGGGTGACGCAAGTTTAGGCAGCAGAGGCAAATTCGCATTTCCCTGCTTCAAAAAGCCAGCAGCTCTGTAGTGTTTCATGTCCTGGCAGCCAAGGTTTTCCCTTTGCTCTGCTGGTAAATACAACCTGACCCAGAATCCACTGCGGGGGAGCCGCGAGCACAGACTGCAGGGATTGCCTTCTGTTCAGTCTCTGCTTTTATGTGGAAGTGAGAGCATTGTGGGCATTTGTCTGTGGCGGGAGCTGAGTGGGTGTAGGGTTTTCAAAGTGATACTCGCTACAAGTACAATTACAGCAGCAGGATGATTAGGCTAACAAAAGCCTTTTTCTTCCCATTTTACTTCTCTTGGCTCGTTTCACTCCTTTTTATTCTCTCCGCTGGCGTTAATTTCTTTCTTCCTCACAGCTATTTAGGCTCATTTACCCTCCTCACCTCACTTGTCTTCAGTATGAGAGCTCTATCCTGCTGACCCATTGCTCATCATTAAGTACTGACTGGACCTGCCTCCAGTCGGCACTAATTGAAGAACACAGCTGTAATTAACAACAAGCCCTAATTGGCACGTCTTATTAATGGCCCTGCTTATCAAGTCAGGGTATTTTCCACAGTACGTGATGTTCTTCAGGTGAATAACTCTTCATTTGCCATTTCCTCACTGCTGCCCCCCGACACACTCACATGGTTACATCGATCTGGGTAAATCTGCTGTCGTAGCTCCACAATTTATGATCAGCTGCACAGTCAGAAATGACACGAGGATCAATATCCCACATGCTCACATTAGAGACATTTGGGACATACAGGAGAGGGTCTGAGGCTAATGTTTACACTGCACACTATATCTGCAGGAATTTGCACAATATTGGCAAAAAAATTATTTTTGCAGAGAAAAATCCAAAGTGTATGCATGAATAAGAATTAGAACATGAGCAGAAATGGTGACTAGTGTAGAAGCCATTTCTGCCAATAAAACAATAAAAATGGTCATGGCAAGTCAAAAATATTGTCATCTCATATTTGTTACTTTTAAAAAAATCTACATTTTAAAATGCTATTTAACTATTTTATAACCGACTTAAAATTTCAAATGTTTAAATATAATCTCATAATTGTAAAAGTAACAATTCTAGTATAGTTCTCATAATTTTGACAGAAAGTCACATTTTTGACTTACTATCATTTTGACTCACCATAAAGAAATAAATTGTATATTGAGTTATTGCTAAATAAAATAGGAAATAACTCCGTTTACAAATGTGAACATGCTTGATTGAAAACAGAAATAATAATGTTGCCCAATAATACAAAACTGCTGATTTTATTTACTCTTTATCTGGTATTAAGCCTTATAGTAGGTCCTCAGTTTTAAATTCATTGTCTCAATCTCATTCAGTGTAGAGCTTCTCCAGTAAGAAGGAAACACTCACTTCATTTAACCTGCTTTAACCTAATAAAGCAATCCATGAATGGCTATTTACCTGGATAATAAAATGTATTATTAAGGATTCAAGAATGACTTAAAAATTACAAACTAGATTAATTAACTAAACAAGTTACTAACTAAACATTTCCACTGAACATCGCCTGACATGACATGGCACTCAGAGTACAAATTCCCTGTCTGCTAATTTGTGAAAGTAAAAAAACAATTATGCAAGAAAACATGAGTACTAAGTGAGGAAAAAGCAGGGCATAAATAAAAATGCTTTGGCAGCAAACACCCCTGTTACCAAATGAATAAACATGTTTGAAGAAAGCTCTGCTCTGCAGCCTGTGAGTGTGTTTGTCACATCCACCAGCTAATTAGAAAAGTTGTGCTTCAACAAAGTTCAGATAAAAGATTAAGATGAAACAATTTATTTTGCATTTCACAGTGTTTGGTTTCCACCCTTTTGAAAAGATCCTGGGATTATTTGAAAGTATGATATTTTTTTTAAATATAAATAGTGACATTTTAGCCACAATGTATTATTAATAACATCCCATAAAATCCCCCAACAGCGGATTTATGACCCAGGACTCAGGGAGTTAATTGAACAACCACAGCCTCTAAATGAAGGGTTTGTATTGTATCTGTTTAAGATGCTACTGCTCCAGAACAAGAGGCCTTGATACAGTGTGCAATAACACCACAGGGAAGGACGTGTCACACTGGGCAATCAATACTAACCATAGATAGATGTGCATGTGTGCAAAAATATTAGCTTCTTTTCTCACTTTGTGGGACTGTGTGTCTGGTACAGAGTGACAGTGTGACTCATTGGGCCCTGGGTGGCCCTGTCAGGCCTCTTTTCTCGCTGCTGCCTGAACGTTCCTGGTTCTGTAAACATAGACAAATGTGCCCTACAGGAGCGCCTGCCGCCCTGCAGCTCCCATATGCCTCAAACTAATGAATTTTTAAAGACAGCATCAATCAAACCGCAGGCCAGATCAATAGACCACAGAGTGGATTTCATCAGCGCTGTGGAGCGAGGTTTTTTGGTACACACATCCCTTCCACTTGAGCGTCTTGTCAAGCAGCCTTTCACCTCAATGGAGCTTCACTTTTTTTTTTTTTTGGCTTTGGTTATAACCGGGGCAGCCGACCAAGAGCAGAGCAACATAACCAAGGCTGATTAAAGAGATTAGGGGTGTTTATGGTGGCAGCATGTCCTCTGCGCTGGACTGACTGACCCTACATGGTTGATTAGGACGTTTCATAGCCAGTCAATCAGAGCATCGCCACAGTGGTCATGGACCATCATTGATTTGAATCATTTGAGGTCATTGTGGACATAAATCCTCATCAGAAACACAGCTGACTGGAACGGTCCTCCATTTCCGTTACACATCAATGTAACACCAGTGTTTCCAAGAAAGCAAGAAAGAGACAGAACTACTCTTAAAGCAGAGTTTAAATAGAGTAAATAGGTAAATCTCAAGAGACCAGAGCCACACAAACGTTCTCTTTTTCTTCACTTCCTCACCTCCACACAGCTAACCAATCACAGTGTGAAGGTCAGATTGTCGATTACACTTTATAATGCCATGCAGGTTAGGGCAAAAACATGCCGTTTTTTTCATGCAGTATAAATGTGTTATTTTCTCCTGTTCTAAAAATAGTTTATGCAGGCTGAGGTCCCTAAACAGTGTTGGAATTGCATACAATGGGTATGACTGGAAAGCTGAGACTATTGTGGATTTAATGAGACCAATTATATTCATGTGTGACGATTGTAGTCCACAAAGTAGTTTCATTGTAGTGAGACCTGTAGTGACCACCAGCCTCATGGAACTAGAGACCTCAGGCATTCAGAGGATGTGGCTTTCCTAGGTTTAATGACAATAAGGGGGTTTCTGAGCACTTTCCAGAACACATCTGCCATCCACTCGCCGAAAAATGCAATTCAGAGATACAGAGATCTTTAAATGTCTAAAGTTTTTTTTTTACCAAATCACAGCTTCATTTTTTCTGTGGTGTTTCTTAAGGTCTTGTTGTCACAATGTGGTATTTTGGAGGGACTTTTGAGCATCAATTCTTGAGTGGTAAGACATGTTTTTAAATAAGTCACCAAATCTGTCTGACAAATGGTATCAACCCAAAAATTGCTGCAATAACTTATGAGACATAATAACCATGAGAATGGCCATCATATACTTCTATCATTACGTTATAAGCCCCAATACCCTCTAAACTTTCAACATTCGAAGAGGTGCCCAACCAAAACACAATGTTTATAACAGATCTATTACTAGAACAACTTGACACAGTGCTGAGGTGAATCAGATTATTAATTATTATTTATTTATTAATCTTCAGGTTCTCATCTTTCAGATGATATACACTTTTATGTGGCATATACTGTTGACATTTTATCTATCCCCGACCATCCGATCCCGTCCGCCTCCCCAAGAGGCAAAATGGTAAGAGGTTAATTCAGTCTAATTCAGCCATCTGCATGAGGGCCATGCACTCCAGCTTTCTGTATGAAGAGCCAGCAGCAGTGGATCTCATCAATTTACCTGCAACCAAGATAAAAGTGTCGGCCTTCTCACATCTTCTCGCTCTCTCTTTGGCCTTTGGGAAGCAAGAAATTGCTTAAAGATTATCCGCTAAGGAGGAAGCAATTTTTCAGCTCTATGGCACAGCGATAAGAAATCGAGAGGGGAGTAAGCCCTTAAATCAAATTTGATTCAATTAAATTAGAAATGTTGGGAGGAATAGAAATAGAGGCTATATCATCAGCAATGATGAGTGGATGGAGAAATACAGTTAGAAGGCAAAGAGAAATGCCTTTTGCAAACAGGGAAAGTATACAGATGGAAATAGACAATATTCATCAGTCATCTGCGTCAGTTTCCAGGTGAGATACTCTGACTAACAACAGGAAAAAAAAACATCCAAAAGGAGTTGAAATACGCACATTTTACAAATTAATTATAAAAACTATTTGTTAACTGGTGGAAGGATGTTGTATCTGTTTATTAACACTAAATAAAAAATACTTCTGTATATGAGCCAGCATGCAGAAGTGGAGCACGTGGAAGGACGGCTCAATCAGCCAGAGGCTCTGTATGACGCAGAACAAAAGTTCATTTTCAGGGTGACTTTGCTCTATAATTTCTTTGCCTTTAATAAAAAATTATGTGTATGATTTTCCAGAGCGGTGATCTCTAGGTCTAGACTCTAATCTCAAAACCAAATCTTGACAGTCTTGCCTCCGGCTCACAGACACAGTGTGGCCCATGATAATGTTGAAGGGAAGCTTCAGTGAGTCCGACAAAGTCTATATGATCAAGTGCAAATTCAAAGAAACCGACTCTGACAAGGAAATGATCTTGTGTATAAGATGTATTCTGCTGGTAATGAGCATAAAACCTGTATGTGTGGGGTCAATCATAAAAAGGCATAAAAGGGACAACTTCATTGGCACACATCATCAACTGAAGGCAAATTACTAGTTTGAATAAAAACATTTTTTTAAAGAAAGAAATTCAAACTGTGCAGAAAGATTAACTACGTATAAAAACTTCACACACATGGAGTCCTTCCAAATACTGTTATATACCTGTTTTTTAAAGATCTGATCAAATATTATAGGAATATAATCACATTGTCACTAAACTGTAATTGTATAAAGACATGACAAACCTAATTTTCTGTATTTTACAACTCAGATCATTATATTGCTAAATGAACTATACACATAATAATCCACTAATACTAGCACACATATACTCAGAAGCTGTACTAGCATAGACCATCCTTTCATTTGCAACAAAAGCAACAAAAGAAAACTGTTTGCCTGCCAAGACGGGGATTTCAGCAGCCTGAAGAGACTAGGACGAGCAAAATAAAGAAGAAGAAGAGCTGTTTGGCTAAAAGACTGCTGGATTCTTTGATTGTCAAGGACATTTATATGTCCTATACTCCACTGAGCCCCCCCCCCTCAGCCCCATTGTATCGTTCTCAGTTGCAGTGCGCTTCCTCGCAATTCCTGCTCAGCTGCATATAAAATAGGAAGTCATGTAAGCCTCTGGAGCCGCAGGGATTGGATTCCCTGGGGTAAAGCTGGGTACATTCAGAAGAACTCTCTAGTTTTGCTTTTGGAGCCCCCCCCCCCCCCCCCCCCCCCCCCCTACAAGTCAATAGACTTTAAGTCGCTCTTCACAGAAAATTGGCTATAAAAAAAGTTAAAGGCCGGAGAACGTTTTGAGCAGTATAGTTCTTAAACAGGGTCATTAAAAGCAAACTTTATCATAAGTGGCACTTAGACCTTGAAATATTCTGTATGTACAGAGTAAATTGTATTCATTCATTGGCTGATCAGACTCATTAATTTATGAAATATGCCAGTGATTCAGTCCTACCCAGTCATAGTTATAGCATGAGCTGCTTAAAGAAATCCTACAAAACTATTCTGCTTGCTGTATTGTTGCCACATGCAGGAAACTCACAATGAACAGACCATTGAATCTATTCTTAATCTCTGCATAAGAGGCCTTTTCCGCCATGACTGTCAGATATACTGTGCATTTAGTAAGAGACATTTTCTACGATGTCTTCACTGTTTCGTCAAGGGAAGGGTACCCAGCCATCCGTCTCCGGAGCTGCATCCATACTTTACAGCCCCACCAACGTTTGTTGTCACCATAACAACAATCGGCCTTTTCTTTTGTACTCGTCAAATGGCCACGGTAAACAGTGCAATGTCCATTCTGCTCCTATTGTATTTCTATGGTGCATACAAAGACACTGTAACAGTCTTTTTCTTAGTTTTTTGTTTCTTGTTTTCTTATGTTCCCCACTCCTTTTAGTGCCAAATATTCTTGGGGTACACCCAGACTAAATGTGGAGTTAGGCAGAACTGCTGGCCCCTAAATTATAATAATTGAACTGTTCTCTCATAGTGACCAACAGCACCCAAAATGTCAGCTTGGAACTCATTTTGAGAGTTGGGTCCTGCTAGTAGCTCTTAAACAAATGTTGGGATTATGACAATATAAGAAATGCTGGGTGCTATGCCAATTATAGAAATTATAATAAATACATTTGGAGTCACTAAAACTGTGTTTTGTGATAATAACACAACATTTTAAGGGAAATTAAACCCAATGTACCATTGTTATGGTCCAAGGCTTGGATCAGCAGAGTATGTAGATAAAAGGTTTCTCATGCACTTCTTCCATTTCCTCTCTGGATTGAGGCCACAGAGGCCACAGGCTGAGAGAGGCACATTGTCCCCAGCAACATTCTCCAGCTCTCTCCGTCCAACACACATTACTCAACTCACAATACACTTAAATCATTTCTTATTGGATTATTAAAACATTTATTAATAATAGCGCAGCCATCGGTGGCAAGCCATGCTGAGGTTTGTTTCTACCCATTTGTGCTCATTCGAGATTGATAGAGTTGCAGAAAATCGATGTGCGACAAACCACAGGGTTTAAAACACCAAGCGAACAAGGGATGTTTCGTTTGCGCAATAAGCAGATCGATGTCATTTAACAAGCCACAAAGAATCCACATCAGGTGGTGATGGTGGCGTCTGAATTTGAGTCTAAAACAAATCAAATTCAGAATCAAGCTTAGATTTTTTTATATCCCCGTTTTTGTTTATCTGTTTGCACCTTTATCTTACCTTTGCCTTGGACTGCATCTTTTGGTATAAAGCCTCTTTACCAACATTTATTGGTTGTTTCTGTGCCTCTCCTGAATTTCTGATAGAGATGGTGTTGTCATGGTTAGCCTCCAGCTCCAGAGTGCTGATGAAACAGAGACAACAAAACATCTTTTTTTTTTTTTATCTTGCAAGCATTACCACCCCCGCAAAACACACAAGATGGGCATAGAGAGTACAATAGGCTATTTATCCTGTTTTTCTTGTGTGGCATTAATGGACTAGGCTACAACTAAAATGTTGTTGTTTAAGCTTATGTTGCAGAATGACAATAAATTCTTTTTTGAACCTTGAACTTGAGCTTCAATAACAATTTTCCCTACAGATTATTATATTTTCCAAAATATTGTTGGAGGAGATGACAACTATTTTTTTCCCCCAAGCAAACACATTTTCATTTTTCTGTGTCAGCTCTCAAAGTAAAGCCTCAACTCATGCAGGAAAAAATGAGAGAGAGAGAGCATTAAGTCAACCAAGGTAAAGAAAAAATGTGATTGCATCTGAAGGCTGGAACCATTGCTTTAATATATAGCTGTTTATGAAGGCATTGAATTTAATCAGAATCCTAGTCATCAAAATAATGTGAAATAACACAGCAAGAAATTGCTAAAGTTGATTGATTTTCCGGTTAAACGACCACATCTGCCAGGCAGGCTGAGGGAAATACATTTGTGTAGCCTGCCACTCTCAACCACAGGCATCAAACACAAAGACTATTGTCAAGCACCGACAGAGAAGAATGTTTCTCACAGTTTCTGATTAAGAGACAGCAGGAAACAGATAAATCAGAGTGCTGCTCTATATCTACAGCTTCTTAAAGGCCATCTTCAGCCATCTGTTAAAGAAAGACCCCCCGTCACACATACACACACTTAATGTGTAAACTCTCCTGCCGCCTGTAGAGCTACACAGGGCCACAGAAGTCATGAAAGGCCACAGGGACTGTCAACAAAGCCACTTCCTCCCTCCACATCGATCAGTCAAACCAGTGATCTTTATTCAAGCGATCTGTATTAAGAGCAAAGCAACACTACATAGACATGTACCAACTCAGTCTATCATAAATCCACCCATGCTGTGAGGAGCATGGGTGGGATAATGGGAACTGAAACAAAGAGTTGAAGGGAAACCGTGCATCATTTACTACATCCTGTCGACTGCAGCTCACAGCAGTACAATACATTGGCTCCAATTATGGCTGGTGGGCAAACCTGCAAACATGCTAATGGCTGCTTCTGTGAACCTGCAGTATACATGCACTTGGTGGGGAAACGTCAGATTCAAGGTTACTTCAGAAAACTCCACCTGTTTCCGAGCCAGAGGACAACTGGCTTGTTCCTCGTTTACAAGTCACTGCCACTCAGTGGAAAGACTGTTATGATTTTTTTGTTTTTTTTAATATATATATATATATATATAAATAAATAATTGCACACACACGTTAAGTTCGCAACTAATATTGATCAAGCTGCCAATAAAAAAATTTTAAGTAATGGTTTTGTCTGAAAAACTTTTTTTTTTTTTTAAAACGATTAACAGATTATCTTATCTTATCTTATTAAGAGTTGTTGATTAATCATCTCCTGATTGACTAATCAATTAACTGACTAATTGTTTTCTGTTTATATATATTGATTACATTTGGGGTTTAATGATGTTTAATATTTCTTATAACTATAAGAATTCCTGAAGAGGTGCAACAGCCCCAAGCATTTTTATTTGTATTAATTATTACTACAGATCTCTGCTGTTTATATATTTGAGAGCTTTGGTGCTTAACATTGATTTGTTTTGATGTTTCTCTTCTTCTGACATTTAGCTATTCATTTATTTAATCACATAATTATGAATGATCAAATTCTTACAGTTTCTGGTCTAAACAATTGCTGCTGCCAAAAGTGTCAAACACATTACTTCATGCGTGTCAGGAGTGAAAACACTTATTCCACCAAAAAGCTTTCATGACCTGGGTACTGGCTGATTTAAGCCACTTTTTTCTCCAAAGACAGAAATACAAACCAGTCAACCATGAATAAAGTGTTTGTTTTTCTGTAAACTCAGTGTACTAAATAAAGTTAAGACATTCATTTACAGCTCCTGACAGCAACCTCAGTTGTATAAAGGGCCGCTAATAGTTCAATTACAGCTTGGCATGTTTGCTCTCAGGAGGAATCGACTGTTACCAGCTGATTAGCTCTGCTGCTGCTCATTACAGCTACTGGATAA
Organism: Bovichtus variegatus; assembly: GCA_943593645.1. Taxonomy (NCBI): domain Eukaryota; kingdom Metazoa; phylum Chordata; class Actinopteri; order Perciformes; family Bovichtidae; genus Bovichtus; species Bovichtus variegatus. The sequence continues at coordinate 7,830,883 of CALSCE010010635.1, forward strand.
TACTCACCTGAGACTAGCAGAGGAGACCTCAGTAAAGTGTCCTTTAATATATACTGTGGATGTTGGATCACTGCAGTTACATCAGAAGAAAGAAAACTAAGTACCCTCAGGCAGGTTTAATGAAAGGGTTAATGTTTGTGTGAGCAGCAAATGTCAAATGTATTTATAATGGTGGTCATGATGTTGAGATGAAAAGGTGTTTCAGTTCAGTGAGTCTTTGAGAATCTATACCTCTGTTCTCAATCTAAGATGGCATATATATATTTATTTATTTTTAGTCTGGGATCCATTCTTGTCAGAGTAAAACTTCAAAGAGATGCTCCTTCACCAGAATACTGCGTCGCTGTGATTGGCCGCTTTGACTGCTCAAAAATGAAGCAGCTTTTGCAGAGTCTGCGCTGAGGTACCCTGCTTTTATGCTCAGTTGAAGGGGGGATAATTATCTCTGCGCATGGCGTGGATCTGCTCCAGCAAAGAGGAACACACAGGGAAAAGTGGATGTAGGGCATTAATGTATGAGATAAGCCACCAAACAGTGTATGCAAGGGTCATAGCTCTTTACAGTTGTATTCCGTACACTTCCCTGCAGCCCTCAGCACCTCATCCATCTGTGGACTGGTGGCTAAAAGCGCTGCAAAATTGAAGGAGCATCATATTAACACCAGGCTGATGGGACATATTGAAACACACGTGCATGCCAACCGAATCACATTCACTTCTTTTCATATTTATACCAGTCTATTTTGGGTTTCTTAAGAGAAATATAGTTGGCAAAACAATGTTACCTTAAGGTCCATTTAGCAGTTGTTCTTGCGCTTTCGGACATATCAGCAGCAGCAGGTGTAATTTGCCTTGATGACATGAAATTGTAGATGTAAAAATGTCAATGTGATCAATTCATAAAAGATTGAAGTGTAGCTTAAACTATGAAACATAATATAAAGTAGTTCAAAGGTGCTCCACCTCGACCAGTTACATTAAAATGCTACTTATGTATTAAAGCATCATTAATAATATACTTTAACTCAAGTATAAAATAAGCAAGACTACTTCTTCCACCACTGATAGTAGGAATATCACAGTGACATCGCACATTTAGCATTGGCATACGTTTGCTAATTTAGCATCAACATTTTCAACCGGCCTCAGTTCACCACAGAAACGTTCAGAATTGACAGACATGACTTTACCTTCTCCAATATATGTTAAAAACCAAGCAATATGGCGGTTAGCGTACGCCACCTAGCGTTAACTGTATCTTCTTGTGTGTCATATTCGCAGCACTGTATCTTTTCCAAGCTGCTACTTGGCCTTGAGAACGCGCTTTAATGACACAGCTCCAGCAGCACCTCGAGAGGCGCGTCTACCCACGCGCAGATAAAGCTGCAGGGGCGCGCGCTAGAAGCTTTGGTTTGGTTTGGTTTGAAAGGAAAGTTTGATCATCAGTCACTCACCGACAGCTTCAGCTCAGCCGTGCGCGTTCACGCCCCCTCGATTTGGAGATGTCGGTGCCGTCTCCGCGCGCCTGGTGGCGGAGAGAAAAGTATTTTGTCTCCTAAAAGGAATTCAACTAAAAGAACAAAATGTTTAGGTAAGTAATCAATTGTTTGTTTGCTTCATTCAAGTGAAACGAGTTGTGGGTTTAAACGTAACTTTAGAAATGTTCAGTAGACTTTTAGTAAAACTGATGTATGAATTATTGTGACGTTAAAGTATCGATACTGTCTGTATTCGAGAAATACAGCGAAAGACTTTACTGTTAACAGTGCGTGTGAGTTCGCGCGCCTGTGTTTCTACTAAGCAAACAATGAGGGAAAATAATGAACACGGTGAAATGTTAAACTTAGTTGTGAACTTTGTAATATTTGTTTGTTTTGTTTGTCCGCCACATTGCACACATCTATTCAGGCAGAACAGGACATTTCTGACCTAGACCCGCTTTTAATAAACGTGTGTGTGTGTGTGTGTGTGTGGGAGAGAGACCCCACACAATTACATGTGTGCTGTAAATGCAAAGCACACAGACCATTAAATCAACAAAAGGGATTATTTTAGTGTCACTTTAACTTTTTTCATTTTTTTGTTGTTTAGTTGTGTTTTTTCCTATTTCAGAAATGATTGTGTACAGTAGTCCTGTTATTTGCAATGGTGGGGATATGAATTGAGATGCTTTTAATTAAGTAAAAGTAGAAATACCACAGTAGAAATATACTCTATTACAAGTACAGGTCCTGCACGTATAACCAGCAAAGGTTACTTAAAGAATAGTCTTATATAGAGCAATGGGTCATGTAAGCAGATCATAAAGGGCTTTTGTAACGTAAAACCTGGCTCTGCAATGTAACTATAGCTCTCAGATAAATGTAGTGGAGTAAAAAGTACAATATTTCCCTCTGAAATGTAGTGAAGTAGAAGTATAAAGTATCAGAAAATGGAACTACTCAAGTAAAGTATGCAACAAGTACCTCAAATTTGTACTTAACAAAATGCACTTAGTTATTTTCCTTTCGGCTTGTTTAGGCTTTATGGGAAAGGTTAGTCCCTGGAGTTTTTTGTTTTTCATCCTAAAATACCTCCAATCACTCCATTTACCTTTTTGTATGTGTTTTATTTTAACAGAGACATTTCAAGCTTTTCAGACCGGCCTGTGCTAAGAAAAGGGAGTCAGAGAAGCTTTGGGGCAGGAGAGAGACAGGAGAAAGCTCTGTATGATACGGCGAGTGTAACACAAATTAATCTGATTAAAGAATTATAGCATTCCATGGCAGAATCTCACATAATCATCTGGGCAAAAAATGCGGGTTTACAATGTTGTAATGTTGAAAGTTCAGCTGCCCTGAGGTCATGTAACAGCATACGAAACTGTGTTTTATAAATGTGTTCCTAATTACCAATCAATTATACTCTACTGTACCTGGAGTATGGCGAGACAATGACAACTTTCCTCCAGAGAGTTTACTCACATCCACTGTGAGTGATCAGGTGGGGCAGGACGGGTTAATGAGTGACTAGACTGGGACGAGGGCAGGTATACTTTACACACACAGAGAAGCTAAATGTGGGAACATGTCTCCTGAATGAAACTGCAGATAATCCAAAAGTAGGCCTACTTCAGTGGGGACTGAACACATCAGATGGTAAGAGGTCAAAGTTCATGAGAGTTTTGTTCTTTGTTGAGATTTACACTGCGGGTTTAGATGTGTATGTATTGTTGGAGCTGCTAATCAAAGTGAGACGAAACAGAAAATCTTCACAGAGTTTGTCATTACGCTGTATGAAGTGCAAACAAAGAGCAAGTGCACTTCAGCTTTTTATGTGCTCAGATAAAGATCAGTTTAATGTGTGCGTTGTAGGTGTGCCACATTCAGAAACAGTCAAAACACTGCTGATTGTATCCTCTTCGCCATTGGCTCAGAGGTGCATTGTGTTTCAACAATAGTGCAAATCAGGGAAATTTCTTGCAGAAGTATCCTCGAGTACAGTGATAATATTACTCTTCTCTGGTCTGATGTCGCCCAATCAGACTTAAACCACCAATTCTTCTCTCCTCGACAGATGAGCGGCCATCCATAATCAAGCTCGGACAATCAGCCGACCCTGATTGGACTCTCTTCCTCCCGAACGAGTTGCTGCCTGCAGCCGCTGTGGGAGCCGGAGTCGCCATGGAGACAGTGGTGATCGTGGCCATTGGGGTGTTGGCCACCATTTTCCTGGCCTCCTTCGTCGCCCTGGTGGTGGTGTGCAGACACCGCTACTGCCACCCTCACGACCTGCTGCATCACTTCGACTCCAAGTCAGTAAATGAATACAAAGCCTTTAAATCTGTAGACAGTGTTTTAACTTCTATCAGAATTTAAGGTCTTAAAAAATGTATTTTAAAGTATAAAATATCAACAGTACTGTTTGATACTGTACGATTAGTGCTACAATTTTTAGCACTACTTTTTAAAGTAGTATTTTATTAATTGGCAATAGTTGAAAAATACCATGAAACCAGGAAGAGAGATGCAACAAAGATCCCCAAACAGAGACTTTGCACTTCATGGTTGGCGTGGTAAATCCTTTAAGCCACAGGAGCGCTCCATTTATGTACCTTACAACCTCAGTTGGACTTAATTTACTTCAACAATGAATATCTTATAGCTTTGTTTTTCCAATACCTTTCCATCCTATTGATACCATTTACACTTTGATTAGTAACTATATGTTCAATCAAGTTGTTTTCTAGGTTTGTTTCCTTGTACATGTATTGTTTTAAAAGTGTTCCTAATGAAAGGTTACATAATCTTAAATATTGATATCCACAGCTCGGCAAGAAAAACATTTGCCATTAGACCCCAATTGATGCCCAAGTTCCCAGCCATTGAGCAGTTTATGTACTCTGCTGTACTTAATGTGAATTTTGTGGCAACAGACTACACGACATTGTGTTTAGTGACACACGACCCCTTTGTTCTACGGGCCAACTAGTTAAGCTATCGCCAATAAAACCTACTTTACTTAGCAATTAATCAATTCACCACAGCAAATTTAAATGTAATGTAACTTTCTGGTTGGTAATCCAGCCATGCCTCCTCTGCTTTCTCTGTTCTTTTTTCCAGACCCACAGTGGATCTGATTGGAGCCATGGAGACCCAGAGCGAGCAGTCGGAGCTGGAGCTGGATGATGTGGTCATCACCAACCCTCACATAGAGGCCATCCTGGAGAACGAGGACTGGATAGAGGACGCCTCGTACGTCTTACTGGTGCCATTGTGGCGTGACATAAGTTTTAAATTGTAGACGTTTAAGTTACGTCTCCTAATGCTACTACTAACTCAGTACATTTGCTCAAGTACTGCACTAAAGTATCATTCTGAGGTACTTGTACTTTCCTTGAGTATTTACATTTTCTGCTACTAGGGAAATATTGTACTTTTAATTCCACTACATTTATTTGATGACTTAAATTACTTTGCGCATTAATATTAATAATACAATATATAATCAACTAAGAAAATATGATTTATTATTATAGGTTAACATAAGACTTTATTGGTCACAACCAAGTAATAAAAATGAGCTCCACCTTTACCAGCTGCAACATTAATGCATCAATAATTATAATCCAATAATATATGTACATTATTGTATAATTTATTCTGAAATGAGATATTCTGAATAATAAGTAGTTTTACTTTTACTTTTGGTACTTTAAGTTAGAGCTGCAACAATTAGTCGACTAATCGATTAGTCAATTGACCGAAGAATAATCGGCAACTATTTTAATTATCGATAAATTGCAATTTTTCATGCAGAAATATCAGAAAATGCTCTTTTCAGCCTCTCAAATATGGAGAGTTCCTGCTTTTCTCTATTTTGAGATCATAAACTGATAACTTTGGGTTCTGAACTGTCAGAACACAGCATTTTTCACTATTTTCTGACATTTTATAGACCAATCGATTAATCTCGAAAAAAAAATGTTGCAGATTAATTGATAATGAAATCAATTGTTAGTTGCAGCCCTACTTAAATAACATTTTGAGTGTAGGTAGGGAATCTCCAAACTAATTCTGTGAATGTTTCTCCCACAGAGGGTTGGTCTCTCACTGCATCTCCATCCTAAAGGTAACTGAAGTTCGTACTTGTCCATTTTAAGTCTGTATTTTGTATCCACTGATACTAACACATAATACTTCCACACACAGATCTGCCACACTTTGACGGAAAAGCTGGTTGCCATGACAATGGGTTCAGGGGCAAAGGTCAAAGCACCGGCCAGCTTGAGTGACATCATCACTGTGGCCAAACGCATCAGCCCGAGGTAACGCGCCTTATACGATTCACCACAACTAGTAACTAAGTACATTTACTTATGTATCATTTTAAGGTACTTGCACTTTTCTGCTACTTTATACTTCCACTCCACTACAATTCACAGTCAAATATAAACATTATATATTATTATATTATTTTACAACTTTAGTTACTAGTTATTTTGCAGATTCAAATTAATAATACAAAATATTATCAACAAATAAATTGGATAAAGATAAGACTTTGTTGATCCCTTGGTTAAATTCACAAGCTACCCGGCAGTGTATATAATGAAAAATGAGCTGCAACATTAAAGTAATCTACATTTAGTTTCTTCAATAATTGTGATTCAGTCACATAATATACATTATTCTCAAATGGGCATCTCTCTGCATAATGAGTACTTTTTCTTTTGGTACGTTAAGTAAATTTCAATGCCAATACTTTTGTACTTTTACTTAAGTAAATGATAAATGAGTACTTCTTCCACCACTTCTATTAACACATTACTGACTCTGCTGACCTGCCTCCTCACGTCCTCACTGTCCCGTCTCCTTGCAGGGTTGACGACGTGGTCAGGTCAATGTACCCTCCTCTGGATCCAATCCTCCTAGACGCCAGGTAATCACATTGGCTGTCCCATCATTTTAAAGGAGCTTTTTGGTATGACTTTGATAGCCTAATGCAAAGACCGAGGACTGTGATTGATCTGTAAGAGCTGCAGAGCGACCACATGGCTCAATTTATCCATAATGAAATAACCGTTGATATATGCAGAGATAGGGACAGCAAATGTGAAGTGTCACAGCAAATTGATGCTACCAGGAAAACATTATCACTCAAAAATGTTCATCAATAAATCAAATTGGATTTAAAGTTTATGCAATCCTGCTCAGCCCAACAGACCTAAATGTAAGCCAGTTTTTCCTTCATTTTAAAAAGCTTTTTAGAAATAAGTGCTTCTCACCCAGCAGCAAAAAAGAAAAGAAAAAGCCCTTTAAATCGAACCCATTTGTCCTTTTCTTCCTCTTCAGGGCTACCGCTCTCCTCCTCTCTGTCAGCCACCTGGTGCTGGTCACCCGCAACGCCTGTCACATGTCCGGCAGTATGGACTGGATCGACCAGTCGCTCAACGCGGCCGAAGACCACATGGTGGTCTTGCGAGAGGCGGCGCTGGCCTCCGAACCAGATCGATACATACTTGGAGCTGATGCACAGAGAGAACAGGCCATCTAGACATCCAAACACACATACTGACACACACATGAAGGGCATGAAAATATGTCCATTTTATCAATGGGCTTCTGTACCCACTTGATATTTAACAGGCACATATTCTGCCAGGCTGTATTGAAAAGGCTCCCAAACTCATCATCCACCCAAAATGAATAAGGACATGTCTGATGGCTGCGCTGATGGATGCAGTGACTCTTCATTTTCACATCTCACTTTGCATTCACTCCAGCTACATAATAGCAGCAAAGTAGATGTCACACATCCAGATACAGGTAGATTTTTGTATGTAACCCTACAGCAGATCTTTTTTACTGTCAGTCTGTTTAAGCTGCCTGCAAGTTAAAGGCCTTTGGAAATTTCTTTCTCAAGTGCGCCATCACCCAGCGGTGGGCCTAAATCCAATCTCACCAGCACTGCACAGTCACATGAAGGCTTAGTCAGCTAATCCATTCTGAGGAAAATAACATCCAGTTAGCCAGTGAACCCAAAAGGGATCCTACTCAGTGGACCAATGGAAGAACATCCTGACTTTTTTACAATTTGTGGGGTCAGCATGACTTTTAGATGTTCTAAAACATCCTTCAGATACTCTCACCTAACCCTGTTACAAATCACCAGTTTGTGAGTTGTAATCACACAGCAGCAAGAGTTTTAGCCACATCAGCAGCAGAGTAAGAGTTTATTTCCAGTCGAGTAATGCCCTTTTGTCCCATGGCTGCATTGTATTAGGATTAATTGAGGCTGTTATGGATGAAGAACCACCACTCTGGTCCACACTGAAATATCTCAACATCTACTCCTTGGATTAGCATAAAAAATGTGGACAGGCATTCATAGTTCCCAGAGGATGAATGCTAATGATGATACATTTCCTCTAGAGCCACCAGCAGGTCAGCATTTGTGGTTTTGTGTCTAAACAACTTGTATTGCCATGAAATTTGGCACAGATATTCATGTACCGCAAAGGATGAATCATAATTACTTAGTTGGCAT
>CALSCE010010635.1:7843910-7956156 GCA_943593645.1 Bovichtus variegatus
TCTAGCGTGGTTGTACAAGTCTTCCCTGTATGAAGTCAGTGCTGTTTAATTACGACAACAAAACATGTTTTGTCTTTTTTAAAAGACCAAGACATTTTAAGCACATCACCATCAGCTGTTAAGTGTTCCTGTTATCAAACATATTGAGCGTTCACACACACTATATAGAGATACAGTATGTCTTTATGTGTTGTCGTGTCATGAGGATGTTGTGAACAGCGTGTTGATTGAGGTGGAGCAGAATTAGCGTGTTGTTTTGGGCCAGAGGGATGTTATTGGAGCATGTCTACCTGCTCTCCCATGCATAGCTAATAGTGAATCCCCAAAGAGTCCTAATAAGGCATTACCCACAGCAACAATGAACACATGGGCTTAAGCTACAATACACATGGCACAAACCTTTGTACACACAAGGCTGGCAGACAAATGAACACATCAGTAAATCCCACGACTGTAAAATACACACCATAGATTAGGGAGTCAAACACTTGTTTTAAGATTGTGGTGACAATCAGGAAGAGAAGCAGCAGTTTTTCGAAAATCTGTTAACTGAAATTAAGCCTTTAGAAAGTGGTTAGCTTTTTATTCTTTTTTGTTCTTGTTTACATTGTTTATTAGCTTTGATTTTTTTTTTTGTATGCACTCTGTTTTCTCATCCTTATCCCACAGTGTATTACCAATGTCCTTCGCTCACTCCCTCACTTTTTCTTTATATCTTTCATTAATTTGTACAGATAAAATTAACTTTCATAGGAAAATGTGTTTTGTTTTTTTGCTCTGAACAATAGCTACAGAGAAATCCATGTCTGATAAAAAGTCCACACACTCATACTAGTTTGACATAAATAAAAGTGAATTTCTTTCCTCTTTTTATTACGTTGTAAGCAGTCCTTTGTGCATCAACATGGTGCTAATACACCCCTGCCATCTTCCCTTCTCAGTGGAGGAGGAAGTCCCTGCTGCAGGAGCGTCAGTCAGCCTCCATTTGTTTTCGCTGTCTAGCAAAGCAGCCCTTTGCTTTTCTTCAGATCAATTTGCTTCCAGTCTGGGAGGGAAGCATATTCATCTCTCTTCATTTCCAAAATGGTCTGAAACATAATTGTAGTGATTTATTTGCGGAGGAAACAATGTAAAAATCAATTCATATAATAAAATGTTAAAGTTTAAACAAAACTCAGGATTTATCATCAGATTATAAACATGAGAATCTATTTTCATTTGTAATAAATGTGGCAAACACTGCAGCCTGCTGGTTGAAAGCCATCACTGCATACAGCTCCATCCGTTTACCTGGAAGTCTTGATCAGACAGGTAGACTTCCAGGCGCTGGGGGTCCACTCCTTCAGGTAAGGGGCTCTGCAGCAGCTCCTCCAGAGGGTACTGGGTCTTCATGAGCTGGGCCAGGGCGTCCCGCACCAAGGTCAGCTTCACCCGCCCCGCGTCGCCCTGACACACACATCCAGGGGAAAAGACAGATTTGGCTGTGACTGCCGGCATCAGATTGCATTAAAAGCACCATATGTCCTTTTTTACGAGGGGTCTCTCAATCGAAACAATAACAAAAGACGGAGTTCGGTGACGTGAAGTAGCGTAGAATCATGGGAGTCTTCACCACCATTTCCTTCATTGCAGCTTCTAGTTCATCGTTCAGGAGGCTTTTACCAGGAGCCCAATTACCGCAAAAGTCTGCTCCTCTCCAAAACAAACGGACTCTGTGATTAAAACCATTAGAAGTAAAAGAAATCAGTGTTTCTTCGCTGAACACAGGGTGGAAGCTCAGCTTGTTTTTCCGGTTACGTCAGATCCAGACATCCGATGACTAAAATCCTTCATTCGTTTAAAATATATAGTTAAAGTGTATCGTAAAAATGTGACTTAAAACTGGAGAAAAAGTACATTTATGACAGCTTCTGGAAGACAACACAACGATAACGCGTGCGTGACTAAACGAAACAGGCCATTACCTTGATAAAAACTACGGATTTCTCTATGTTTTAAAATTGTTGAAAATATTTGCGATAATGTAAATGCACAACTCAACAAAATATATAACATAGGTCTAGTCGTTTTTAGATATTTTGATGCGGAAATTTAATATCTAGTCTACATGGGAAACAGTAGACGTGCAGATATAACTCCATTGTGTTTGTACCTGTGTGTGGGGTCCCAGGCTCCTCTCCCAGCGGGGGAACACGTTAGTGAAGGTGAGAGGTTCTAACCCCTCAAATATGAGGTAAGCCTGCGGTGGGCGTCTCGGGTTCATCTCTGGGATACATAAAAAAAAACATAAAAAAATGTTTTTATCACATCAACAAACCCTAACCCTTTCATTTCAAACAGCTTCCTCCTACCTCTGCAGTACTGCAGCGCCGTCTGCATGGCACACCTCCTCTCGTCATGCCAGGAGCTCCAGGCCGAAGCCGAGCTCTCCGTCTGCTCGGGCTGACCCCTCTGCCACAGGTACACCTCCAGACGGTTGTCAAGCAGGAACAAGGCTGGCGGACGGACAAGAAACACGGGATGTATAAGGCAATAAATTGGAAGTTAGGGAGTAAAAAAAAAAAAAAACTTGCTACGGATGAATTACAGTTTGTTTTCTATGCTGTATATATTGATTTAGGAGTCTATATTTTTGGCACACAGTAGCAATGCTGTAATATTTATTTATTCATTAATTTCCGTACTCAATGTATATGTTGTTGTTTTTTTATTAAGGGTTGATGTAGTGGAAGAAGAAACCAGATACTTAATTTAAGTAAAAGTAGCAATACCACAATATTTAAAAAAAAAAACTCCATTAACAGTAAACGTTTTATTTAAGTAAACGCCTGTAAGTAGCATAAACAAAATGTACTTAAGTATTCCGTGTGTATGGATTGTGAATCAGGCACAGTTAACAAATCCATTTGCACGGATTTTGCGGGGTTTTTTCTACAATGTGACCACAGGGAGATCTGCAGGAAGTCGATTAGATTGATATCAAAATAAATTCAACTTTGAGGTTCTTGTGGGAAGTTGGCGACAAGAAAAGAAAAAAAAAGAAAAAAAAAAAAAGGATACAGCTAACAACATGTTAGACGTAGATAAGACCAGAGCTAAATAAACGTGTGATAAAGTAAATGTTTGACTGAAAAGTATCGAGGATCTTGTTTTCAAAAGACAGAAAAAGAACACGTTTTGTTGTGTATCGTGTGTGTGCTCAGTGTGCTCTCACCCGGCTGTGGTACTGAGTACAGACTCTCCTGGACAAAGGGCGACGCCATCACGAGCCCTGGCAGCCGAGTTGGACTCTGCAGCTCTACGGCCTGGAAACTCCCAGACGAGGCGCTCAGGTGGAAGAGGCGAGGTGTGAAGTTATACTTTCCTGGATCTGACGGAAGATCATTTTTTGGTGTAATTTTAAAGCTTACAGAGCTGAGAGAAATGTACTGGATGGCGAGAAAGCACTTTTTTTCTACCTTGCAGCATGCAGTCGTAGGCCTTCCTGTCCATTTGTCCCAGCGCTGTCCAGAAGTCTGCAGGCTCTGAACCTTCCTCCACTACCTGCACCTTCACAGGGCTGCTTTTACTGAGACCCAACTCTGGTGGACACCTAAATAAAAAACACCTAAAATTCACAAACTGGAAAATGATTTCAACCTTCAATGTTAAAAACAAACATCACTGGATCCTTTGAAAGCCCACCCAGTGTCTGTGACTCACATTTGAGTGAGATGCTCCACCGCCCTCTTGCTGATCTCTCTGGAGCTGCTCTGTGCTTTACAGCCCGTCCAGAGATACAGCTGCCCCTGCTGGCTGTTGAGCAGGACAACAGAGCCCCTGGACCTCAGACCTGCACAGCAGCAATCCACTTCTAACAGAGAGACTTCCTCGGGGAGCTCTCCTCGCACACAGAAGAGACGCCACTCTGCCACGACAGACACAAGAGTAAATATGTTACTTTAAAATCACATGACATGCCGTCCTGGACAATGTCTCCCACCCACTCCATGACATGTGGGTCAAGCACAGGAGGACATTCAGTGCAAGACTCAGTCCCCCCAAGATGCACCACAGAGTGCAACAGGAAGTCATTCCTGCCTGTGGCCATCAAACTTTTCAACTCCTCTCTCAGAGTGTGAGACAAGCACATTTATTTATTTATATCTCTGCTGTTTTACTCTGGCACTAATACTGCATTTATACTGTACATTTCAACTGACACTCGTACAGTATCTACACTATTCCCGCATCGTAACACACTTAATCATACATCACATTTTTCAACATTTTATTTATTTACACAGTTGTTATGTATTGTAATATACATATTTTTTTACATGTTTCTTATTTCTTCATATTTATTGTTGTTGTATATTGTATTATAATGCATACATACTTATTTTGATTTCTATTTTTCTCTGTCTATATTGTGACAGAGCCTTCTCCATCGCTGCCCCCTCCCTCTGGAACTCACTCCCCAAACACATCCGTGACTGTACCGATCTCCATGTTCAAATCTCAAATCAAAACTCACCTTTTCAGATCTGCTTTTAATGTATAATCATTTCTATGTATTTTAAAATGTCGTTGTCTTGTTTTATGTATTCATCAATAATATGTATCTGTAAAGCGTCTTTGAGTACCTTTTAAAAGCGCTTGATAAATAAAATGTATTATTATTATAATACTCTAGAATGCGAGCAATTGAAACAAAACCCAATTTTCCCACCGGAGATCAATAAAGTGTTTCTGATTCTGATGACAAAACGAGGTACAGCACCTTCATTAGTGGCGGACTCCTCTCGCTTGCCCTTGTGAATGACCAGGCCTCCCTGGAAAAGCTGCAGGAAACAGGGAGGTTCCTTTCCCTGAGGTACCACCACCTTCAGAAACAACACAACAGACACACAGGCTGTAAACAACAACAGAGCTGCTGGAGGGGAACTGATAATGTCAGCATAAAGTTCTGGTTTCTATAACTCAATACTGGAAAAAGCCCTAAAATGTCTCTCATTTATTATAGTAGAAAATATATCTAAAATCTCCATATTTGCAATAAAAAGTATACTTAAGTAAAAGTACAAAGAATGGTTTTATTTAGAGTTGTATTATTGTTGCATTAACCTGTAAGAAATATTTGAGTGTTTATAGGGTTCAACTGTTAAGTTGTATTGGACCCTTTATGGACCACATTAAGGAATAATGTGAAAGGACACATGGAAGTAATCCTGCATGCTTTCACTCATAATATACTGAATGCAAACAATAATATCCAACAAGACTTGTGATTGCTGTCAGACAAAAAGAGACATTTTATAGAAAAACCAGCAAACTGTCAAAACTCTGAGCTCATACAGTGTGTATTTAGCATGTAACGCCTTAAACTGTATTTTATCTGCTAACTACAAGTGAATGAAGTATATTATGTTTCCACCAAAGACAAAAAATGACCAAAGGCGTACTTCAATATTCTACTTTAGTAAATGTTCTTACAGTGTTATTGATTCAGGGTGTAGTCATGTATACGAGTAGGGGATATATTCTGAAGGCCTTACCTGTGACTCTTCGTGGTTGTTCGTCCCAATGGACAGGAAAGCAGCGGTGTCCCGTCCGCTGACTCTGGAGTGGCGGCCCCGCCACAGGAAGAAGGCGATGTTTTCTTTTTGTTCGGGAGCTCTGCTACACTCATCAGTGCTGTTTGTCTTATCTACAGCAGAGAAAAAAAATATTTACATTTGAATTTTAGACATTTTTGTAGTTGATGTTCCCTAACCCAATTTAAAAGACACTGACTTAAACTACAGAATAAGATACAGTCAGGAGTGTGAAGATAGATTATCATGGGATAGACGTCACCGACCGACAGTGTTGGTGCTGTACGTCCAGCGGATCACGTAGGAGTCTCCTTCGTAAAGCTGTCCGGTGCTCTCCACGGGAACTTCACTGTCATCAAACTCCTGCACGTGCCACATGTCCACAGCAACTGTGTTCAGCTCCATCTGACGTCCTTCCTCCAGCGTGATGACCCCGTGCCCCCTCTGGATGTCGACCCCAGCCAACACGTTATGGACCAAGCCGTCCCCTTCCAGTGACTGACCCGACACTAGAGCCTTGGCGTCACAGGCGCCCAGGACGTCTGATGATGGGGACACGGACTGGGAAGACTGAACTGGGACGGGCTGTAGAGAGAGAGGTTAAAGGTTCAAAAACGACTAGATCATCACTTATTATTTTTGTTATTTACTACAAAAATTAAACAAATGTCAAGGAATTGGTTAAAAGGTGACAACTTAAATAACTCCAAATGGAAGGATCTTGTAAGTGAAATATATGTAATGGAAAAAAAGGATAAAAAAGCATGAGAATTAGAGTTTGAGTTCATATCTTTGAAGAAAGAATTTCTATTGATCCTCCTGTTAGATGTGATAACTAACAGTTATGTGTGTGTGTATCTATGCTACCCAGTTGTTGTTTCTTTATTGGTATAATGTAACCTATGACCTGAATTCTGTTATCAGTCAAATGTATCCTATGAACTAATATTTATGTAAATCGGTCATTTTATAAACTTTCTTTTCTCCTATGTTTTTTTATTTTTTATTATTATTATTTTTATTTTTTTAAATGGTATGCTCTGTAACTGTTTCATTTCTTAGAATGCAAAAATATAAAAAATAAATAATAATAATAATAAATATAAAACAAAAAAAAGGGAATCTTAAAAACAAGTTACTTCCACACATGGTGAAAATAACTTCCTGGCGTCAATCAAAAAGCCAAACACATTGTGAGATGAACCTGTGTCTCCTCGCTCACTGCAGCAGCGTCTTCCATGACTCCACTCCCGCCTGTCCAGTCCAGGAACTTCTCCCTGAACAGAGCCGTTTCGTTGTGCTCTGAGACACAACCGAACAACGCCCAGCTGGGACGCCCCTCCCCCCTCCTGAGGACAGAGTTAGAGACTTAAGTCCAGTGAGGGAACCCACATTTCCAACACTTTTGGGATGAACTGGAACATAACTGGGAGCCAGGCCTGATCCCCCAGCGTCAGTGTCGGACCTCACTGAATGGGAGCAGAGCAAATCCCTGCAGGTTCAGAAATCTTCACAGAAGAATGAAGGCCATTATGGCAACAGGTTTCCATCTACTTGTTTGAATTTCTAACTCTCTTACGGTCTTTTGCCGGCTGCAGCATGTCAGTTTGTAGTGTGGACACAATGCTGTATGCTGGGGTTTCAGTGTAGAACACAAGCCATTTGCTTTGGTTTTACAGCATACGCTAAAGACTATAACTGCAGATTGTGCTGAATGCACAGTAAACGTAATGTTGTATGCTCACTGTGTCTAGTGTGGAATCTCTTTTATTGTCTGCATCGCAATGTTCAGTATATGCAGTAAATAATTACAGCTGTACTGTACTTTCTGTAACGTGTCCTAATATTGATATGCTGCTACTTTTTACGTTGTGAAGTACAGACTAAAAGCTTTACCGCCTGCAGTGTGAACTTACAGCAGTGTGTTCGGGTTACACTGCGTGGGATCCAGTGGATTGACTCGACAGTTGCTGTAGTCATAAGCTCCGACCCACACTTGGTGACTCAGCTGGAGGGCAACGTTCCTCCTGCTGAGAGACACATCCTGTCCTTGCCACAGGTACACCTCACTGCCGAAATCAAACACCAGAGCCTGGACACACACAACGACATGTACAGCATAGAGCTCAATCTGAGACATGATCAGATATTAAAACTGCCTCTCTGACCTCAAACAAATAAGAAACAACACGTCGTGAACAACAAAGCAACAGGAGACTCCAGAGGAGACGTCAGACCTCAGTGGAGCCCAGCAGAGAGACACTGGGGATGGAGGCCCAGGCCTGTTCATGAGGCACCAGCCTGTTCTCCACCAGCCGGTACACACAGTTGGACTCCACCACACCACGCTCATACAGCTCATCCTCCTCTTCTGCACTGGCTCCTGTGGCGGGATGCAAACAGAGAAAACATGCTGCACAGTCCACATCTACACAGATCAGTGGTGGAATGTAACTAAGTACATTTACTCTAGTACTGTACTCAAGTACACATTTGAGGTACTTGTACTTTACTTGAGTATTTCCATTTTCTGCAACTTTACACTTCTACTCCACTACATTTCAGAGGGAAATATTCAACTTTTGACTGACAGCTGAATTTACTTTTCAGGTCATGATTTTACATGTAAAACTTTTTTAAAACATAAAAAAATATGATGTATTCTTATAAATTAAACTACGCAACAGTACCTGTAGTAGTTATTATTAGCTCTGCCTTGACAACATTAAAATGCTGCTAACGTTGATGCATCAGTAATAATAATAATAATATAACTTTTTTACTTTTACTTAAGGTTTTGAATGCAGGACTTTTAATTGTAGTTGAGTGTGGTATTTGTACTTTTACTTTATCTGAACAGATCTTTAATCTTATTTTTCCAGTCGTCACTTTTGTTGACTTTTGTCACATCCGATGAAAACATCAGCTAAATTGGAAGTGTATGAAAGAACAAGCAGGACTTGTTGTTTAATATTCTGTCCTTTACAACAAAATGATCAACACAATAGTCCTAAAACAAGCTGCTTTGGGAGAAATGAACTACGCAGACATTTTGACCTCTAACCTCTGTAATGTGTCTGTCCTCCTAGAAGGCTCCAGAAGTCTGCAGCCAGGCTGCTGCCACAGTTCAGCCCCTCCTCCAGGTGCACCATGTGGCAGGCCTGGCAGCCGAGATCCCTCTGACTCTGGATGGATGATGCCAGCTCAGAGGCCTGAAAAACAAAAATGATCGGTTTCTAATACCACGGCAGAACAGGCATATGGAATTACGTAGTAACAGCAAACTATTAAAAAGGCATTGTGATTTCTGACATTTATAAACAAAACTGAGTTTTGCAACTGTAATATTGCTGTTAGCTATAGCTGTTACCAAGAAATGGTGCCGTCATAGTGTTTAGCACAAGTTTTGATCATGTGTGATAGCAGAAAGTGTAGTGTATGGATTGTACCATGTTTGGTAACAGCTATCAAAATAAAGTATATGATTTGCAGTAGCAATACAGCTGAAATTCATAATGAAGTCACATAATCTGATGTACATGGATATATGCTCATTTTAAACACCTCTTGCCCATATGCATATATACATATTTATAAAAACTGGAAAAGGGTTTTATGTAAAAATATTGAAAAGCTTATGTACACTCTGCAACATCGCCTTTTCCAAATAAAATGAAATAAAACATAAATAAAATAAACAATAAACACAGGTGACAAAGAGAAAAAAAGGAAACTTTAAACGTCCAAAATGGCGAAATGATCAGAAACTAACTGAACTTAAAGTAATCCAAACATACATATCATGCAGTCGCTAATGTAACCTGAGAACATAAGAATCATCACAATGCATCAACACTGCCGCCGGAAACAGAGTTAACACATTTTACTGCATCTGTACGCTGTGCAAAAAGCTTTGCATGCACGAAAGGCTCCTCGGGGGATATCCGTTTATGCATTTTGTGGCATGAATTTCAAAATGTGAATATGGAATATTTATCTAATAGTTATACTATCATTACTTTTTTCAATTTGTAACATCCAGAAATATATTCTTCTCTAGCACATAGTGATATTTTTCGGCATTTTGACACATTTTCACCGAATTTACATTTAAAAAAGGCACAGAATGTCTTTATACGTTGTACACCTACTAAACCCTGACACCCTGTACATTTACTCCAACAACACACTGTCTTGTTCCCCAGCATACAAAATGATAACATGACGGTATGTTACTGTGCTCGGTGGTACCTTTGCTTTCTCTTGCACATTGGCAAACTCTCCGCTCCACAGGATGCAATGCTCCGGAGTGACCAGCAGGAAGCAGTCTCCGCTGTTCAGCGAGCGCACGGAGGGCTCCACCAGACGCACCTGGACATGCCGCCTACCTGTCACCACAGGCACTAGTTAATATAAAAAGCCGAACACAAAGAAGTCATCATGAGGACACTCGTGGGCACAGATAAATCTCTTCTGACCTTTGATGTGGATGAGCATGAGGCTGCTGAAGGGAGGAGAAGACTTGGCAGTGTCTGAGGAAGAGGCTTCTGACCTGGAAGGATGCGACTCTACCACAGAGGAGTTCTTGGACTCTGGTGAGGGAAAAACACGCGATAAGACAGCTGAATGAGGAAGACCGAGTCGAACGAAAGGGAATGAGGAAAGAGAAAATATTCCTACTCACTCTTCTCTGCTTGATCGCCCTCCTCAGCCGCCGTGTCGACGCTCTGTCCCATGTAGTCCTGCCTGATGTCCTCCCGGGCAGCGAGAGCCCTCAGAGGGTTTCTGGAGCCCTGAGTGCGACGGGACGGACGCACGGACCGCCTGTGCTCTGCTACTGCTGACGTCAGTCTGCACCACACACACACACACAGGACAAACACAGCTTCACACAGACAGTACGGACAGTCTCCATGAGTATCCACTTAAAATATGAGGTATTATATTTTAAAGCTAAGGATGTGTAACCACTGCTGTGACGTCATTGTGATCAGGGCCAGAATGTACAAAGCTTGCAAAAATTATTTGAAATCATTTTGCTTTTATTCTAAGAATTTAAATGTGCCGTTAATAATTCTTGAGACAGCTTTACACTTTCCGACAAAGATAAGATATCTTGGACGACGACAAGTTACGAATTATTTTCTAAATATCCACATGGCATAGTTTATATCATCCAAATCATGACACGATGGATTTAAGCACACAAACCACATCTATATTAAAAAAAACAATCGGAATGATTTTGGCTCCTAAACAAATTTTAGGACCATTTTCAAGAAATTTCTTTTGGTGTCTGTCAGTGAAATGTATGATTACTTTCAGGGATGTGGTACAATTTGTCTTTGTTAAATCAATTTCATTTTTACAGACTAGAACTGCAACGGCTAGTCAATCGACAGAAACATAATCACCATCTATTTCGATTATCGACTAATGTAGTAAAAGTATTTTTAATGCAAACATTCGCAGAAAATGCTGTTTTCAGTCTCTAATCTGATTTCCTGCTTTTCTCTGTTATATCATATCACATCATATTAAACTGAATATCTTTGAGTTTTGGACAAAACAAGACATTAAAAGACTTCGCCTTATGTATATATAGAAACTGGGGTGGACATTCTTCACTATTTTCTGACATTTTATAGACCAAACGATTAATCGAGATAATTAAAATGATCGTTTGTTGCAGCCGTTTTCCGAATTTGTTAGAGACCACAACATACTATAGACTATAGGTTAGTTAACTATAAACTGATCTCAATAGAAAATACCTACAAACAGATGGGTCCCTCTACCACATCCCTGACTGTTTCAGATTGTTAGAATACAGCGATAGGAAAGGCCAATAATCTTACAATCTGTGGTAAAACCAGGCTCACATGGGTGTGTTGGTCTGGCAGAGGACACCCAGGTCCTGCTCACTCTCTGTGGCAGCGACGGGTGGGGGGGTGCAGGCGGAGGGAGCTGACTGATCTCTGTCGAAACCTCCGTCAAACGTGTTTGATTCATCCACAGGCGTCTCCTCCGTCACCTCATGTGGAGCCACTGAGAGCGGAGAGCTCTGTGGAGCTACAGGAGGACGGGACAGGAAATGAAAACTTTAAATACTTTATAAGACTTTAGCTACTTATATTTATGAGCCTTTACTTACCTTCAAACTCTATTAAAGACTGTGATGAGATTTCTGTTGAGCGAACAGATTAAACAATTTAGAGAAAAAAAAAAACGAGAAAAAGTCTCAACACAGAGATTTTATTTTGATCTAATGCAGCTCTAACCTTCATATGAGCATGTTGGAGCTTCGGAGGAGCGTTCGTTGTTCTGAGACGTTTCATTTCTGTCTGATTCTGGAGATCCTAACCGGTGGTAAACACAAAGAGCAGGAGTCAGAGACACAAACCTCCTGAGGTAAAGATACTGATAAAGAGTAAACCAGAGCAAGTAAACTCACCTCTCTTGGCCAAACATCCAGCCTCTTGCTCTTTCCTTTCCTGCTCTGTATTCATTCCCTCAAATTCGTCCATCTCATCCTCAACTCCATTAGTCTATACAGCCAGAGAAACAGATGTGTTAATGTAAGATACAGCTCTTCTGTAGATTAAAACGTCAAAAGGATTCAAAAAGATTTAACAAAACGTCACCTTCTGTCTCCACTGAGGCTGAATCTGGTTCTTGGTAGGAGAGGAGACTTCTTGTGCCTCAAAGGACAAATTCCTCTGAGGATAAAGTAAAAACAGAATACATGGATAATAAAGTAACAGGTGAGTTCTTTAGTGTAGGAGAGCGGGAGACGACCCCTTTTGAGATGTGCATGACCAGTAGAACAAATATGACGTTGAATGAATCTGAATAATTTGGAGAAAACAAATTAACAAAACAAGATAGCAAAGCTAAACAGACACAAAATGTATTCAAGCAGCAAAACAACACATAAGGTACAAGATGGACAGAAGAAAAGGAAAACTTTCAAACTGTTGCTATGAACATTGTATATACATAACCTGTAATATCTTGAGAAAGCTCATTTCAGCATCTTAGCGGTTGATAAATAGCCTTCTGTAACATTTACAGAAACATTTATTAATGTGCATTGTCCTTATAAATACCAATGAAGGAAATGAAAAGGAAATGTGATGCTCAACAAGGAAACACATCAGTCAATATAGCAGGAGATACTTTATATATATATATATATATATATATATATATATATATAGTCTTAACAAAACCTGATGAGAAACATGAATTTCATGTGCTTAATAATGTTAACAAAAATCCAGCTTTGTTCTTTTTCGTAACACATTTCTCCAATATTGTTGCAGGTTGTTAAAATTGGGAAGTTTGGGTGCACAGGTATGACCGAACCCTTCCAAAAAAGGGGCATGACACAAGTGTGAGAGAACTACAAGAGTAGTGAAGTGAGAGCCGCGATGCATCACTTCAGAAAAAAGGATTGTTTTCAAACTAAAACAACACTCCGCAGGTGACAGAGTTGGCGCATTAGCGTGAGTGAAACTTCACACATCATCTGTAAAAAAAATCGCAGCCACGTGAAACTGAGCGATGACAAAACTTTTCACTGCATACAAAACACTGCAAACCCAAAAAAAGCGACAATTGATCTGCCATGCAGCGGCTCAAACAATTACCTGATTGAAACACATGATATATTGGGGAGTACTGCTAGAATAGACAGAGGCATAGACGGGTTCCTGGGAGAAAAGAGGAATTAGAAAAGAGAGAGACGGGCAGGCTAAAGCTATTGTAAAATTAGTAATGCACAAACTCTTCATAATGGAGATTTAGAAGGATCTATGCATCTCAAAGAACAAGTGGAAGACTTACCCAGCACTGAGGGTTGACACTAGCCACATGAAGGTTTTCTGTCTCCTCCTGCAGAGGGCAGCATGAGGGAGGAGGAGGGGGGGGTAATAGGAAAGTAACAGGAAACAAATCAGCGTTGCTCAGTGTAAAATAAAAACAGGAAGTGTTGAAGAGTAAAAGGAATGCACGCATATACAGTACACGTACACACACACATACTGTCTCCATTGTGAGATTAAAGGTCATAAAAGGTCAACATCCAGTGTGTTTACATTCCACATAATGCTCTGAGACAGACTAACCCCTCTCAGTTCATAAACACTAACAAGTCTAGAGATATTTCTCAGTAACTTTACTCTGATCTCAAGACATTTAGCGCCTACCAAATGCAGAGGGCTGTTGCTAAGAGATGCTATATCTGGTGTCATTGGAATGACAAACACACCGATCTAACCAGCTTCTCTTCTGGATTTAAGGATGGCAGGAAGAGTGCACCCAACTACCTCTATATGCACATTTTCTCCGCGTGTCCACAAGCTGCTTTCCCAGAGAATTTAGAACATTTACAACATGCAAAAATGCATTTTGAACTTTTAGTATCGGTTTATAATGTGATTCAACCTGTTTTAAGAATGATGTTTAATCAAAGTGAATTCTTTTTAAGACATTCACTCTTAAGGACTTTTATCTTCCGTATAGTCGGACTTCCCATAATCAACATTGAATATTTTAACAACCTCCGTGAATACATTCAACATCTGCATTATCATTATTCAAGAAACATCTGAAAAGGACTTTAATTAGGATTATTACTGATTAGTCTTGAAACTGTTTTATGACTATGGATATGTACAAGGGGAAATATCTTTATAGGCCATTTATGGCTTCTTAGCTCTCTTGCACAATGTTCAATCTTTGTCCTAAATTTTTCCTGTCTTTTTATGTGAAAATAAATTTAAAAGAAAAATAAATAAATAAATGTTCCTGATAGGAATCATGCCGCCCTGCATCATAGGCCAAATCTCTCTCGCATTTAATTCAATCTTTCAGGCAACTTTCTCTTTTTTATGATATGACCTGACATCAGCCTGTGTTTTATACAACCAGCGAGGTGACAGGGTGTTTGCTTACAGCTAATGTTTGCTTATATTATCTGGAGTAAGCCCTGTGGGCAGAGATAACAGTGACAGATGTCCCTATTTGACAGAACATAAGCCGAGAACTCGAGGAAGAAAAGTGGGAATGTCAGAGCAGGCAAAAATATATTTTATCAATGTTGTGCACATGCAAAAAGTTTGTATTTGTGTGAAAACTGGTCAAAGTTAATGTATGCACGAAACATCAAATCTAGTGTGGCTTCAGAAGTGTGTGGGGTTGGAGTTTTCTTAAAAAAAACTGAAAAACTCTAAACATGTGTATACTATTTCCTACATTTATATATTCATATCAATCTAGCAAATGACATATTATAATGGAACTACTATACTAACGTTGAGACCTGATGATAGATGATATATATCATATGCAACTTACAGTTTTATCTTTGATTAATTAATTAATAACTTATATTTCTTAATAAATGTTAAGAGGAGTAGGCAGTATTTTCTAATCCCTGAGTAGTGCCTGCAGGTCTTCCTCTCAGGCTGCAATTATAACCTCGACCAATCAGAGGATCAGAGTGTAGAGCAGTAGCCTGCATTACTCGCTGCTGCTGGTAACGCTTACTGTAATTACTGTGACCGCACAGGAATACTTGAAAGCGGCCGAGATGAACATATAGATATTTTTATCAACACCTCTCTTCTCACCTCTGGATTTGAGCAGTTTTATAATCCAAAGATTCTGTTTAGACAGATTTAGCGAATGAATCAAACTGAAACCTTAAAAGTGAGGGGAACAACAATGAGATTTAAAAAAAAATGAAACTTTATCCCTCTCTGCTGACAGTCTGAAACTGTCTGGCTCCAAACTGGACCCTCAGAGGATTAGAGATTGTGGAGGGGCAACGAGTTTCACCTTTGCAGACTAGAGGCGGAGCAGCTGCTGATTCTGCAGCTGTGATTTGGTGCAGTGAGAGCCTCTCTGTACATACTGAAGACATCACAGACCGTTGCAGTAACAGTGGGACGTATTGTTGTTCCTTACCTTCCTTCTGCTGGTGCTGGTTGTGTCCTGCAGGTCAACGGTGGCATCCACCAGTGTGACCTGAACATGTCCCATGGCTGTGGTTTCTTCATTCACCCTCCTCACACCGTCTTCCTCATTCTGCTGCCTTTTGGGCACATCAAATACACAGAATATAAAACATAGAACAGGGGTGGCCAAACTCATTTTGTCGGCCATATGCAGAAAAATATAAGCAGGCCAAACAGTAGTAAATGCGTAGCTTTCGAACAGTTACACCACATGAAATACATTTTCTATCAAAACAACTATGCAACACTACTAAACAGTTCAACGTTTGACATTACAGTCTAATTTAATTAAATGTAATACTTATAAACTATGATACAGTGCATGGCCCACAATGATGTTATGTGTACATTTGTAAATAAGTAGTTAAAAGAGGTAGAAATTGTGAAGTATTGGTTTGTTTATGGCCAAGCGCCCACTCAAAAGATTACGATGTAGATGTAAACGTAAGATGTCTAATATTAAGATGTAACAAACAGATCAGGCAGAAATGGTAAAATAGTTTTTTCTGTGCCAAGAGGTTAAGACAGAGATAATTTCACAAAATTTTGTCAACAACTATCGTTTAAAATAGGATGTGCAATGCACATACATTTATTAGAAATATTCTCAAGCCACATTCTAGTTTATTTAAAAGAAATCCATTTAAACCATATAAAAACATATCAAAATACAAAAAACTAAAATTGTATTTCAGTTCAATTTGCATCTTAAAACTTTTTTCAGCACCAAATGCATAAAGTGCTCCATGTTCTCACCAAATTAAATCTTTCTTTCTTATATTGCGGCATGTATCCGCCCATTCAGATACTCACTGAACTCTCCCAGTAGTATCTGAGCGCTGTTCTACTGGGGAAAGCAGCTGTTCCTGCAGCTTTGTCTGGCAGGGCCTCTCCCCCTGAGGAGCGTCCTGCTCCGACAGAGTTCTTATCGGTGTACAGGCGATGGTTTCCCTCCTGGTTCGGGCCCTCTGCCTCCAGGGAGCAGCAGCCAGCGAGCCTCCCTCCGCACCTGAAGACTGGCGTCTCTCTCTCTGTGGTGCTGCAGGCGTTTCCTGCCGCTCTGTGCTCTCCATCCTCTCTTGTATTCCTGCTTCCTCACAACCTCCACCATTCTGTTCATGTGCATTCGTCCTGCTCCACTCTGAGCCTCCGGAGCAGCTCTTCTTCAGTATTCCTCTCAGGACTGGCTCAGAGTCGTGGCGCTGCAGGCCCTCCCCAGGCACAGGACCAGTGTCAGGTCTGGGCTGGGAAAGGCGTATCTCACTGGGTTTCAGGTTGACAGACGAGTCCTGCTGTCTGTCGGACAGATGAGGGGACAAACAGAAGGCAGGAAGCTGTACGGGGCCTTTCTGGAGCTGAACAGAGACAAGGCACAAGGGTCAGATACAGGTATAGATAATTGTTTGAAATGTATAATGGATTTAAAAACACGATATATATATATATATATATATATATATATATATTCAGAAAGGTGTTTCTTTTTTACTTAGGTTTTATTTCAAGTTCAGCAACTTAAAAAGTCATATTCACAATATTTTCTTTGTACTTTTCCCAGCTGTATCTATATCTATATTAAATTAAAAAAGAAATAAAAACAAATAAATAAATAAAATATCTTCAGCTTGAAGTATTAATTGCAATAGTTAAAGTAGAACAGAGGTACAAATTAGAAAAAAAGGAAAATAATAATAATAATTACTAAAAAAAATGTGAGTTGTGTGTGAATATGTGCATTGTTATGAGTGTATGTATATGAATTAAGAGACAAGATGACAAAGATACATGTATGATTCAGAACGAATATAATGTATTAGATCACTTCACTGTGTTAATATAGCCGGGGCCTCCACCTTTTAATAATATATTGATTTTTTTTTTATCAAGTTTGAAGCCTAAAAGCCATCACTCACTACTTTAAAAGCACTGTCATTCTTATTCTTTTCACTGTCGTTCTTATTCTTTTCACAGTCTTTCTTGTTCTTTTTGTTTAGTTTGTAGCATTGACAGTCTGTCTTTCTGTTATAAAACACACTCAGGGTTTTTGGCTCGTCTACTCACCAGGCTGACCTCCTCCACGGTGATGGGCTGTGTGCGGTACCGAGCCCCCTTCTGCCTTCGTCTCTCTGGGGGCCCTTCAGCAGGGCCGCCCTCCTGCTTCCCTGGCAGGGACAGTTTGTTGAAGAGGGCCAGCTTCTCACTCATGCTCAGCTTGCAGCTCTCATCGGCATCCTCCACTGACTCAGCCTGCGCAGCCTGGGACTCCACTGGTGCTGCCGATTTGGGAGAGCTGCAGGGATAAATGAGCACGCATGAAGACCAAAAACAAAATAATAAATAGATCTTACTAACAAGTATTGCCTCTGAAGCCAAAAGCTGATTTATGTCATTCCTCTGTGCCACAGAGCTCCATTGTGTTGTATAAAAGGTGTAAATAAAGTTGAGTTGAGTTACATTAACTCTATACAATCTAACCAAATGCCCATGAAATATGCTTCTATATACAGTATGTATTCTTAGCAATGAAGCTAAAATATCCCTCCTGGCCACTATGCTTCCCCACCTGATTGCCACGATTTCCTCGCAGGTGATTGGTTGAGTTAGAAAGCGATGGTCGTTGCCACGACGCACCCTGCGCTCATGTGAGACGCTGCCTGAGCGAGGCTTCAGGAAGGCGGAGGCCTCGGGGGCAGCAGACTTCTCCAGCTCCTACAGAGGAGGCGGGGGAAACATGTTAATATCACCACGTGACATCTGACCATCACGTTTGGTCCATTTCCACATGTGGAGCCAACATTCAGGTCAGATAGCTGCTTTGATCCACCGCCTCCACCTGCTAAATAAGTAATAAGGGAGACCACAAAAATGGACGGTGAAAACTCTCCGCTCCTGATGTCTCCTGTTCTATTTGTATGGACAGATGGAGGGAGGGGAAGTGGGTCGGATAGCTGGTGAATAAAGCAGCTCGCTGTAAGGTGGAGCGTGTTGGCTGCATGGATAGAATGCCAGCCAGCCCAACTGGTCACAGTGTAACCAGAGCTCTGCTGCCTGCTTCAGTTACCTCCCCGCCTGCCACCACAGGCTAGCAGGCTAATTATACACGTCGCTGCTATGGTTGATAATGGTAATGAAGCGTCTGGCACATTTTCACCTGAAGCTTCATGACTAAAAGTGTGCAGGAGGTGAAATCTAGGCATGGAGATTGTGACTGTTGAGGGGAAAATCTACAATGTGCTTCATGTTCTGTGTAGAGACAAAAACTGTGTGTGTCGATCACACTACAAATGTAGTCTTTCTTTACAAACTGTCGTATTAGACTGCACCTGTTTGACCATTCATATCCCTCAACATGATCAGGTTGAGTTCTGTGTGCTCAGCGTTGGCTCGCCATGCGTCTCAGACTGTAAGGTGAGCAGCTGAGGTGACTGTCGATGATGGACAAAGCGTTCTTTAGCTGGTCGATACGTTTCCCAACAACTCATCACCAGTCCATAATGGTAGCTTTTAATCTAGTACGGGACTTTGCATTAGATGAATTTCAGTTTGCAGTTGCAAACCGGGAGCAATTCTGGTTCGACGAGTTCATCGCAGCTCATTTGCCATGAGTAAACTTTCAGAAAACCGTAAATTATTTAGCTGTCGCTGCACGTGAATGCACCCTCCATCACATTAGATGGAGAAGCAGGGAATAGCCACAGAGGCCAAAAGGACAGAGAGCACATAACAGAAGAGAAAATAAGCAGGTCATGAGCAGCGATAAGGATCCGCTTTCAGTGCGGAGACCAACATAGACTCACTTTAAACAAAGACATCTTGGCTGCCACGCTCATTTTGGCTCTGTCGTCTGTTTTAACATCAGCTGCGAGAAGAAAAAGATATAAATCATTATGTCATTAATATTATCATCATCATCATCACACATTTCAGACACTATCTGACAGCTATCAGCAGTTAAGGAAGGCGCTGGTGATCAAACAGACTTTGAAATGATCAGTGACTAACAAATGAATGCAAATCCTTAATGGAAGAAAGAGGCTGAAAGTAGATGAACTCATTTTAAGAATTTGCAGCTTTCTCTACTCCACGATTAGCATAATAAGACACATGATGATCCAATATAAAATAAATTTTTAAAGATAATACAAGAGCAGAGTTTGGGGTTCTTTAGTCACGTTTTTGATGCAATTTACTGTTAATAAAGTCCCAAAGAGGTCAAATGATCCAATATTTTTAAAGAAGATTAAAGAAAATTAACAAGGAAAGACATTAGCAAAACTTTTCTTCCTTCCTTCTCCATTAATCATCTCACGAGCCTTCAGATTTATGACCTTTTTGAAAGTGTATATAACGTAGTTAACTAGCTTAACAGTATGATGATGCATCAGTATTAACAATACCACAGTGCTTTTGATGTCGATACTTTAAGTTCATTTTTTTCTGATAATACTTCTTTACTTTTACCGAAGTAGGCAGGACTTTTTACACTTTGGTATCAGTACTTTTATTTAAGTAAATGATACAAGCACTTCCTCCTCCACAGATCATTTCCTCTCGTCATTTCTAAACGTGCCGTCAATCAATCTACATTTTGCCCATCTCTAAACAACACTTTTTATCCCCTTTCTCTACATATTGATGTCTGAATGTTGTGTACACTTTAACAGGCTATAGAAGCAGAGGTTAGCTCACTAATATATAGAGTTAGTAAGTATTCCATCGGGACACGATGAAACTTGATGAATCCTTAACTTATATTAATACACAGTAAAGTTGACGGCAGAAGACGTATCGTCTGAAATGAGTCCAAACAGCAATAACAGCTCGATATGCGTTGCCTCCTTGTTTCTGTAGTTGTGGTGTGAGTTCTCAGTGAGTCAATCTTTTAAAGACGTGCATGTAATCTTTTTATGGTGAGGCTAAGAGAGGGACTGACTTAGCAGTGCTCCACTGCTCACATGGCTTTAGTGAGACGTAAATCTGTCATCAAAGAGGAGTTAAACATTGTGAGCCTAAAAATATAACACGATTTATTTCATGAGCTGTTAAATGATTTTGTGGAGGCAACTGTGCACGTTAGACGCACGCTCCAAAGATTTGCTTTGTAAAAAAACCTGTCAAGACAATGTCGTATATTCTTCTGATGTTTATGTTCCTGTGTCACTGTGTTGATAGTGATGAGCAGCATTTTGATACCGTGACCTTTCTCCCTCTCTGTGTCACTGCCCACACGGCCAGCAGCGTTCCAACAAACAATAGTTGTTTGTCTCTAAACACAATGACAAGCTGTATGATTAAAGCAAGGCAGGAACACAGCTTCACCTTTACAGTTCTCCTCTTCCTCTGCGTCCAACGCTCTAGAAGAGTGAAAAGAGGCAAAACATGAAGTCACCAGGTGAAATACGAACAGGGAGGTGATGTGGACTTAAAATCTCCGGCTCCTGTGCATGCGTTCTCTGTCTGATCCTGCTGCGGGGCTGACAATACACGTCTTTGTGCTTCAGTATGTGGCTCCAAACAATCACGATACTGTGTCATATTTGCATGCTTGGTAAAGCAACACTGTGGAGGTCATGAAGGAGGACAAACGCATGCAAACCACACCACACGTGGGAACATATGCAAAGGTGCAGCACCTGTCACACCTCAGGCTAAATGTGACTGCATTTTTATGAATGAAGAGCAAGTATCAAACACAACCCATCAGCAATTTCAAAGCCTTACACTACATAACAAATGTCAGCAAAACACTGCAAACAGCATCTTCTTTGGGAAAAACCAAACCAGGTGCCTCATCTTGCACCACAGCACACAGCCCATACCCGCTGCTCTCCACCATCTCATTGGCTGTGATCGGCTGTGTCCTGAAGCGTTCGCTGGCCTTGCGACCGCCACCCGACCCTCCGGGGAGGTAACGGCGGGTGCGTCGCCGCCCCCCCTCAGAGCCTGGCTTCACAGCCAGATCCAGAGAGGACGTGGATTGCCCAGCATCAGGGCAACTGGTATCCACACAAACAGAGCAGGAGGGAAGGGAAGAAGATGTTGAGGCAAAGACAAATATAGCCACAGAGGTACACAGGCTGACAGTGACAGTCTGGATCACACACATGCAAGTGACCCTACACTTTCTCGGGCTGCGCTCCGCTCCCAGTCTGCTGCAGAAGAGCACTTCTCAACTGGCCCACCGACACTCGAGTGTGGAGCTGCGGGGCATCGAGTCCAAGAGGGACGAGGTGCCCCTCCCCACTCAGCATGCTGGCAGAGTCCGGGGAACCCTGCCTGGAGGGGGCAGGAGTGAGGGGAAGGAAGTAAGGATGCAGGTGTGGGGAACGTGGGGTGAGGAACGCTCTCAGAAACAGAAAGTACAATCTCGAACCTTTCCATCAAGAGAAGGCACAAAAGCAGCTCCAACCATGACCTTTATTTCTGACACTAAAGAGGTTGCCAGTCTCTGTTCCAAAATGCCATGAAAAAGCACCCAGTGTAAGGCTGGAAGAGTACCAAGCAAATGGAAAAGAAGAATAAAATTGGCTTTAAAACTCCCTGCTGGGACCCACAGATTTAGACCTCTTAGTTTTAAGTAGCAACAAAGGCCGCAGAGCAACTGGTGAAGTCAAGGATCTGGAGCTGCTGAAAGGGGGCTGGTAGGAAGCAGGCCAATTAAAAAAAAACTGGTAATATAACCTCCTGGGACTTACATTGTGAACTTCAGAAAAGTTTCAAATGTAAATGAAATGTTTTGTAAATACATTCCCGTATATAATCCCTCACTAACGTCTTGTACTTCCCATGTGTTCCGAATTGCCCAAACCTTAAAATCAGGCTGGGATTATACTGCAGCAGTGCTTAAAGGAATACTTCACCCCCGAAGTGATCGCATAAACAGTCTCTTATGCGCCACGCTTCTGGATTCTTTGTTCACGGTGGAGGCATGCGAGAAAAAGTTTCCTTCACAAATTCAAAGTACCACAGGGTGAGTAATTGATATACAAATGATCATTTTGGGTGTAAAGTATTCTTTAAAGTCTGAAATCGAGACCTATTTGAATTATTCGACACAGGTCTGGTGTGACTCTGTTCTGTAGCAGTGAAATAAAACAAAGGGAAGTCACTCAGACTGTTTTCATGCTTCTGAAGAAGCAATCCTCTCGTATCATATTCTGCATAATTTACACAGGATAGATTATGTAGTTAAATCCCACATACATCTTGTACAACTACATTAAATCCTATTATCTTCTCTTCATACGATGCTGCATACTGTCACCAAAATACAATAGTTGTTGTGCTATTTGAGGACAGCACCTACAGTTTGTATTGACGTCAAGGTGGAAAAGGTTGAAGAAGGTTTACAGGTGTCATCGGGGTTAGGAAGCAGGTATGTTGCTTTATTGGTGTTAGGATAAATTAAGCCCAAAACAGCTGCTCCCCTCCACATCCAGGCTCAGGGAAATGAACAGACACCTACACTGCATCGACACGACACACACCTCTTTGGTCATTAACAGAGTTCTACAGCTGCGTCCTGAAGGGCTCACTGAACAGTTTTGATCATTTAAAAAGATGTTTACACAGATTTTATGACCCCAAGTACCCAAAATGTGTTGTTTCCAGTTGGAAGAAGCACGCCGTCAGTGAGAGGAATTCACACATGAGATTTTTTATAAAAAAACATTATTGGATTTTATGAAAAAAAATTGCCCTTGGTGAAGACTATGAACTGTGCATTACTCTCAAGGTTACGCACTCAATCGAGTCCTCCTTCACTGCGGACATGACTTACCTTCTCAAGTGGTTGGACTCTGCAGGATCCTCTAATCCGTTTGTAACTCCGCGCGTCCTGCCATTAACTCTTTCACTGGGGCCATCCGAGTTCAAAGTTCCTCTGTGGGCGTGGGTCTCTGGGTCCTGCACCTCTTTACCATCCCTCCTCACCCACTTGGAAGGTAGCTCCTCCATGTTGCCATAGCGTTCGGCCAGTTCTCGCCTCCTCTCGGCTTTGTAGCGAGCGATGCGCTCTGATCTGGGCTCCAGGACTGGGTTCTCCATGGCGTCCATGTCCCTCAGAAGGATTCAGTCGACTCTGTGCTCCTCGAATAATCGCAAAGCATTTAGTAACAAAAAGCAGAGGGGTTGCTCTTTCTCCACTCTTCAGACGAGGCGAAACACCGGAGCCAAACTTTTCTCCAGTAAAATTCAGATTCCATTGGAACTAAAGACTTTCTTTGCTGAGCGTCCACCAATCAGAGGTTGCAGGACATTATGTCTCTCGGTGGGTGAGACATTGCTCCTGAAAGAGGAATAAGTAAACGAAATCAGATCAGCACACAGCACATGCGCATAGTATGTGCCCTTCTGCAGTCTGTACACGTCTTGCTAGAAAGGTTCATGACAACATCGAAGAGCATTCATTATACATTAACTCGTTTTTCTAAAAGTGCATCCTCTTCTCTCCTCTTGCTAGAGTCCATGTAAGATGACCTGTACCAGCCTGCAGTGCCATGCAGGAATCTCCCCTTGCACTGAAACTCAACACCTCAGCAGCTCAGCTCCACTCGGGGTCCAGGCCTGGATGGTACTTGCTGGACTTTTCCACAATCCTGGATGTACAGTCACTTTTCTTGTTCAAATGTGATCCAACAAGCTGCACAGCCAGTTTGACTGAATATAGAGAGTTATCTGTCAAAAAGGATTAGCTATGGATACAAATGTGTTTAAATACATTTATAATGACCTATCTGAATTATGACATGTTCCCAGGCAACACGCACACAGAGATGAGCCAAAAAAAAGTCCCTGTTGACTTCGTCATGGTTGCCTGGAAGTGAATAAACAACACTAACAAAGCCTAAAGAGGTAAGCCACATATAAATAGTACTGATATGACACAATTTGCATTTAAAGGCGGCAGCTAACCATCAGATAGGTTCACAAATGAGTGACAATGCGCGCCCACAAATATGTACAATCATAAATGTGTGTTTGCATACGTGTCTCTGTGCTTTCCAAAACTGTGGATGTCAGCATTCCTGATGCAGGAGGCACAATGGAGCCAGAACAAAGAGACGTGAGCCGTGGACTTAGTACAGCAGATGGATCTGCAGCAGGGCTGAATGCTTCTGGTGGCAGTAGAGTTCACAAAGTAAAAGATGCACGTTTATTTTATCACGTTAGACTGCTGGAAAGAAATATGAATGAATGTGAAAGTCTGCACAACCACTGATCGGCTCTGCCTGTCATCTGGCAGAAACACCCAAAACATACAGACAGAAGGACATATCGAATAACCTGAAGGCCACATTTGCAGACAGTGTAAGCACGAGAGTGTAGATCCAAAATGACGACGGCACAGAGAGCTTTAATGAGCTGAACTGTAAGATTCAGTGATCCCTCCATGAGACAACAAGCTCACATATTTGTGTTCAGCGTATCTGTGTCAGCACTTCAAAACACGTGTACAAGCATTTCAACAAAAACAGTCAGCCAACCAGAAGAGGAGGACTCACCTCCCTGTCCAGACCCAGAGAGAGAGCAAAGCCACGAGCATCCCCAGGCTCACTGACGCCACACTCCTTTAGGTTTTTGGTGGCAGAACACGAGTAAGTGGCAACGCTAGTTTAAGGAGCAAAAGTCACGTGACAAGCTGGAGGATTGTCGATTGGAGGGGGGGAATGCCATCGAGGCTCAACAGGGATCACAGGCTTCTAATCCAGCAACACTAGTTGACACTCGCTCTGAAATAAAGCCGGTGGATGAGCACACGGGAGCTATTCACTAGATACTCCCACAGAGAAGCTTCAACGATGGTATAATACCCTAATGAACATATCCAGAGGGTTAAACAAATGATACAAATACAAATATTCCACATAGTTTAACAGGGGAATTCCTCAAACACTCCAAGATCACGTTCAACACACCATTATAGACTAGAGCTGCAACAGTTTAGTTCACTAATCAAGAAGTTGATAGACAGAAAAAGATTCTATTTCGATACTTCAATTAATTGTTAAAGTAATTTTTCATGCAAAAAATGGCAGAAGAAGCTGCCTCTCAAATATGGAGATTTACTGCTTTTCTGTTTTCTATCATATTAAAGTGAATATCTTAGAGTTTTGGAGCGACAAAACCGGACATTTAAAGACATCACCTTGGACTTTGAGAAACTAAGATTGGCATTTTTCAATAGAGTAGACCAAGCAATTAAATCAAGAAAATGATTGGCGGATTAATCGATATTGAAAATAATCGTTAGTTGCAGCCCTATTATTGACCTGCGTTGGAGATATTTTTACATGCTACCAGACTGGTTTAACTCAAAGTACAGACATGTTGGATGTTACATAACAAAAGAAACTCAGAGTCCAGCAGCAGCAGAGTAAACCCGATTAAAAGGCTAGCCAATAAGCCTCCAACCAATTACACCTGTCCTGGCTGGGCTACCTGCAGGAAGGCCCCCCTGGAGCACCCTAATTCAAGGACAAATTCTGAGAGGCCTTTCCTTCAAACTTCCACCGACTATGTAAGAACAAATGGCATGTGTAGTAGCAGTAAAAAGCATGACTGGATGGGTTTACATAGCCATGCATTGTCCATTTGCCTGATCTCTACATTAAAGGCATGTTGCAGGGCAGAGAGTAAGAACGGCCTAATGCAACCACCATGATCCACCTGTTAGCTCCCAGCGGGATGAGGCACATTAACAGCTGCTCTGATGGCAGTTTTTACATTACATATATAAATGTGATTAATTTTTCCACCAAATAGCCTCCCACTCCCAAAATTTCAAACCACTAATATTTCAAATGGATTGGGAAAAAAAGCATAGATGGTGAGAACATTTTAAATTGCTATTCTTTACTATATACAGTAATTCAGATTTTACAGATATAAAGTATTCAACCAAAAAGGCAAATTCTACAATTAAGTTGTTTGGGAAATAATAAAAAGTAACACACAGACATAATGTATTAAGATGAAAGGTTCTTCTTCCAGTTTCATTCGTGCGTAAATTACGCATAAAACACGTGCGGGCCCCACTACCAAATCGTCACTGCCTTTAGATCATTTTTTTGACAATATCTCAGAAAACTGTTAACACACAAGGCTCACAAAGTGTCTGGACACCACGACCAACGTACTGCCCGAACTTCAGCAGGTCAGACAGAATTGAGTTGAGTTATCAAAATAACTTGTGAGAACATATTCAGAACTTGGTCCTAGCTGGCGCCTGGTTACATTTCCGACTGTAAATTCGGTATTAGAGACAATACTTACATGCACTGCGCGCCGCAGGAGTGGTGCGGCTGCCCTTCAGACCGGCGGTCCCTCCCCACTGGCCCTTCAACACTGGACTGTCGCTCCAAATGTAGTCACACTGGCAGCTGTGGAGCGCTCTCCGTATTAAGGGGGGAGAGTATAAATAGATGGACAAACCCCGGAACGCCCCTGCCAGGTAGCAGCCGTCAATAAGGCAACAGAGACGCAGCTCTAATCGAGATTTGGTCTCGTGCGGTTGTGGCGTTCAGAGGAGAATAAGCACCAAAAGCCCCACGTTCACGTTCAGTTGTTTTTTGGGGTCATTTGAATAAATTGATTTGCACAACTGAAGCACAATAACAGCCAAGACCTAAACCTACTGTCTTACATAAACTTGTGGCCGTGAGTCAACATTCATTATTTATTTTACTTTGTGCTTACATGGTGCATAATCATAAATATGTGTGTGTGTATATATATATATATATATATATATATATATATGCAAAGTAATTGACGCACAAACTCGGGCCCCTTTATTGTTACAGTACTGGATCACTGGTTGGTTTCTGGGTCTCTGGCCAGGGCATAATGAAGCTGCAATTTAAATTTGGTTTTATTATTAGTGCATACAATACGTATATATATACACATATATACATATATATATATATATATATATATATACATACACACACACATACATATATATACATACATATACACATACACAATGTATATATATATATATATATATAAAAAATATATATATAAAATATATACTAATTAATAATTGTATTTAGTTATTCCGTCTGTTAAGGACGAACATAAGTATTTTAAAACAACTTTTAAATGTTACTTTTTGTCTGCCCGTCATGTTTCATCTCTCTTTTGTCTCCTGCTTCAACATATCACATCTTTTATTCAGATATTCCAAAAAACCTCAGCACATAACATACAGTAAAACCAAAACTGTCTGCACAGCCAGATACCACTAGAGATGAATTTTTTTTTTGTAATTTTGGTGTATGATATGACAGTTTAAGTGGGGAGCAAATATTAGCAACTGAAGTTTTGGGACTGTAGGCAATGTGAGGACCCAACATGCAGCACTGCCCCCTTCTGTTCAGACTGTGCAGTTGCAAGAGAAAATACGTCTTCTGTTTATCCATCCATCATCTGCACCTGCTCATGTGGCTCTTAAATTAACTGTTCACACAAGAACGGGACCAGGATATATTAAAAAGGGTAGAAAGTACAAAGCAGACATCTTCGTTCAAACTCACAAGTCTTCTAATCTATCCGAATGTATCAGCGATGGTGTTGCATTCAAATGCAGAGACGCGTTTGAGAGACAATTATTTATAGAAAGGTTTCTGAATGGACAGTGTAACTCATGTAGAAAAATATCTTGTACAATCTGGCGATGCAAACATAAATACAGGTGTAATCCAGTCCAGTGATTACACCATAAATAACAAAATAAAAGGACTTCATATACAAGTCGAGAACGAAAAAGCTTTGGTGAAATAACATAAACCTGCTCTTCACCTTAAAAGGTGCTCATTATAGTGAAGTTGTTAGTTTTCAGCAAAACACAATCCCTGTTTTTAATAGTAACACTCAACAACAACAAAGTAGGACTATGTTTTGTGAAATTACACAGGATACTTAAAATGCTATTTACATTTTTTTTTTTTAAAGAACATACTTTTACTCTGCTTAAATGAAGGCTGGTCAAACTATAAGTAAATAAAACTGTTACGGAGCAAACCTTCCAAAAATATCCCACATTCTACAAATGTGTTTTTGTACACTGATGCTCAAAAGGTGTGAAGTTGTTTCCTCAAACCTGACCACAGTTTCTCACGATGCTGGAAAACCGATGTTTAAAGCCATCGAAGAAAGTAAACAGTCCACAGTTCTGAAGAAAGTGTACGATGGATTTTACGGCACAAGACGAGTTAGTATAGCTGACAGTAGAGCAGCAGAAGGCGCCGACCTTTTTCTTCTTCAAAAGCTTCAGTGCTTCATGAAGAACGGATGAGCCAGGGCTTTGGCTGCGGAGATGCGACGGCTCGGTGTGAATGCCAAACATTGCTGCAGGTAAGGAGAGGTCACACCTTACAAACGACTTGGAGAAAAGCACTGTTTGAAGTCTACTGTATCAACCTTTAACACACTCACACCTACCTGTTTAGTCTGACCAAACAAAGACAAGCATGCAACTCTTATTTGTGAAGCTGTAACAAGCTCATGTTTGCTATTCGCAGCCATGCTAGCAACGCTGGTCACTCCACACTTTGGCGCTGACTGAAATATCTCAGCAACTGTTGGATGGATTCATGTGAGATTATGCAGACATTCACGGTTCCCAGAGGATGATTCTTACTGACTTTAGAGAACCCCGGACTTTAATGCTGCGCTCCAGAGAACTCGGAACGTGGAAATTGTAACGCCACTCAAAGTCTGAGTTCCTGCTTGTAAACTCGGGGCAAATCCATCTACCCCGACTTGATGAGCAAGCAGTTGTCTGACGTCACAACAGCGGGAGCACCCATGGACGTGCATCAACTAAAAAGGCAACGTTCAATCAAAACAATACATGCTACGTTAAAGTAAAACCTGTTCTGCAAGTGGAACCGGGGGTGAAATGTGAAGCATGTCGCCACGTCATGAAAACAGAAACACAAATGTGCTCACAGATAGAACGTTGCTCTCGTCTGGGCTGAGGTTGTGCAGCAGCTTGGTGCAGGAGCCTGTTGGTCCCCAGCTGACTGAGTATTGGATGGGGCTGTCCTTGGGCCAGTCCTCCTCACTGGGCAAACCAATCACCCTGAAACATATTAGGTCAAGCATAGAACTGAGGCTGCTCATAACCAGTGTGTCTGCCATTTTCCAGCACTAATGTACTAACTTTTATTTACAGGGAAAAGCAAACGTCCAGCAGCTTATCATTAAACTGCATTACATGTACTTCCTTATTATGACAGTGTGATGATTGCATTTCCATGGTCATTGAGCAACTTTTGAATTCAGCAAGAAAAAAATATATATACTCCCAAAATTATCATTTGTGTATCAGTTCCTCACCCCGTGTGCATCTCACGTGCCTCCACGGTGAGGGAAGAATCCAAACACGTGTTGGATTGAAGTAAACGGGGGCCACGTTTAACAACAACAACAACAACAACAACAACAACAACAACACTATATCAGTTTGTGCAGAAGTGTTTTAAATAGTAAGGTGTTAGTGAAAATGCATGTGTTTGGGAAGTAGTGAGCACACGACTGGATAAATGAGACTTGTGTGTGACTTTGCAAACTAATGTTTTAATATAGTTTTGCTGTCTGTTAAGTGCGGCCCCCATTCGCTTTAATTCATCAAGAATTTTCTCCAGTTTTGGATTCCTCGTTCACCGTGGAGGCATGCAAGAAAAGCAAAGTTTTCTTCAAGAATTCAAGGTAACACAGGGTGAGTAATATATATATATATATATATATATATAAATAAAAAAGAAAGCAAGGGAGAGAAAATACTCACTCAAAGATTTTTTGCAGCTGCTGTACCTCTGTGTATCCCTGAAACAGTGGTCTGTGGGATTCAAGTGTTCAAGGAACAAGGCACAACAACCGTCAACTTTATCTCTTTTTTGACAACTGTGGAGAATGTCTGACATGCTAAATGACACACTCACAGACTCCTCACCTCAAGAGGAAGAGCTCAGCAAAGATGCAGCCAGCGCTCCACATGTCCACTGAGGACATGTAAACGGAGTTCAGCAGCACCTCGGGAGCTCTGTACCACAGAGTAACCACCTAACAGAGAGGATGCAACTGATATTGAAGACACACGGGCACAGGGGTGGCAGAGGCAACAAAAGAACATGTTTCCCCTCAGGCGGATGAACACAGCTATAAATAGGAAAAACAGGCTTTTAACTGATTACTGCAGTGTACCAGTATTTTTCCCTCTACTCCTTTCTTTGTGCGTTGCCCCACTTACACCTGGAGTGAGAGCAATATTGTAGGTGTAGATGCGTGCCAGTCCAAAGTCTGCGATCTTCACTTCTCTACGGCTGCTGATCAGGATGTTTTCTGGTTTCAGGTCACGGTGCAGCACCATGTTTGTGTGTAGGAAGTCCAATCCTTGCAGCAGCTGCCGCATCACATCCTGTACCGACAGACAGCAGCATGGCTTAAGAGATGCGTCCAAATCCAGGGAACAGTTTTAAGACTTATTACATCTGCGTATCTCAGAATTCACTGCTTTTCAGTTGTTTACTTGTGCATTCAGGGGATGCTTATCAACTTGTGTTGAGCGAAGTGATTCCACTAAATAAATATTTTGGCCAGGATAACAGTGACATGAAATGCTCCTATCGTCCCATGAACTGGAACAATGTAAAAGCTGCTACAAGGTGTAATATAACACATAATCCTCTATAAACCCTTTGTATTCATCGTCATGATAACAAATAAGAAGTTGTCAAATTGTCAGTTGTCCATGACAAATGCTTCTGAACCACACAAAAGAAAAATAATCCCAAAAAAGAAGAATGTGAGCATTTAGTAGACAGAAAATAATTCAATGTTTGACATATGTAAACAACCTGGCATTCAAAGTGTTAAAATTCAGAAAATTAATAAGAATTAGTAGGATTTTGTTGTTCATCTGAGCCTGCACAAAAAATTAAAAGCATCAAAATCAACGTTTTTTTAATAATTTACATATCCCAGGCAAAATAAAATCCCCCTAGTATTAAGTAAAAAGATATTGTCTTTAAGTAAGAAAATAATTCAATTTGTGAATATGCAGCTATACCAGGATAAATCAGGTGGTGAGTTCACACCTTAATACAGTCACGGCTCAGTCCAGAAGCAGGAACCTTGGAGAGGTAGGTGGAAAGGTCCTGGTCGATGTATTCCAGCACCAGAGTGAGATCCAAGCTCCTGCCCACCGGGACAGCAGATGCATCCAACAGCCTGGACGTTTAAATCAGCAGGGGATTAAAAAACAGGCAAAAACTAGACTCAGAAAAACCGAAACAAAAGAGCAATTAGCAGCAGCAACAGCAAAGAGCAAAGGCATAATAAACTTTTTTCAAAATCAAGAAAACGTGTTAGCAAACATATATTTTTAGTTTCTGGGCCAAAGTTCACAAGCTCCAGAAGGGTGTCCCATTTCACATATCTTTATTATGTATTATAAATGTAATTGCTCCTTTCAAAGTGTTGTATTAATGTGTAACAATTTATGATTCAGTTGTTTATCACAAACAAATACAGGAAGAGCATTTTAATGTTGTAGCTCCTCATGTGGAGCCCATAAATATTTTTTTAAGAATATTTATTTTATATTCTTCTTATCGTTATTACTGTTTGATAGATAGATACTTTATTGATCCAGAGGGAAATTTAGGCATCCAGTAGCTTAAAAGACATGATACTACATATCACACATCTGCCCCCCCCCCCTCTACCGCAACCATTAAAAGTAAGAAGAAATAATAAAATTATGTGTGAATGTCAAGATTGCCATTTCATTTTGTTGTACTTTTCAAAATGAAAATAAAGGACTTCTATTCTCCATTTGAGAGACTTTGTATAATACTGGGTAGATTAGTAGCGTAGTACTGCAACATATCATATAAACATACAAAGTGTCAGATAAATGTAGTGGAGAAAAAAAACACAATATTCCCCTCATACATGCAGGAGTATAGTAGTATAAGTACAATGGAATTACTCGAGTAAAGTTAAGTAAAGTAAGTGTACTATGAATAGAGTCCAGCACTGCATGCAAGGCACACACTTACTTGACTATGTTGGGATGGTTGAAGTACTTCATTTTACGCAGCAGCGCCACCTCGCGGATCATGAACGCGGGGATCCCGATCTCCGACGTGTCCCCGCGGATGTTGAATTTCTTCACCGCCAGGAGGCGCTGTCTCCCCCCCACCTCCCTGGCTTTAAACACTTTACCGTAGGCGCCTTCTCCTACTTCTGCCAGCAGCTCGTAGCACAAAGGCTTCGTGCAGAGGTCCATGGCCTTTCAGATTCAGGATGAAGGAACCTGAACTTTCGAGATGAATGTCTATTGAAGGATGACAACAATTACATATGGAGAGTTTATCTTACGTGCTTTCAACACTTTGTTTTAAGTCAAAAAGTAAGCTAGCTAATTTAACGAGGCTCTGGGTGAAATTGAGGTTTGCAAGTTAGCTAGCAGGTAATCTGCCAGACACCACAGGCGCAAACCACCTGTGATAACAATGTTTTGATGCAATAAACAACTTTTTTTTATTTTTATTTGGCTCTTGTTGGTAGGGGATCTGGTGTTTTTACCTTTTCTCAGGCTGCTGACCGCTCTCTCCCCTCCATGCCGCCGCCGCCTGCAGGAAAATGTCGATGCATAACTGCAGCCAACATCCGAAAATGATAAGAAACTCACACCCCTTTTATTGGCCAACTAATCAGAAAGCTCACATTTCACATTGTGGTGAGCCCACTTCTTGTACACGTGCTCCCTGCTGCTGTCAATGTCACTGTTAACTAATGCTGCGTTCAGGTGCAGGCAATTTCCTGAGATCCGTGCACATAAACAACCTAAAAAAAAAAAAAAAATAAACATAAAAGTCGTGTTTGGGAAGAGAGTGGTTTCCAGACAGTTACCAGATTAAACAGCAGGCAGGTTTTAATGTCAACAACAAAATAGCTGAGCTTTGTAGTTAAAAGGGCCCCAAAAGGTCAGTTTACAAATGCACAAATATTTAGTTTATATATTTGTAATTAGCAGCAAAGTGACTCAGTTTAATTATATTGATAGGATATTTTTATTTATTTATTTTCATACTGACAACATGTATTACCACACCTGCGTTTCAGTGATATTCAGTAGGTGTCAAAATATCAACTAATGCAATTAGATATTAAATTTACCTGTTGACCAAATATTGTGAAAAAAAAGTATAAATGGTACACCAAAGACCAAACTGCAACTAAATAATGGTTTGTAATCTTTATTATTAAAAAAGGGAAGAACATGTGTAAATGTTACAAACTGCAAAGCGAACACATATCAGGCACAGAGTTAAGAGTTAACTGGAAAAAGGCAGTTTAGAATAAATTTGTTTATTCAAGCTACATACAATTTTCAACCTTTTTTTTTTTTTAAAGTATTTGCATCAACAGTTGAGGTTTTGTTTGCTTTAAAAAGTGCAGGTTAGGTGTTGGAACATTCCACATCTTACATTACTTACTGGGCTATTCACCCATGAATGTAGGTATGTATATTTTAAAGTATAGGCACAACTAAGTGGTACATGTTAGTGTAGAAAGCTCACCTTTCCACGTTATTGTGGCAAAAAATTAGTTATTACTCTGGGACGTTTTGAGCCTCTTTACAACTTTTTTTTGTGAGTGAGAAGTTAGTGCTGATTGACTACAGTGTAACGCTCACTTCACTGAATGTTCTCAGGAAGTTACTCCCCTTTCAATTTGGCATTCAAATATTTAGTTTTCTTTGCCAAGGCGATGGCATCCAGATGGAGGTTGCGGTTGAGAATGACCGAGCCGCAGGTGAGAGCTCCAGCGAGAGCGCCGGCAAAGCCACACACAAACACATCCTGACCTGCAACGCAAAATACACGAAATTGAGATGATACTGTAAAGTCCCGTCAGGAATTCTAGGCGCCCTCTGGATGACACTATGCAGATGGACTCACCTGTCAGATAGAGGTTCTTCAGTGGAGTCTGAGGTCTCACTGTAGCAATGAGTTCAGGGGTGAATCGGGCGATGCCATGATCCGCGCCGTAGATTTCACCTTTGGGGGCTCCGATGTAGTGAGTGTTTGTGATGGGCGTGCCAGCATCAATGTACTCAATCTATACCAAAGAAAAAAAATTATGTTTTTGTTTGAATTTAGCCAGGAAAGCTAACTTGGTTTCACATAATGGTGGAGGAAGTTTTCAGAGCCTGAACGTAAGTAAAAGGTATTAATACCAGACTGTAAAAATACTGTGTCACAAGTAAAAGTTGAACTATGAATGAAAAGAAACAAAATGGCAATTCAGTCCGATTAATAGGTAAGAGGAAAGTTAAACATTAAAACTTAAACGGATTTAAACTCAGGGACCACATTTAGGAGGAATAACATTTACCGCAGGTGATTTAAGGCAGTGGGAGAAGCACACACTAAAGCTCTTCTACCTGGTTCAGTTTGGTAACAAAAAACATAGATGTTCCCACATTCTTTGAATTTGAGTGAATTTATGTACATGAGGTGGTTGTTTTATATGGTCTATGGTTGTAACCCTAGAATGGATTTATAAAGTAAATAAGTGAGTACGGAAGGTTAAAGACGACCAGCCTACTCGAGAATAATGTTTGCGATAAATCAACATAATAATAATAACAATAATAATAATAATAATGACAGCAGACAGATTCAGAAATGTTACCTTGTCTCTGGTTATTTTAGGGAAGACATCCATAACCACCTCCAGAATGGAGTCAATGAATGTCTGTTTCAGGTCTTTGTAGTCCGGCGCTCTGTTTGTCACTTTGCAATCCTTCCACTCCTCAAACCACTCGTACTTTGCAAAACTGACCAGACTCAAGGTGGACTTCCCTAATGTGAAGAAAAGGGAGAGAATATTTAAATAAAACAGGATAAAGCATTGTTCTGGAGTCAGCAGGGTGGTCTTTACTGACAAAGAAAGACATTTATTCTGGTCCTTATTAACAATTTTCCAAAAAATAATCTAAATAAAAAATAAATAACAATAAAGGAATTCAAGTAAAAAATTAAAAAAAAATAAATAAATAAATAAAATAAATAAATAAATATGTATCACTAATTTCAAACAAACCTCTCAATTAATTTTGTGCTTTATACGTCACCCTTGTAGTTTTAAGATCATAACATTTTAAAGCATGCAAGATAATAAATAGTGCATTTGGTTGGTTCTTAGTAATCCTATCAATTTACAATTCTTATAGCTCTCTTCTGTTGCATGAAAATTGGATTAGTGTTGGGTTTGTAT
This sequence comes from Bovichtus variegatus, assembly GCA_943593645.1. NCBI lineage: Eukaryota > Metazoa > Chordata > Actinopteri > Perciformes > Bovichtidae > Bovichtus > Bovichtus variegatus. The sequence goes on from CALSCE010010635.1 coordinate 7,879,813, forward strand.
GCGTTTGCCCATACCCCCATAGTATACATAGTGAGGTCTGGTTTAAGCTTTCTTTATTTTATACAAGTATGGGTTCCGAGTCGTGCATAAACCGAGCTTCACTGTAAAAGCTGACATCAGTTCCTGTACCTGGACATCTTTCTTCCCAGGTCGAATCTTTCGCCGATGGAGACGCGACGAACAGGAGAGGTACATTTTTAGCGGACTCTTCCCTCTGTCCCTTCAAATACTTCTCCACCCTGTAAAAGAAAAACAGGCAATTCTGGTGATTTCACACAGAAACACACAGAAAAGAAAAAAAAGTAAAAAAAAAGTTTTGTACATTTCTAAATGAAGATATCTTCTATTAAAATACTGGACCAAAAGCTCCTTACAGTTGCTTATTTGGTGTGTTTTTACTGTGACTAAAATCTCCACAATCCATGTATCGCTTCATGTTTCTTTCCAACACTGCATTACATCAGAGCAAATTTAAGTCCATATAAAGTTGAGAACTAAAGAACTTTGAGATTTGCAGGTTGAGTTTAAGTGGCAAAATAAAAGACTTTACTTTGCAAACTAAATAGAAGCTTTAAAAAAAAAAAAAAAAAAAGGAGCCAGGTCTGTGTTGTGTGTGTAACTCAAAATGTTAATTGTGACAAGCGACGGATACAAGAGGAAAGACAACGTACAGTTCATCAAAATTGTTCTCGGTAAAGATCCAGTAGTTGTCTGCCTTCAGGCCCAGCTCCTCCTTGGTTCCATTCAGACCCAGGAAAACACTCAGGCCCCCTTCCCCGTTCTTCATCATGCTCAGCTGCTTCTGGATGGCTGCATGATACGAGTGTCACATCATATAGTACGACTTTACCAACAGCTCACAGATAAAAGGTAACATGAAAACTTCATCTACAAATGTGACGCCTCGTTTACACACAGTTTTGTGGCTGTTATTCCGTATATGGAGCAGTACGTGAATGGAATAATGAACTCTCCCACTTTTATTTAATTTAATTTAGGTGGTGTAGGCTATGCTAACCATACAGTTCAGCAAAATAACATTACTCACATTGCTGTGTTAAACTAGCTGAACTAGTTTCTTTTTAATTATACAATTGGACTTTCAACATAGTTAAGGAATTGAATGAAATAGGCCGTTAGCTAATTCGCTAATTCACCAGCGGCATGCAGTGCATACGGTCCGTCTTAAATTTGATGCAAAAGTTAAACATTTTTAAACATACTCTGCAAATTCTGGAACGAAAAAAACAAACAAAATGGAAGTAGTTCGCAAGCACATCGGAGATTACGGACACATAGCTATGTGGAAACGAGGCGCGAGTCTTTGCCCTGAGATAGTGAAAAAAAACATGTAGGAAAAAAAAAAAAAGTAGTGTTTTGCAGCTCACACTGAAATGATTGCTTAACTTATCTGTTACTTACTTATCTTATCTGCTTAACAATCTCTAATCTCAGCCTTCCAGGTGTACAATTGGCTGCTTTACTCTGGCTGTTTTATGTCATTGTAAATTGAATATCCTTGGGTTTTTGGCAGACCAAAAAAAGCAAAAAAAAAAGTCACCTGGGCCTTTTCGAAACTAAAAGGGTTAACTGATTAATTCAAAAATAAATAAATGTTAATTAAAAAACTATAAAAAATAATCAATTCCAGCACTTATTCCCTACTTGGCATGGCCTGGAGCTCTTTGGGCAGAAGCTTCTGGTAGGTGTTGAAGATGCCAGCATTAGAGATGACCATCGGGGCGCGGATATGTATTTCCTCTTGGCCTTTCATGACACTCACACCTGAAACCATAAAAAAAAAAAAAAAAAAAAACAAGCTCAGTGAATCTCCACTCAGTGGGAGCTGCATGCTGCGCTTGTGGACTGAAACACTGAGGACATCACACGCACCGTAAGCTTCCTTGGCGTCATTGAACAGGATGCGGTTGACCGGGGCACGGACTAGAACAGCACCACCAGCCTTCTCAATGATGGGGATCATGTGGTAGGCAATTTCACTGGCTCCGCCTTTCGGGTACCAGGCACCATTCAGGTAATGAGTGGTCAGCAGGCTGTGCATAGAAAAACTGGTGTCTTTTGGCATGTTACCTGCAGAGGAGGAGGATCAGAGGAGGAGACAAAGACGATGAGCAGAATACTGAAGAAATCAATGGTTCTGACCAACAGGACTGCGGCGCGGCCTACCGTAGGTGCCAAAGATGTAGGTGAAGACGGCCCTGAGTTCCTTGTTCTCCGTCAGTTCATTGACCACTTCTGTCAGGCTGCGTGGTGCCATTTTGAAGAAGAAGGACAGGCGATTAGCCAGACCAGTGTAGACCAGGAACTTGGCCACGATGACGGGGCAGACCTTCAGCAGAGCGACGAGCCAAATGCCCCGTCCCACTTTCTGAAGACGGAACACACAAGACACACAGATGATGGCTATAATAGACTAACACACACACTTGAACGTGAGTGCAATCAAAGTAGTTTTGTTTCTGTAATGACACCACTTATTTCTCCCCAAAGTAAATGCCGCTTTTTTTGTTTGTTTATTTGGATGGTGTCAGGTGTACTTTTGATGTTTCGTAGTAGTTTAAAATGTTTGTTCTAACATTTGTAAGATTTGATTAGAACATTTATGTGTACATGAGCTAATCTTACTCATTAAATATTATTTTAGTTACAGCAAGGAAATGTAAAACTGGACATTGGCTGTGGGAGGATGGACAAACAGATAAAAAGGAAGTATAGAAGAACACCTATAGATTGAAACCAAGGACAAAAACACTTGACAGAAAATGGCACATACTTATTAGAAATAATGTCTGGCCCATGAAACAAACAAAGTGAAACAGAAAAGTGAATGTTAATGTTCCATAATGCAACTGTTATGAGTACATCTACTCCTATTATTCATCCAACTTTGAATACCTTTCTGCTTTTTTTTGTTTTTTTTTTACTTTCCTGAGAATGGTATGAACTCAAAAGCAAAACGCTGTTGCAACTCAGTCTGGTTACAATTATGCAATATCGCAGGATAATATGAGGCCTTGCCAGTTACTCTGACCTTTGATTTACTGACCGTTGAGCCCTTGAAGAATATCAGTGATGACACCAACAGAAATCTGGATAATGAAGCCTCTTTGTGTTAAAGTACAGTTTATAAACACAGTTCACTGGGGGAAAAGGCATTTTGCACATTTAAAATAAAAAAATAGCGGAGGGAAAAAAAGTGGATAGATTATCACTGAAAAAAATGTTCGACTAAATGCCAAAAACAAGTTAAAACCACCTGATCACAATCTGTAACGCAAAAGATTCTACCTTGATCAGCTTCATGTACTCGTCGATGGCCTTCTCCTCTCCAGGGAAGCACTTCTTCAGCTCTTCTGGGAAGCGGGTCCTGCCGCTGTAGATGGGATACCGGCGGCGGTTTTCTGGAGGTCCCAGCACAACGTGGTCGAAGGGATTGTCCAGAGGTTCCCACTGCAGCTGTCCATTAGTCATGAGGTCCAGCATGCAGCGGAACGGCTTGTGGTCCAGCAGGTCACCGATGTAGTGGATTCCTGTGGGAGGAAGGCAGAAAACATGTGGACACAGCAGGGTTTTATGCAACCAAGTCTTGCATGTTGAAAGTCATTTTTTTGTCTTGAAATAGTCGATACAGAAATGAAATATTTTCAACTTTTACATGCCCAAATTCTGGTGTTGGGTATCATCACTTTGCACAAAGTGTCAAACAACACATTAAATGAAACCTTGACACTATTTTTCTTAATTTTAGGTGTGACACATTTATGAACACAAACAAGTTCCATCCTTCTCACCAACATCAAACTCAAAGCCCTTCTCAGTGAACGTGTGGCAGCATCCTCCAGCCCGATCATGCTGCTCCAGAACCAGAACTTTCTTTCCAACTTTGGCCAGCAGCACCGCAAGCCCGAGCCCACCGATCCCACTGCCGATGATAATGGCATCCAGGTCGTCAGGTACTTTACTGGCCACAAAACCTAAAGAAGAGGCAACAGATTATTCAAAACAACAGCTTGGCTGTGGCACAAATGGCACAACAACAATACATTTTAGTATTTCAGGAGGAGAACAGCTTTGCAAATGTGAGAATGTATTGCTTTTCTCCATTTTATGTCTTCGTAAACAGAATACGTTTGGATTTTTGGACTGTTGGTCTGACAAAAATTAGGGAACTCTCAGAGAATTTCTGATGGGCTTTTGTCGTTTTTGATATTTAAGAATAATTGGTTGAAAATAATTATATTTCTGCAGCCATAGGTTACAATTAAACATCTAAAATGTCAGGAGTTAATTCTTCAGGTTGCACAATATCACCATGATGTGGGAGATCTGTAACTTTGCAATATTAGCTTCTAGAAAGTTTCTTCAACCCCAAAGATTTGATTTAATTTGGTTTTAAATATATTGAGAGTTAGGGCAGCTACTAACAATTATCCTTTAATAATTTTATTTGGACTAAACCAATCAATTCATTTAAATCAATAAAATGTCAGAAATTTGTGAAAGACGCCCATTATAATTATGAAACAGTCCTAAACTCGTAGCCATGCGTTGAATACGGAAACAGAGACAACATATTACTTTAAAAGTAATTGAAGCTTTAAAGTGACGGTTTTCTATGACGGTAACATATTATTATTATTTCCATGAATTTCCCTTAAAAAAAATTTCAATTTAAAACTTGAACAAGACACTGTATTACGACCTTGGTATTTTAACTCACCCTGCTTCAGAACTTTATTTTTCTCTTTCCTGATGACCATCTTTTTCAGCGGTTCACGAGTGTCCTTCTCAAAGGGATTGGGCCCGGAGCTGTAGAAGACATATTTTAATATAAATATGACCAAAGCGACACAGACTATCACAACACCGACCAACATTGTGACAGTTCGTTGAACACTGTTCAGGGAAGCGTTCAGTTCTTCTTCTTCTGCTGCTACTATTCTGTCTTCTTCTTCTTCGGTTATGATGGCGGAGTACAAACCAACGTCGAAGGTGCATGCCGCCACCTACTGTACCGGAGTGTATAACATCAGTACTTTATTATAGTTTACTCATATGGTTGTTAAAACTAAACTAAACTAAAAAAATCTAACAAAAAGAAAATTATATTCTAGATATTAAACCTTTAATTTAAATGTTGAAATTAAGCCCTTTGAACCTGAATTTGTTAGTCCTTTTATACCTCTGCCACCTTTTCCTTCAGTCTTTCTCTTTCTACACTGAACCTCCTACATCCTCATTTCCCTGATGGTGAATTCCATATCCAAAACTGAGTTTATACCTTTTTATAATGCACCTTTTCATTATCTTTTAAAACGTATTCTTTCCTTTGTTTATGCATATCAGTAAGGTGATTTCCACTGTAAAAACTGGCAAATACTCTTCCTAGAAGATTGCCTTTTTCCAAATCGGTTATTGCTAAATTATAGAGCGTTCAGTTCCGCGTTACACCGGTTGAAATACCGCCTACATAACTGACAGGTGATTCTGGCCAATGAGAGCCTTCCTTTAGGACCCAGGCAGTTTCAACCAATCAACGTCAAGTTCAGTGTGAGGGCGAGGCCTCGTTTTAAAAATAAGAAAATAGTGTTGCCTAATAGAAAACCACCAAAATTCATATTATATATACTATTTTTTTAATTATTACTACTATTACTATCTGAGGACTTAAGATTCCTCTTTAAAGGTTATATTGATAACATTTTATTGTAGACAAATAATTAAATAATCAAAGCTTTTAAAAAGGTGCAAAATAATATATATATATATTGCTTTTCTTTAAAAAAAGTGTGAATTAATTATTTAATAGTTTATTTTAAATAGTAATTTAGATTTTTACAAATCACAAGCTTTTTCTGTTTAATTTGTTTATTAAACTGTTTTTCAAATAAATTGGTTGTTCTATTTTATTCTATTCCATTTCTACACTTTAAAATTCCTGATTTTATTTAATAAAATTCCAGAAACATCTTAATCTTTCTCTTTTGAAAAGTGCTGTAGATAAAGTTGAGTATTATTTAATAGTATAAATGATAGTACTGTATATAGAGGAAAACAGCAACACGTGTTTGATGTGTTAAATATTGGTTGAAAGTCATTAAACTTAATAATCAGATGCACACCTGTTAAACACCTTGTAATTGATCATTTGCATGTTGCTAGTGAAATATTAGTTGTCAGTTGATCTAAAAGCACAAGGTATCACTTGTCTCATGCCATTAGAAAAAAATGTTCTTCATGAAAGATAATTCTAGTCCTTGGTCACAGAGCAACTTAACAAGTGTTTAATTTGATGTTCTGTGTAAACATGAACTTTGACAAAAAACCTCACAGCAACTTCTAGATTTAATTTTTTTGCTCAAAAAAAAGAAATTACCTGCATCTTCACATTCTTTTCCTGCATCATAACACCATGAGACCCATTATTCTTTTACATCTGCTTGCAAACTGGACCAACATTTTACACATTAAACACTTTAAGTTGGGCATTTCCCCAGTCACCATCATCACAACCAACTCTGCACAATGTCCTGGAAGTCCAGACTGCTTTTCACAAGACCAGTTCCAACATCCACTCTGAATCCTCAGACTTTAAAAGGTGGCATATTGAATGTCATTTTGCATGATTAGTGTAGAGCAAATGCTACCCGCAGTGCTCATACTTCAGATCAAGTAGGTTGATATGGTTTTTGTTTCACTTTCTGAATAAAGCATATAAGAGTTATATTAGTGATGTCATCAAATGACACAAAAACAAACCAAGATCATTTCCTTATACAGCGAAGAACTAAACATAGCTAGTGCTTTGTGCATTTAAACTCGTTGCCAGATCTTTTAATTTTTCATGTGGGTACATTTTTGTATTTTATTATATTAATCTTTATAAGACTTTCTGTGGATTCCCTCTAGCAAAGTCTTCAAAATCCACCTCAAGAACTTTCCATTTTTAACTAAGCTCTAGCAGACTTTTCGAGAACATATGTCAAAGCTTGAAAGCCCATAACGGTGGACACTGAAACTGGAGCACAGCTAAATCAAGAGGTGTCATTATAAATCTAATCCCTGCTGATAAATGTGTTGAATGTCTTCAACCTCTGTGGCAGTCAAACCTCCTCCAAAATGATTCCGATTTATTTTTCTCCCTCCGTCTGAAATGGTTCATTGTTATCAGTCTGTGTTTCAGGGCATCTTCTGTTAGTGCAGTAAGCTGGGGAGGTCATTAAGGTTAATACAGATGATTAAAAACTCCAGAAGGCATAAACATTTTCTCCATAATGACTGGTAGGACAGGGTTTGATGAGAAAAATAAATAAAAGACACATGGGGTCAAGCATGACAAGAGAAATCTTAACAGAAGCCCTTATCTGGTGTCCACTTTTGGTATTTATTACCTCACCTTTTTGAGCCTTTTCCTCTTTAAAATATTTTTTGATCATTTTGATTATTATTATTATTTTTTTTTTTTATTTCTAAAACTTAAGGATGACAGATTTCTTTTAAATTGCAAAAAGAACTTCCAACATTAAGGAATAAAAAAGAAAAGAAAAAAAAGTAGGTTCTAGTCTGTGTGTGTTAGGGCATATTCCGCAGTAAATTGATATTATTTACATGTATTGAACGTTTTGGAGGTATGCCAACAATGAGTTTTTTGATATACAGTTATCTGTACAAACTGTTCTTGTGTGTATGCATGTTTGGTACAAGACAGCTCTCAGATGAAATACAGTTGTTTGGGATGGTAACAATGGCTTAAGGTCCAAGTGATCGAGGGAGGAGGAAGAGCAGGAAAACTCTCCCTGCCTCCCTGCCTGGCAGCGGTAGTGCAGGTCAAAGTTCAAAAGGTCAAAAAGTAAAAATGGGCGGTGGGGTTTCCTTTCCTGAAGCAGGAAGTCATCAGTCCATCTGTCAGGTGGTCAGTGCGATGGAGTCGTCTCCTGGCCTGTTGGTGACACTTGTGTATGACGTAAAGGGATGTCACTGCAGTACCAACCCAACCTGAGAGAAAAAAGTAGAGCCATTAGGAGAGCAGTTACAAACCGATTTTTAGGGAACTATAGGTCACAGTGCATCTGCAGGGTCCACAAAGTTCAACATAAGACCTTTTTAATACCACATTGAATGTAAATCAACACTTCTTTCATGGTCCAACCGGCTGGGTGAACAGCCTCCTGTGTACACAACCCACTTTTGTGCACGCGCAACATCTCCCGACAACCCACAACGCGACACAATATTTTGTAACTAACATTATAACATAACCCCCTCTAGCAAGCAAGAGAAAATAATTGAGACCTGTAAATGAAATTGAAGACCAATTCCTTCTTAGGCCTTTATTTCAGGAAACTAAGTTAAATGCATTTATAGACTTTAAGACCTGCAGGTACCCGAGTCATCCCAGAAAATTTACCTTTTCCGAACCCATGCTGGGACACTTCCAATTGTACAGATAATACTGTAGATTTCCATCACCGATGCCAAACTTAAGCTTCTCCAAGAAAGTCTTGTTTTCCATTAGATCCAGTGCATTGAAGACGTCAAACCCTTTCTGGATAAAGAGGAGAAGAACAAACCTCATTAGGTCCCTGAGAGTTAACATTTCAGAGAGAGAACACAGAAACAGAGACAGACAGACACACACCGATTTAGCCAGGATAAGGGCATCAGACATCAGGTCGAGCAGGGTGGTGGTGGTGTGCACGTTGTAGAAGGAGTACGCTGCTTTTAGACTGCGGTGCACAGGGTGGTTCATAATGGTAGAGGGCAGTGTGTAGAAACTCAGGAAATCCGTTACCTTGCCATCGTTCTGTCAAGAGAACAACACTCATTTTTATAAAGCCTCTCGGTGTGAAACAAACTAGAAGGATGGTTTAAAAAAGGAATACTTCACCCACAAAATGACCATTTGCCTATCAATTATTCAACATGTGTTGCATTGAATTCTTGAAGAAAACTATGTTTCTCACATGCCTCCACAGTGAACAAAGAATCCAAAAAAAAAAAAGAATCCTGGAGAAAATTCTTAATGATTGAAGTAAATGGCCGCCGCGTTAAACATTTTTGCTAAAACCTTACAATATTTAAAAACACTTCAGCAAAAGCAGTCTCACACTTGCAAGAGTTTAAATTTTCAGCAAAAATGCTTGTGTTGAGTTATAGCTTTGTTGTTTTTAAAAACATGGTCCCCCATTTACTTCAATTCGTCAAGAATTTTCCCGTTTCTTTTTTTATTCTTCGTTTGCCATGGAGGCATGAGAGAAAAACAAAATTTTCACCAACAATTCAAGGTGACACAGGTTAAGTAATTGATATATAAATTATAATTTTCTGGGTGAAATATTGCTTTAAGACATAATTATTTAAAAGAGGTCTCTGGTATAAATTCTTTGGAATATTGTTTTTTTTTTTTTTACCTCCACCAGGTAAGTGTCGATAATATTCTCCCGGGGCAGCAGCCAGTGTTCTACCTCTTCCTGGTTCATGGCGGGCACCAGGTTGAACTGGCTCAGGTACTCACGGAGGAGACGGTGTACCAGTGGCACATCCTTCTTGGTCATCGTCCGCAGACCTGAAGTCTTGGGAGCCTGAAGGAGAGAAAAACGAGGGAGAAGAATAAAAGGCGCGACAGGGCAATGTAGTGCATTTTAGTTTGTCAAATATATGTGTTTTTTCACAAACCTCAGGCAGACGGTACAACTTCATGGTGCGCTGCATAGTCATGTTCCTGCTCAAGTGGGAGAACTTCACCTCGATTAGTTTGCGTGGGTTCAAAGAGCGATGCCAGTACCTGTGCAAAGAAACTGGATGTGTAAGTATCCAGTGACGCAGTAGAAGAAGAAGAACAGAGAGCGCCATTATGTCAGACCCACCTGCATGTGCCCACAGGTTTGGGCAGTACCACTCCAGCAGTGTAAACAGCCTGAAAGATTCCCTGCAGGTTGACCCGTCTGGTGATTTCTCTTATCAGAACCGGAGCAACTCGTTTGGAGCGAAGCTTCTTGTGGACGCAGAGGAAATTGATCTCAACCATTTTCTTTTCTCTAAAACATCAAGGAAAATAATTCATTAAGTGAACAACTCTGCAACAAACTCAAGCAGAATAATGACTGTGAATAATAAAATTTAAAAAACGCATTTATATGATGGTATTAAATACTATTTACATTACAAAGAATTACAAATCTATCACAAGTCGCACTTTTACATTTTAACCTTTAGAGTCTAAAATCCAAATTCACACAGAAGTACTATATTATAATTTTAGTGTAATTTATAAGACTGTTAACAACTAACCTCAATGCTGAATATATAATTGAAATAACACCTTTATGACATTATAGGCATCATAAAAGTAAACTTTACGGCAGAAGTGTTGTTTAGATTGTACAGGTGTACCTAATGAAGTGGTCACTGAGTGGATGCAATGTGGAAGAGAGGGAGATAACTAAACAGAACAGCAGATTTCACGTAGTATGTGACGTAATTGACTCAATCCACTTACATGTCGTAGATGCAGATGGAAGCAGGAATGGCGCTGATGAAGCCGACCAGCTTCTGGTTGGAGTTAACCCTCACCCCACAATGCCACTGGGGCAACCATCCAGGGGGCCGCAGAGCCCTGAGAAAGAGAGAAGTCAGTCATTAAATGCATCAAAATACTGCATTAATATATATATATATATTTTTAAAGCTTTAAAAAAAAAGGTATACCATATGGTGTTTAAATTTAAATTGGAAGAATATCAGTTCTTAAAAGAAATACCAGAGCAGGAACTCAGGGGAGTAGTCGAATCGGAACATGTTGTCATCATCTTCAACGTAATTCTCATTAAGAAGAGTGTAAAGCTCCTTGAGCTGGTTTTACAGAAATGACAAAATTAGACATTAAGTCAGGACCTTTACAAACACAGGAGAGTAATCGATCGAATTAGAATGTTGAATTATTTAAAATGATACAAAAAGAGGCAAACAAACATTTATCATATAATAACCAATCTTTCAGTATGCGTATCATTTTCTATAGTCTTCATGTCTATGGGCATATGTGCCTATTACAATTCAAGAAACATACACACTGACGCTCTTTTTTCTTTTTATATACACATACTGTGCAATTAAAGTTCAACATTGTAAATATAAAATATAATTGCAGATTCTGGTACCTCAACCCTATTCGTGTTAAGACATCTGAGAAAATAAGTTTGTTTTATGTGAGCTACACTTTTTACTTTTGTGACAATAGTTTTCACTGTAAAGCATATTTTGTAGATCTCAACATTAGAGTTCAGCTGCACTCTGAAAAAGCAGATGCACTTTATTACAGTAATCATTCATCGGCAATCACACAATTAAAAGAGATGACGACAATGAATGAATTAAGGACATGTTCAGATTGGCACTGAAATAAAAATCGACTGCCTTTTTAACAAAATAAAGCAAAAAAAAAAAAACTGAGCGTCTAGGTAATTGTTACTAAAAAGGTGAATTTCTCATGTGCATTCCTGCTACGAGTGTGTGTTTATACACTCTTACCACACCAGCGTCCCCCAAGTCGAGGGTGTCCCAGCTGAAGCCCTGCGGGAGGCTGTAGGGCTCCTCACGAATATTGTCTTTGTCAGGTTCAATGGAGCCATGTGATGTCACGGTCTCCCCTAAATATAAACAAAACGGTTTCTGACATGAAGCTTGGTAACCCACAATACATGACACTCACCTACTGGTGGGTTTTACGTCTTACAGCACAACTGACAGCTCTGACAAAGGTCATACCTAGCTTGGGCACAGGCTGCGTGTCCCAGAATTGGTAACTCCTACGAGTTGCCTCCTCCATCGTTTTGGCAGGGCCTTGGCCTACAGAGAACAGTTCAATGGCCTTTTGAATCTCCTGTAGCTTATCAGCTGGCAATGAATTCACCTGTTTGGAAATAAACAGTGTTAAAATCCACTCAAAGAAATCATTCATTTCTATTTGGTATGGCACCAGCTGTGAGGGCCAAGGTAGATGAGATGTTTAATTATGTGGATGTAAGCATGCAGTGTCTGAGTGCTGCACTGTGGGCTATAAGTGAACACATTTCTGCATCCCACAGTCTACAACAGGAAACTCTATCATGATTTCTGGGTGGTTTAACAATCCTTGTAGTAGAACTGCAACTCCAAACTTTGGTAAATCACACCTGAACTATACTATACAGATACATATAAAATTTGTTTTCCTTTTGAATTGTAACTCTTTAATTTAAAATGTGTTACTTTATAGAAATTAAGAAATCCATGCCTTGGCAAGGGGGTCCTGAGCTGCTTCTGTGGCACCAGTTTTCTTCTTCTTTTTCTGCTTCTTTTTCTTCTTCTTGGCACCAGTGTCGTCACCCAGACCCCTGTCACTGAAAGCAGAAATCCTCATTAATTAGTCAAATATCCTAGAGAAAAGCAATGTCCTAGAGCTGCATTATACACACTTTTGTATTAAATACTATACCAATCTTATCAGCCTACATTTTAATATTAAACTGAAATCATTAAAACATGAAGCATATTATCAAAGAAGAAGACACTTCACTGGAAAAATACATATAGTTTTTCTGAACCACAACAGACCTTTCCCATTTGGATCCGCTTGCTATAAGTCACATGTAGGCTCAATAAAATACACCACCCCCCGCCTGAGTATCTCCACTAAAAGCTAGAGAACTACTATTGCAATTTTTCTCGCAAGCCAATCAGAGTAGACTGGGTTTTACAGTAGAGAGAGACGGCATGAGTAAATTAAAGCACGTAAACATGTTAACCCTAACCCAAAATACAAGTATGAACCTGAAAATGAACAGAATCTGTCCCCTTTAAGTGACCCAACAGTACATGTAGGGCTGCATCAACAAGTGAAACAAAGTCCCCATTAGTTAAACAACTGCAGTGGTCTATCAGATAGAACAAAACTCAACGTAAAATGTTAACTGGCAGAACACATATAAAAGTGGAGTACTGGAAACATATGGACTGTGTCCCTCTCAATCACCTGTATCAGCCGTTTGTGCCGATACAGAAGATTCAAAAAGGCATACGACAGTACAAATCACCATAAGTAGTGCCTGCAACCCCCGCCCACAGCCTGTGTGACATTAACCCCCATGTTTTGGTCATTTCAAACCTGAGGATCCACACACCCCCACCCAGCTATCCCATCTTCTGGCCTGAGAAAGACTGCATACTTACAGAGGATAATCTCATTAGTGGCCAAGAGGGAAGAGAGGCCAAGCATTGGCCTGTATTTGTAACACCAGCACAGATGGTGAATCACATGACCTCTGGAAGTGTGTATGGTATCTGCGCGTGTGTACATATGTATGTACAAGAGGTCAGTGAGTGACTGGGACAATGGACAACAAAACATTCAATAGTTTGTTCCACAGGCTTCCATTTCAACAGAGTAGACCAGCTAACAGCCAGAACCATTCTTTGTTTCTGTCAGTGTTGGGAGAGCAGGGGAGTTGCATGTGTTACTCGAAAAGAGCAACAGTGAAGCTTAGCTTCGCTTCACTTCAATTAACAAATAAGGACGGCACTTTCCCCTTAGAGCAGTGGTGGATCAGGTAGAAAAATATACATTTATGCTATACAAATTGTGTTCATTCCCATTCATTAGCTTTTTATATTCTTTGTGAAATACTGGGGGCTTTCGTCCCAAAAATCCTTCAAAATGTTCTCTGTGGTCAAACTGCTGACAGCTCATGACCAAACTAAGGCCAGAACAAGTAGACTGGTTTCTTTGAAGAGGTCACAAGCCACAATAAGGCTGGGAACTACTGCATTAGAGGAACACCTTTTTTTCTCTCCATTTGCAGAAAACGCATTTACCATGAGCAGGACACGCCTTAATATTAGCAAGCTAAAGCTTCAGTCCTCTCATGTGTGTCATACCGCTTGGTAAACATTAACAGAAGCAAATGCCGAGCAAATGATTTCCATCTAAGCCTGTTTTCAGCAAGAGAGAAAAGACTGATTAAGGATTTTTTATATTGCTGTGATTAAAGAGCCGAATTAAAAGCCAAGTTGACTCCCCAGTTAACAAAGCCTGCCAGGATAGCTACTACGAGCCATTTGCATGCGTAAAAACATGCAGGTTTTGCTTGTTTCACTTTTGATGCGGCTCCGGTCTGCACCCAGATCCCCTTACAGACAATAGGAGGTTTGACAGCTATGTTAGCATGCAAGCTAACTGGCTAATGTCAACTGGGGTTGCCATGAATTGCATCAGTTACAGGCAGCCAACAATATATAAATGCGAAGAATACATCACACTGTCAACTTAATCACAATAATTGGACTTTTTATGCAAGTTATACATGTGACAGTATGTGTTGTGTTGAATTATAGGACTAGCTTTCAAGCGTACTTTGGGTTTGCTACCCCCATACTACGCCTTGCTACCAGAACGCCGCTAAAGCCCGCCCATATGAGGGACAGAACGCACTCTCAGCCAATCACATCAGAGAACTGGCAAGCGAACGGTGGTTCTAACCAATAAGGTAAAGGCAAGTGGACGGGACAACCTCCATCGATGGCTGTCTATCCCGACAGCTCGCCGAGGCTGTTAGTTTGCTCTCGCTTTAATAAAATGTGCAGCGACGTGATATATCTTACACCCCGTGGCTGCAAAGCCTGCCTTCTTACCCATCGTCAGAGTGGTGCTCTTCATTTTCACAGTCGCTGCAGTGTCCGTGGTCCTCTACATCTTCTTTCTCCGGCATCGGTGCTGTCTCATTCTCATCCGCCATCTTCGACCAGGAAGTGAGGAGCCACCGCGTGCCCTCGACGGCTTTAAAGCGCCCCTGATGCTATTGGCTCAGAGCGGTGATGGAAATGTCTTCACTGTTGTCTTCTAGTGGCTGTAAGAGGTTATAATAAACACATGCACAGTTGTGTCTCCAATGCCCAGTGGAAACAAGTTTGGGCCATATCTTCAAGCTCTTCAAGATCTTTTCTATCGATGCTACCCAGCAAACATGATATTAATTGTTATTTCTGTGAAGTTTATAGTGACACAACCATACACTAGTTTTGGAGCCGTCCTTATACTGTGCTTTTTTGGAGGGGGGAAATCCAATTTATCGCTGTAATATTTCAGTTTTTATGATGTCTGCAGTTCAAAACAAAAATAAAATTGTATATTTTTATTGTAAAAGAAAATATTTTTGTTTTACAAGTTATGTCCGGGAGCCTATTCACAAACTTAGAAAAACATCATATTCACAAAGGTAAATTATATAACAAAAAACCTATAAATGAAATGCAACAATACATATAAACTTCTCAGCACACTACAAACCCCAAAGCCTCAAATCCATTAGTTTTCATGATATAATTAATTTACCATCTTAACCCCTGGTAAGTCTAATGTTGTTTGTTATTGCACTTATTTTGCAATAAAGAGAAGAAGAAAAATATAAGAGGTTATGATAAATACATGCTCCTGGTTTTGAAGCATGTATTTTCATTCTTGCGACCCCAATAAAAAGTTTGTGATTTGGTGTATTTACTTTCTTCTTCTTCTTCTCACACAAGCACGATTAGAGCCATGTGTTTTGCATTTACCCTAAAATGACATTAAAACATTGAAGCATTTACCAGGAAGCATGTGAGGGGTGGATATGCATGATGTATAACCTCTGGTATTAATAGAGAAATGTGCAATGGTGGAAGAAGTCTTCAGATCCTTTACTCAAGTAGAAGTACTAATACCACTATTGGGTTGCCAAGTTGTGAAAATCCCTTTAATTAGCTGGATAGTTTGATCACCTATCTTCTGGAAACAGGCTGCTGACAATCTGGACCAACATTATTGTATTTATCATTTATATATATTTTTATTATAAAGTGGTACCAGCATTACTACAAACGGCCTCCTGCATTAGTTTGCCCTTGGTTTAGCTGTTCAGAGTGTAAACAAGAGTTAAATGCAAACCAAATGCAATGTGGATATATTTATCAATACATGTATTCCTGTGCAACCCCCACCCCTCTATACACACACACACACAGACATATATATATATATATATATATATAATTTGTCTGTCTCTCAACAACAACAGAAAGGGCTCACACAGCGATGTGTTATTAGTGCTTTTATGAAAACAGTATTTTCTCTTGCATACATAATACCAACTGCCATTCACACAACATCGGCTTTTAGCTTTAACACTGCAAAGTCATACTGCACCACTTGTTACATGCTATTAAAATCAATCTAGATCATATACACTGTAATTACAGTAATCCATGTGCAGCACCTTTCATTACTGCGCCATTTTATTATCAGGGAAGCTCTTTATAGTACTAAACGATTCCCAGTAGCCTAAAGTAATTGGTGTTTGAGATTATGGCAATTAGTGTTTAACCACCATTTTTAAAGATCTGAATATAAGAATATAATATAAACAAAAATAATTGTGCAGGGTTGTTAACAGAAAAGAGGCAAAGGAGCCTACAAGCAAATATCGGCAAAAGTTAAACACATGAACATTCATTTTAACATTTGTGAAATTATGCTGAGGCAAATACAACAATTAACATTTTTAAGAGAGTTAAGTTAAAGTTAATACTATTTATATTTCAAGTTCATTTGTAAGTTGTGGAAATACTGTATATTGTCATAAACTTAAAAGTGCCAACTATCTAGAGAATTAAATTAGACAATTTCATAATTTGTTCAACCTTCATGGACAAAACTACCTGTAACAATCACTGAAACATTATTACATCTGCATTACATCACAGTTAGTGTTGAAACGATAATTCATAAAACAGTAATATTCATAATTTTTTCATCACATGGTGGGATTCCTACTAACAGAACTCATGAGGCTGCCTCAGTTAAGTTAAATGCTGTTTCTTGCTAAACTATCCTCGTTCTTTAAGTTTAAGCCAAATACTTTAGTGTAAAAATGTTAAAATATTACGAAAATACAAAATACAAAAGGATGAAATAACACATCTTCCCTCAGTCCAAAACATTATGGGATAACCACCTACACATGAGAATTAACAACATTATAACTAATTCTGTAACAAGTCCCACATCAGCTATTTTATGAATCACAATCCTCAGTGCCCTGGACAAGACCAGATACTCCCACAGTGCATCATGGATTCATTATCCAGAGGCAATTCATTTGCTAAGAGCCAGCGCGCTTCTTCATCTCTGATAAACAACATCTTTCCTCCTGCAGTGGCTCAGTGTAAATTGGAGCACTTGAGGTCTGAACTGGGAGGCCGGCAGTCTCTCTCCACTCACATTCAGAGCTCCTTTTCCAAAGCCTTTTGTTATGTTGAAATGCAGCTTTCCATCTAGTTTAGATGCACCTCATGCCTTGCCTTTAGCGATGGCTATACGCTCGGACACAGTTTTGATGGGAACTCCTTTGCGGGTCACTTTGACATGGATGAAGAGTGTGGCGGGGGACAGATTGGAACCATCTGCCTTCAACAAATGAACATGTCGATAACCTGAGAAGAAAGAGTATATTACACACTTTATAACCAACGCGCCACAGTGATGACAGGTTTATAATGTGCACAGGGGGTCTTTATGGGCACCTGTTCGTAGGCTTATGAAAGGCAAAGTGAACTGCCCCACAAAGTCATTTTTAGCAGTGTGATCATGGTCCTCCACTACGAACCGCACCAGGGCCAATTCAGGGACCTGCAGCTGGAAGCTCAGAGTGCAGTCCCATCGTGGGTTGAAACCTGTAGAGGGCGCACAAGAGCTGTAAATACATCATCCAGCAATGTACCTTTCAAACAGACTGGGACAGATAAAGGCTCTTGTATAAAATGTCAAATGTTAAAAAATATGTGAAAGATCTGTGCTGCCTAAGGTTGTAATCTATTGACTCCTGCATTTAGATCGTTACAAAGTAAAAGAATAATGAAAAGCATTACAGCAATACATCATTTCACAACAATAACAGGTTTGCATAAAAATACAGAATTAGTTATCTGCTTAAAACATTCATACAGGTAATAATATAAAGTTGACACTTAAAGTTCAATTCTTTTTAGTGAATTATGACATCTCAGAGTTACCATTGTTGTCAATGCGGTGGGTTTTGTTTCTTGCATTATCAATAGCCACCCCATGGATTTCCACCCACACTTGTGGGTCCACAATGGACCTAACCTTCTCTGTGTCGATTTTTGGCAGCTGCTGCGCAGATATTATCTGAAAGTAAAGTGTAAATATCAAATTCTGATGGGAAAATTATACTCAAAACAAGTAAAATTAGTTTTATTTGTAGAGCCCAAAATCACGAATATGCCTCAAAGGGCCTCACGATCTGTATAGCATACGACACCCTCTATATTTAGAACCTCATTTCAGATAAGGTCAGGGCCATTAAAAAATTACTTTAATGGGAAAAAATTAAGAAATCTCAGGAAGAGCAACAGAGCAGGGAGACCTCTAAACGGACAAACAGACATTCAAACGATGTTGTATGTACAGAGTAGAGAGAAAGTAACAACATTAGTAAATTAACACAATGTAGAAACAAAAAGACACCACTAATCTAAATAAAGTGCATAAATATATGAAGAGTACTCATCTAAATAAAAATTGCAGTGCAGTATGTCAAAAATCTAATTATGGCTATCATTTAAGATGGATTTGAGACAACCAATAGTTGTTACTACAATTGTTTACCACTCACTCGTATAATCAGCTGGGAAGGGGTGTGACCGGGGCCTCCTCCCGTGTTCTCTGGGTTAAAGTCGGAAGTGGGGCTGCACAGGAAATCCGGTTTAAGAACATATCCACAGCGACCATTGGGGAGGAAGCGTCCCTGGTTCAGGTCCATCTGCTCCCCGGGCGTTTGGAAGTTCAGAGCCACTGCACAGCAGAGAGAGTCAGTAACACAGCAAGCCTGATCACAAACATGCCGACGGAAAAAACATTTTCAGCATCTGTGAACGCTGTCAATCAATAAAAGCTGATGACATCAATGTGTTTATGTAGCAGCAATTTGCAGAAATGAGAGTCATAATAACATTTCTTTGGCACTGACTGACCACATAATGTTTTCCAAATTAATTGCCTTAATTTTCTGCCATCAGAACAGCAACAAAGCTTCTTGTCTGGAGTACTAACCCATCTGGCAGCCACCGTTCCACATTTCCTGAGGATCATAGTTGGATGATTGGAGGCGCTGGCCAGAGGGGTAGATCCGGCTCAGCTGCCTGCTGTTGTGTCTCACAAAAAGCTTTCCTGAAAATGAAAAGAAGAAAGCCGCACGCCATGATACACTGGAGGCTGATTATTTTTTTGTGTAGAATCAGCTGCAGTAAAGCAATGTCAGAAAATATTTTTGACTTTCTCTTTGCAATGTCAAGATGCAATCATTTCCACAGTTGTACCCGAGTCTTTGATGAGCCTGAGGGCCTCACTTTCAGAGAAGGAGGACATGTCACTTGGAAGTTTTTCAGATGCGTTTTCAAAGCCACGGAAGGGGACACTTCTGCAGTACACCACCAGCTCTGATAGCTCTGGGCTCAGTTTAGAACAGACCTGAGAAGGGCAAATGCAAACATAAATGTAAACTGGGCGATAATCTAAAAAGTTAACTTTCACAGCTTCTGAAGCTTAATGACAAATCATCCTGAACTGACCTTTGCAGGATCCTTCTTGGGGGTGTTCTTATTGCTGCTTGCTACTTCATCTTCAGAGCTTGAGGAGAAGCTGGCACAGCTACCATTCTTTCCCAGCTGGCCCAAGTGAGGAATCAGCTTCTTCCCTTTTACCAGAATACGCCCCTTCAGCTCCTGCAAAGAAGGTCATTGGAACAAATGACTTCATTAGGAAACCAGACAGCCAGAGGTCTTTGAAAAAGGATCCAGCTGTATGTGTTGTACCTCAGGAGATGGCAGATCCTTCGGTGGCTGGGCACTGAGGGGCTTGGTGAGCAGTTTGCTGCCCAGGATGGTGCGGAGGTGGTTGGCCATGACAGCCTGCTGCTCCACTGAACAGTGGTTCTCCAAGGACAGGATTAGAGGATATGGGGACGCCTGCAGGGAGAAACACAGGAAAACCATGTATAGCAAGCCATTAAAATTCAATTATATCACTGACTACTCACTTGTTTCATTAGCAGCAACAAGGAGAAGCAAGCATACTGACAAAGCGGAGGATTCACACCATCACATCAAGTTCCTCTTACCTTGAAGGCATACTGGGCGATGGTTTCAATTACTTCCTTGAAAGGCACTTTGGAGGTGAGAGTGTGGCCATGGTAGATGACAGGTTCACCTTTATCTCCATCCCAGCAGTCCAGCTCAACACAGCGACAGCCCTGATTCAGAGCCCTGCCAGTGAAAGACACATTACTTCATCTCACAGCATAGAAGGATTCATAGATGGGTTAGGGGGAGCGTCTGTTTGAAGTCACTGTTAACATTTTCTTGTTTGGAAGTAAATCAAATGACTACTAAGAGACACAAAATGACAAAAAAAAAGACACAAAATGACTACAAAGAGACACAAAACAAGCACAAAGAGAGACGTCACCAAACAGAGATGCAAAACGACATCAACTATGTATCGTTGAATCTGTGGCTCTTGTTCTTATGTCGGAGAGATAGTGGGGCCCTCTACATGTCTGAGGATCATACACGTTAAGAACATCTAAATAGGTTTTGAATGATGCTAAAATATGTGATGTTTGAAGACGTTTTACTCGTCTCTGTGTGATTACCTGATGTATGGCTCAGCGCTGCTGGCGCTGGTGACTTGGTCCTTGGTAAGGTAAGTGTTGTGCGACGAGGAGATGAAGTAGTGGGTCAAAGGGCGACTCATGTCCTGGTAGACTCTGGCATGGTCAGGGTTAACCACGTCATTCTCCCGGGACAGCATGTACATGGTGAAACCATTCTGCGTCATGAAGCGGTTCTTCTGAGCTGCAATGAATGGCAAAGTGTTTAAAGTGTCTTTTCAGAAAAACTGGTGAGCTTTGAACTTAAAGGGTTTAAGCAACTTGCTTTTAGGACTCGGGTACACGGAAGACAAGCCAGGAAGGTTTACACTAAATCACAAATCACATTCACAAATTCAGCCAAACAGTCTAGGGGGAAAATCTTGACATCTTTTATTATTTATTTTATTTTGACATCATTCATTGTTGTGATGTGTCTGCCCTGCACTTCACTTAGCAGTCAAACTGTGTTGAAATCTTGGCACCCTATTGACTTCTTTAATTTGGAAACTATTTATAATCATCATAATAATTTATAATTATTAATCTAAATCTCATTAAGTTAAAATGAGGTTTTCCTTAAAGGGGACTATGTAACTTTTGAGGGAACAAATGAAATGTTTTTCAACTTACGAAAAAGAAAGTTAAATTAACGAGAAACATAAGCACTGTTATTCAAGTCAACAATACATATTATTGACATACATGAATATTTACTTATTTAATGTATTAGTGAGTGTCTCTCAGTGAACACAACTTATTTTCATGTTTAATTTGAATTTGTCCAAATAAAAAAAACCTCAAACTTCAAACATTGACACCTTTTTCCTTCAATATTCTGATAATGAAGTTTAAGTTTTTGTAGGTGGCATTTTATTTTTCATTTCAGCCATGGTGGCTCCTATTGCTAGAGCTAAACTCTTAGTTCTTCCTTAAAATGAACAACTGTTACTGCTGGAAACATAAAGTGCATCACATTATTGTGCAGCAGGGGATTCTGTCTGTGTTTAGAATAGCAAAATATAATATAATATAATATAATATATATTATAAGCTAAATCACTATTTTGACATTGCATCCAACGGGACATTCAGTGTTTATGTGAAAATGTTGTGGGTTCTTTCTTTGAAGCCTTTAATGACTGCTTTCAGGACCTACCCCAGTCATTGAGCTCGTAGGTGAGTATGAGGCTCTGAGCATGATTCAACGAGGCGTCTTCTCCTTGGTCTCCCAGGAAGTCGCGCAGCTCAGCAGTGGCGAGCACACAACCATTACTTGAATAGTGTCTGAACACGGCGTCCAGCTCGGGCCGTCGCAGCAGCTCCCTGCAGAACTCCTCAATCTCTATATGATCCAGACGACCGTCACCGGATCGGTCACTCCTCTGGGATACGGGCGATAGGGATGAGTTAAAGAAGACAAACAATGAACACACACAGAGACACATATCAAACACAGTATGCTTTTATTTTGGGAGTGCTTCAAATTCCCTGTGGGGAAAGGATCTCCATAACAAATCAGCCCAGCTGTGTATACTTTCATTAAAAACAAAGCTCTCTGAGGAGGGTCAATATTAGAAATTGTATTGGGAAGGAGCATAAAAACTGACAATTCAGCTATAATAGAGAGCTGAGGGACAAAGCAGGCAGTAACGCCCCACAATAAAGAAATAACTGGCTCTTGATTTGTTGTGGGTAAGACAAGAGGGGGGGTAAATATGTGGAGGGGGGTTGGTGGTTGGCTTTGTAATTAAATACAGATTCTAGACTCCAGGTGCCACAGTAAACTGACACAAGCAAAAATATCGCCAAATCTTCCTCTTTTCTAACATGGTTACAGGTTAAGCTCATATAAATGACATCTACAGTGCTAAAAACTCACATAATGTACACATGATGGCCCTGACCTTGAATAAAGAGCGGGCGTACTGCTCACTCAGGTCAATGTTGATCATCTGGAGCAGCCGTTTGACTTCATCGTAGCTCATCTTGCCGTCTTGGTTCTGATCCGCTCGCCGCAGGTAGCCTCGGATCCAAGTGGAGCAGGTTAAGGAATAAAAACCAGACTAAAACCTAAAGACTATAATTAATCAAATAAGGCAGTTTTTGGATTCATAATGTGCAGAGATTCACTTAAATCATATTTGCATTATACAGTTTATGTTATTCAGAGTAGCCACAGTGATATAAATTGGGTGAAACACCTGTCAGTCTAATGCAATAAAATTCAACGGCACTACAAACTACATTCTACAAAATGATCATAAAGTTGAATCAGCACAATTATAAGTTATAAGTTATATATAGAAGAACTAGAAGTATAACAAGAAGTTAGGTATTATTGCAGAACTGTTGTACTAAACTGCTTGTTTTAGTTAGGTATACCTTAGAAATTGACAACTGAGTGTACGCTGAAAGCATAATCAACCTTTGTTGCACATGCACATCCAATATTTGATAACATCTAGCTTTGCCAATTATTTTTAATCCCTTTGCGCAAAAGCATCTGCGAAATAAATGTAACTGCATAAAAGAGTCGATAGCAACAAGAGACTAATTATAGTTTGTTGTCACCTGCATGTGCAGTTGTGCAAAGTGTATCACAGAAAGCCCACACATACATTATCCTCTGGCTGTGAAGGCTTGTGACTAACAGTAATAGTCAGACTATATTTAGAAAGGGCTTTTTTATCTAGTCATAACCGCTCACCTTAGCTATGCTGTGGATGTGGGATTGCACATGTGACAGCAGAGTCAGTCGCCATAGCAATGCTGCCTCAGCTATATTTATTCTAGCATATTGGAAATTGGGAAGGATATTGGTCCAGTTTTTGCTTCTGACTCATGTTGGCCACGTGCTCCTTCAAAGTGCGGAGCCCTCGCACCCAGCGCCGAGCTTCATCCTCACCGGGGCACAGCAGGTCCAGGCTTTTCCTGGCTCCTCTGAAGACCACTGTGAAGCACTGGCCCTCCGGCACCGACCCGGACAGCCGCCTCAGCGCCTCGGACTGGCAGCCTTCACGCACACACTCCACTTCTGTCACTGCGACTGGGAGAGGAGAGGAAAATAAAAAGTTATTGTGTTGTTGAGTAAACAAATCTCAGCCAGGAGATCACTACAATGCAAGGAGCGAAGCAGCTAAAGGTCAAACGTCATGTGCTTTTAGAGATTCATAAATCCCACCTAGCAGAGCGCCATAGCAACAGGGTTGTAAAATATAACATGCACATTACATACTTCTCAACGAGATAATTTTAACCTGACGCGCGAGTAAAAGCTGCGCCTTCAGTTTGTGCTCTCCATGCCGACAGTCAAAGGATGATTTCGGGAGTTGACTTATCAAAAGCAAGAACAAAAAGTCCACAGCCATGTTGTGAGGCTGTGTTAGCTAAACGCTAACATTAGCATGCCAACATGCTCACAATGACAATGCTAACATCTAGATGTTTAGCACATATAATGTTTGCCATGTTCAACATATAATTTGAGCATGTTAGCATGCTAACATTAGCTAATTAGCGCTGAACACAAAGTACAGCCGAGGCTGATGGGAATGTCTTTAGCTTTTCAGATATTTAGTCATAAACCAGTCTATTGAAAGAAAATGTATTGTATTTTGCACGTGTTACAAATTTTTCAAGCAAAAATAACAAATATTTGCTGTTTCCAGGCCTTAAAAAATTAGGAGATGCACTTTGCCAGGGGATTATCAACATGAGTAAAAATGAATCCTCTAGGCACCATGAATGTGTGCAATCCAGCTAATAGTCATTGAGATATTTCAGTCTAGACCAAAGTT
This sequence comes from Bovichtus variegatus, assembly GCA_943593645.1. NCBI lineage: Eukaryota > Metazoa > Chordata > Actinopteri > Perciformes > Bovichtidae > Bovichtus > Bovichtus variegatus. Next base: position 7,904,372 of record CALSCE010010635.1, read on the forward strand.
GTGGACTGATCAACAGTTTCATCCCTTCATGCATGGCTAAAAACATATTTATATTCTTTCTATTTTTTATCTAGGTATGATTTTGTCGGAGGATTCACTGGCCAAAAAGGTTGAGATTTACAACTTTATGCAATCTATTTATCTGGTATTTGCAAAGCTCTGGTGAGTCATGGCTATACTTTCTGCCCAGAAAAGACAGCCAAACACACACTAGCTCCTCGCTGATCCCAAAACAACAACTTTATTCAGTACAGGAGCTTGTCTATTTCTGCACTTGGAAAGCCAGCTGTGGGGTAATAAGCAGTGTCTGCCTTGACAATAGCCTCTTTCTCTGCTGTAGGTCATAAAGCCTCTGCTGTCCACCTCTTCAAAATTACTCCACATTCCTCCTTTGTGGTTATCCCAGAGACATGGTAAACGTGACATGAATGTGTGTGTGCGTATGTGTGTGGTTTAGAAAGGAACTGCAGAAGTGTTAAGTGTTATATTCTACACCAAGTGCTTTTGAGCATCAGACGCAGCACAGAGCTGCAGGCGCCAGATCATACTGAACCTGGAAAAGGGGAACCGAGCCAGTCTTTCATCATGGATTCACAGAAACACACACTTAAACATACACAGATATGCTCCCCAGCAGCCTGCCAGTATGGCATTAGTAACACATTGAAGATAGCCTCACACGCTTGTTGTCATCATTGTAAGGAGTGTTACACGCAACTTGACCACTCTGTGTCTATTTCTGGAGCTGCTGCAGCACAATTAAGACGGCCTTCACCACCCCTGACCCACAAACCTGACAACCCACCCACCCCCCTCTCTAAGGCTAGCGGGAGTTAGCATTAAACTGCATTCCAACATCAGGACAGAGAGCACAAACAGAGGAGAGGTGGGAGAGCTAAAGGTCAAGCAACAAGGAAGAACATAAGAGAGAGATTTATCCAACACCAAGAGAAGATTTATCTCCAACAAAGTTGTAAAGAAAAGGAAGACAAATGAAAGTGTTGTGAAGACTTTGCTTAGCCTCGTCTTACTGCAGCCCAGCAACAGGGGGGAGAGAGAGAGACATGTCAAAGGCTATGTTCTTATCATTTTCAGGTGTTTACTATATGCACATTATATTCCAAATTACACAATTCAGAGTCAATCATGGAATTTCTCCCATTAGATTAAATAAATGCACTGCACTTAGTTCATTCCTTACAGAGTCTAATCTCTTGTGTTTGAATACCTTTTCTGTGTCAACATGAGGCAGGTGAAATGCCTCTGCTGAGTTCAAAAGAGCTAATGTTGCTCTCTAAAAAACAACATCTTCTCAGTATCTATATTGTTTTTTTTTAAATGATTAACACCCCAGTTAGATGTAAAGTTTGTCTTCCTGTTTTATTGCCTCTTCCAGGCATTTGTGTTCCTGTAAATAAAGGCCACTGGTGTAACTTGGACATAGTGTAACTTTACAGCTAATACATGACTGGTAGTTTAAAACAATTTAAATTTAAAATAAGTGGTGAGCCCAGAAGTTACATTTCAATTGCATCAAGTTCTTTTTCACTACTTCCTTACTGAGAATATTTGTGCCTTTATAGTCAAAGTTTCGCATTGTTCCCCCTTTTTCTTTCTATGTGCAACGTTTAAAAGAAATTTCACAACCAGATGTCAGATTGACCTTTGCACATGCATCCCAATCAACCAGTAGATGGATGTTTAAAGGGTCAGTCCACACAAAAGCCATGCAGAAAGTTTTACTTAAAAACATTAGTGTTAAGTCTGGAGAGATTTCTGACACTACCAGGAACATTAGGAGTGTTGAAAATACTAAGAAACAATTGTTTCTGGGAAGAGTCCCCTGGATTTTCAAGTAAAATAAGTAATAACATCACTGTGTTTATTGTCTTACTGTTTAAAAATGTAATTGTAACTTTTAAAATTATATTTATATCTGTACCTTGTAGTAAAATATTTATGTTATACCTTTGTCCAGGTTTGTTGTACTTGTTTTAGGTGTATGTCTATTTCTGTGTATTTACATAGAGAGCAACTAAAAGTCAAATACCCGGTATGTGCACACAGAGCAATAAAGCCAATTCGGATTTATTGAAAGATAATTCTCCAATCAAAGGTTATGCAATAAAAAAAGAAGACGGTGCTCTTTGTAGTAGCGACAGAGAGGAAACATTATTTATTTAGTTTAAAGATTAATTTTTTAGATTTTGAAATGACAGTTTGATTTATTGTATATTATATAATAATCATCGAAAAAATAATCATCGAAAAAATATATAATTATATAAAAGATATAGAATTATCGAAAAAAGTCTCTATTAAAGAGGTTATTTGTTATTGGGTAAGACCATCAATTTATATGGTTATTGGTATAATAACATTGTTATGGTAAGCACCATGGTCAATTTAGTCAGAATGTATTTCTTTTATGAATTTATTATTTATTATGTACTCACTAACTACAGAAACAAACAACCCCTTTAGTAAGTAGAGGAGGGGTTTGAGATAGAGCCAATTTAAAACAGCTCAACAACTCAGAACAATAAGCTGGTTTAATGAGCCAATGACTCACATCCCAGTCTGTACTGGGCTGGTGAAATGTCTGCTGCTCAGTCTCTACGTTACTCCCTTGTAGATAAGTTTCCTTCCAGAGCAAGCCCTTTTCCTCTAATCTGATATCGCTTGAATTTCCTCTCTTAAAGCCAATTTCTATTCATGAGCACTCTCACTTTCAGAGTCCCTTTTCCTCCTTAACCCTACTCACGTCTTATAACTTACTCTTGGTCCTCTGCCTCTTTTCCACCTTAAATCCACCCTTCTGATGATTACAGGGCACACTCTCTGTGCTCTCCTTCCCGCTCTCCCTGATCGTAAAGCCAAGTTTAAGCAATACTTACATGTCTGCTGGGCTTTGGCTTTGCGGGAGCTCTTGGTGGATTCACACCACACGGTGAGTCCGTCGTCCAGCAGCCGCATGTTTCGGCTCTTCTGCCACCTCGAAGAGCGAACCTTCACCATACTGCAGCCCTGCATCATCACACGTACGTCCTCATTGTCCAGACCTGGAGCACACACATACACACATACACACACACACAAAACAAAATGAGAAGTTTTAATGTAAGAAATAAACTGATTGTCTTGGTTTTGTGGCCTTTTATTGTGATGACGTACAGACTTAATGTACAAAAAAGGTTTCTAAAAGAGTACCTCAATGTGACATTGTCATTTCTCTTAGTAAGTTTGTAGTGAAATCATTGATTTTTTTGTTTTGATGTCTGTAAGGTCAACAAGACTCAGAGTCCACAGCCATGCTAACAGCTTTGTGAGGCTGTGATTATGTCCATAAATGCTGGACTTTTTATTAAGAGAGCATTACTCCCTAACACGCCGATGTTTAGCAGGTATAATGTTTACCATGTTTACTAAAGACAGTAAAGACAAAGTAGCTGAGGCTGATGTCATTAGTGTTGCAAGTATCCAAGTTCCTGTCTGTCAGGCTAACAACATCAGGGGTCAGGGAGTGACGTATATAACTTCTGTAAGTGCTACTACAACAGCAATATTTCCAGAAAGAAAGGACCAAGTTTAAGACTGTATTTGTAAAGCCGACCTCACATTATACAGTCAACACTTTTCTGCTTATACCCTAAACCCAAGGCTGTGTTTTATATACAAACCTCGGAGGCAATGACCTGTGCTGAAGGTTTCCCGAAAAGCTACTTGTAAAGTAATGTTCCTCTGTGCATTTTCTTACAGTCTAAACTTTCGAAAATGAACAACGTGCTTAAATAATAAAGCTGAGAGAAACAAATGCTGATATGTGAATCAGCCACGATCATTTTTAGATTTATGTCTCTCTTGGGGCAGTAGCAGGCCAACAGACAGTATTTGCCTGGCTGTACTGTTCATAATAGTTCTCCCTTACTATTGCCATCTTATGGAAAAGTAATCAAGAAGCCAAAAGAAATGCAGAGCGTCAGAACGGAGGCATGTATTATTATTTGTTTTCAGCACTGAAAGGATTGGGTCAGTTATAAGAGAAAACAAATTGGTGGACACACACTACAGGTTTAAATTGAGAGCTGGCAGTCATGTGGTATCACTGAAACACATAAAGAACAACAAGCACTGTTTGGTGCATTTGCTACATTTTGAAAAGTTTTATGATCAATCATAAAGCCAAAACTTTGCACAAGAAAGTTTTTACACAAGGCAATTTTTACATAAGCTGATTTTGATTACATCTTAATTAAATTAAGGACTAAAGTAGAACTGACACAATCAAACAATTAATCTATTACTCAATCAAATATCGAATAAATCAACAACAATTGACAATTGATTAATCATCATACTTCTCAATTGTGAGGATTTGCTGTTCTTTTCTTTTATATATTGTTGTACATTGAATATATTTGGGGCTTGTAATGTTGGTTGAACAAAAAGAGCAATTTAAGATATCCCATCGGCCTCGAGAATCTTTTGTTGGTTAATCAAACAAAACAACTGGCAAAATAATCGAGAATGAATAAAATTGTTAGGTGCAGCGCCAGTCTAAAGCTAAGGAGGATTTTGGACTGTAGGGTAAGCTAAAAGGACTTGCAAGGAGTGTTTACACAATAGTTCAAACATGACCTACAGACAACTCAGGGTGAAATGCAATCCTGTCGAGCTGTCTGAATATATATATATATATATATATATATATACTTTGTGAAGTAGGTCTTTTTTAGTTCATTATTCAAATACGTTATAGTTTTTTGGCGGGACATTTTTGTCATTATTTGATAGTAGCTATCTTAGAGTTATGGAAAGGGAGGGGATGACCTGTTCAAGGCCCAAAGTTGAATTTCACCCAGGAACAGAGACTGATAACTCTCAAATAACTGCTATTACAATATTCAGACATTCAGGCTCAAAACTGGTCCAAAGTTTCTGCATAATGCAAATGTACATTTTAACAAAATAGCTGTAAAATTTGTCACAAACTTTTACTACTAAAATCAACTGACAAATTAGTTTGAAAGGTTTAGTTAAGTCCCTGCTTATTATGACAAAATCCTGCAACTACAGCTTTACAGTACAAGTGTTAATAAAGCAGATTCAGCTATGCCTCATTGCTTCTTTTGCAGGGATGAATGGGGCCTCTCACAGAGCATTCTTCTCTTTCAGGACTTTCAAAGGAAAGGTCTAAGCAAACTCTCACTCTTGTCAAATTATTCTTCAGGATTCGGTCTCTTCTGCTCACCCCTAAAGATTTGTCCAGACACAGTTGGCATTCTTTCTTTAACTTTCCCTTAAATCACAGTCCTCATACTGTCAGTGGCAAATGGTTGGCAGAGTTCCTTAGAGGGCCCCCGAAGCTACAGCACAACAGTAACTGAGCTCTCAGCTCCCTCCCCCGACAAGAAACAAACTGGGTGCAGCCGAGGATCCCTCCCCATCAGGGTCGAACACAAAGAAATCCCCCTACCAGCCCTCCGTCCATAACAACCCTGTTTTTCCAAGCTGTTACCACATGCGAGGCATTGCAGAGCACATGGACCTGATTAACTACAGGTCAGTGACCATGCTAAGCGGCCCAAACGACCTTAACTGCCTCTGTCTTAATCCACTGCTTCACCTTTTCTTATTACCACTCCACCCTCAACCACATTCTTGCTTTTTTTTACCTGCATCATTTTAATATCTAACCAGAACAAGTGAACACAAGCCTGAAAGTGTTGGCCAATCCACCGTTTTCAATCCACAGTGCGTTTTAACAGATGCACATTCACATGTTGACACACTACGCTCCTAAAAAACCTCTTTATAAGGCGGTAAATGGAGGGATGGTTCCTTCAGGCTAGCTGAATCGTGTTTTCTTTTCATCGTCTCCTGCAGAAAATCTGGTTGACATCCAGTGCATCACATGGTCAAAGCCCTGCATGCCAACTGGCTAGCAACCATGCTCATGTATTTTAAGGCAAGCATTTCAACACAACACAGACATAAGAAAAGCAGTGTTGGAGAGTGAAGAAAGTTAAGAAAGTTAAGAGTCTCCGACCATGCTAGCTGCTAACCAAGCACAGGAGTGCTTTGAGCTTTGCGAGCATCAGCATGTTAGCACATGTTTTGTTTATCATCTTTAAAATCTCATTGTAGCAATAGCATGGTGAGATTTGCTAAATAGCACTAAACACAAAGTACAGCTGAGGCCTTTGGGAAGGTCATTAGTTTTGAAGGTATTTGGTTCATAAACAAATAAAATATTTCACCTGATGATGGTTCTAGATGAAATGTTAGCTGCACTAGCAGCTCTGTGACTTTGTACACACCATGTTTTGAGCTAAATGTTAACATCACCATGTTAACATGCTCACAGTGACAATGTTGACATGCCAATTGTTTCCCAGGTCTAATGTTTACCATCTTTATCATCTTAGTTGAGCCTGCTATCATGCTAACATTTGCTAAGTAGACATATACACAGAGTAGAGCTGAGGCTCTAATTTCACCCTAATGATGACACTACATGGAAAGCTAACCTAACCCCAAAGGGATTATGATTCATCCTGTGTGCAACAAATGTCATGACATCAAACACCTATCGAATTGTGAGACCTAAAAGTACAAATGTGAACCAATCCATGCTGGTAGATGCTGAGATAAGTGAGATAAAACAGTGATAAGTTTGACCTGCTGAAGGAGCTAGAGGAAAAGTCAGGCAGTTACAAGGATTTATCCCCGGGGGGGTCATAAATGTTGTACAGATTTTTATGGCAATCTATCTACTAGTTGTTGAGATATTTAACTCTGGACCAAAGTGGCAGACCAGACAATCCACAGACCAACAGAGAGCTTGTGAAACAGTTGTGTTACTAGAAGCTCCATGTGAGGAATTGACTAAAAGAAAAAAGACAAACACTGCTGGATCAGCTGTGAGAAAATAACAAACATTCAAAAGAATCCCATAAGGAATATTTCTCTGAAGGTGTGTCCACACTGTGAGCAGCAGGAGCGCCTTCAAACTGAGAGGTGGATCAGAAAGAAAATAACCATCAGCTGGTCAGTAATAGATTGTGTTTGCATGAGTCCTCTTCACTCAGGCCCACATACCAGCTCCTGCAGGGACACGTTTCACGTTTCTCTCAGCATTACAACTGTCATGAGAGCCAGCTAGCAAGGATTCTACACTTGCATAAAGATAGAAGAAGTTAGGGTGTTGTTGATATGATACTGGTCAATTAAATGTACTTAATTTGGTCCCACAGCTGTCCCAACAAGACAGATTGGGCAGCAAGTAGGACCCTCTCTTAATAAAAGGTCCAGCATTTAATGAAAATGATGGAATCCAGGGTTAAAACATGATCTTAGAAAATGATCTTCGAAAAGCTTGACTGTACTTTGGAGTTGGGAGATCTGAGAACATAGACCCCAGAATAAGGATTAGCAAAACATTGAATGTTATTTTGAAATGCAGAATTACTGCCAATGGTTTTGCTTGGAGATTTTTCAGTAATGCGGCATCTTTGTACTCAGGTGAAAACAATCTGCACTCAGTTAGTTCTCACATTCACTTCATTTTTCATAATGAATTAACGGGAATAATTAAAGGAAGTGTAGTGTGGAGGCGACAGATTGATTCTAATCAGCTATCACAACGTCGATTGTGACTTTTAGCTTCTTTACTCACGTTTGAAGAAAAAAGGTTAATTATCTTGTCAAATCATTAATTAAAAACAGATATTAAACAAAAGATAAGATCCTGAATCACGGCTTGCGTCTCGCTTGTCTGGTAGCCAAAAATCTTTAGTTGCTGGGATTTCTCCTCCGGCTACTGAGGTTACACAACCTAAATCCTTTAAGTGGTCTCTGACACCCCAGATAGAAGTAATGCATCATTTTCTTGTAACACTCTCCTGAAACATTACATCGTATCACAGTCAGGTTTAAAAGCAGTTTTAATAAAATTAGGAAACGCCATCAGTACATATGGGTTGTATTGGTAGTTTTTGAAAATGTAAACGCAGCATTATGGATCTGGTTTGTATGAAGTTAATAACGTTATGGACTTTGTTTGTGTAAATCCTCTTTTTCTGACAATAAACGTATTCCTGTGTTTCACTATCACAGCGCCACAGAGCTCCAGAGTTACCAACACCACCCACAACATCGTACTCTCTCTTTTTATTCAAACATAGTTTATCTCAAAACTAACAAAACTTCAGGTTCACAGGAAACTTTCTCTGTAGGAAAAGGCTTAAAGTCAATGAGAAACCTTTGACCAAACATGTAAAACTAGTCCTGTGACACCCCATGACACAAAACCTCTGACTCCCTGAAGTAAGGATTTTTTTAAACGACGAAAATACATAATGTGGCGTTTTCCATCTGAAGTAAGGAAGGATTAAAAAGCTGCTAAGACTTGGTGGGTTGAAGGCCACCTGACTGATTTACAGCGACACATGGCTGTAAGGGGTCTGGGTCTGGTGGGGGTGGGTGACCTAACTGGCTCCATTATTCAGTATTAACGAGACGCTCATATAGAGTTGACAGTTGCGTATTACAGTTTTAGTTAAAGAGATATAGTTTCATAACTCAAACAAGTGTCTGCTTGGTGTCAGAGTTTCAACATAGTCTGCTGAGCCACAGTCTGGATCCCTGCACATACACTGCTGTGAAAACATGAAAAATCAGGAGTTTTTGTTCGGGGATTAAAAACTTTGGAGCAAGATTTGATCAAAATAAGATAGACTTTGGAAGTTAGTTCGGATCTGAATTTCAGATGCAACAATTAGTCGAATAATCAAGTAGTAAATCGACAAAAACAAAATCGCAAACAATTTTTTGTAATCGATTCATCATTAAAGTAATTTTTCAGGAAAAATGGCATCTTCTCAAATATGGAGAGTTCCTGCTGTTCTCTGTTTGATATCTGTTTTTCATTATTTTCTGACATTATATAGACAAACCTATTAATCGACTAATCTAGAAAAAAAATCGGCCGATTAATCGATTAAGAAAATAATTGTTAGTCACAGCCCTAATCTAAATACCAAAATGATATGATACAAGATCATAAATAGGTAATGAGCTATCGTAAAGTTCTTTTTGTTTTTAAAAAGCGATTACTTGTTGGATTTTTTAGAACCTTCGTTGGTGGTAAATATTGTGTACTGTATTTTATTGTGAAATTGCACACATTGCTTTGAAAACATGAAAAATCAGGCGTTCAATGTTTAGGGTTTAAACTTTTGGAGCCGGATGTTAGTTATGTGAATGCCAAAATAAACAAAATTATACATTTAAAGAATGTTATTAGGTAATCAGCTATTGTAAAGTTATTTTTAAATTTTTAAAAGTGATTTCTTGTTGGATTTTTAAGAAACTTTGTGGGGGGTGGGGGTACTTAGATATCTAGTCTATTTTATTGGGAAATTATGGATACAGACATAATATTACATGCATTTAAAATGTCCCAAGTACAGTTCTCAGGATATTTTTATCAAAAAAACATTTTTTAATTCCTGATTCTGACAGCATAAACTTGCCAAAGACCATTAATAAAAAATACATGCATTTTACATTATTATTGGCTGCAAGCACAGTTTACACTTGTATATAAATAGGTGAAAACCTTGGTGCGGATCTCCAGACATCCAGTGTCTTTCCAGAGATTTGGACAGGTGCTCTCCTGATGCTCAGCAGGTGTCTATTTTGGGGCGAAGTTAGACTTGTGAGCTGGGAGGGCTTGTGTGAAGGAGCAGCATGCAGCCTATCAGTTGGACTGAGAGTCAGAGTAGGCTGGGATGGGAATGGTGAGGAGCCTGAATCACACCAGTGGAGGAGTGAGTGAGTGAGTGAGTGAGTAGTGAGTGAATTCACACTCACACACACACACACACACACACACGCACACACGCACCCACACACACACAGTCCATTTCAGCTGTGGTTGATGTGTCATTATCTGCTGATTATTTGTCATTTCAAATAAAAGCTATTAGACATACTGTATGTATTTTACTGTTTTCTCTAATAAAAATCCACTCTTTTAATTGTTTTCTTTTAAAGCTTTTTTTTACTTGGCGATCCAACTGTACAACTAGGTCACAAGCACATTGGCCAGACAGTAAATACGGTCCTGAATGAGCAAACAAATGTTAAATTCAAACAAAAAGAATCCTATAGTGATGTAAAGTATAGTTAGTATCTAGCGAGGAAAGTCATCCTACCATGTATTCTTTAAAGCAGTGATTTTCAACCAGTGTGCCGCGGCACACTAGTGTGCCGTGAGAGATCGTCAGGTGTGCCGTGGGAAATTATCTAATATCACCTAATTAACCATTGTCGGGTGTCTGTGCTGTAATAAAGTGTGGCAGATAATGTAATACTCTTCTATTTCAGTGGGTGGCAGCAGAGGGCTATAGACAATAGAGTTAGCGCTGCGCGACACGTGACAGTGACAGTTTGGGATCACAGCAAGACGAGCAAGTGACAGTGATGGAGAAGTTTTTGAGAAGGGAAAATGCAAATGCCGAACAGGGCCCTGGACAAAATTCTGACCCAGATGGAGGCCCTAATATGAGTGGTCGACAAAAGAAAAAAGACAAGACGGTGAGCTCGAGGCAATACAGCGAAAGCTATCTTTCATTTGGATTTACTTTCACCGGGGATGCAACGGCACCGACTCCGCTGTGCTTGGTGTGTGGTGAGAAGCTATCCAATAGCGCCATGGTGCCAAGCAAGCTTAAACGCCATCTCCAAACGAAACACCCTTCCGTTCAAAACAAGCCGATGGACTATTTTGTACGCTTACGTACAAACAATGAGAAACAGGCAACTTTTTTGAGAAAAACCACAAAGGTAAACGAGAGAGCCCTCAAAGCTAGCTACCTTGTTGCTGAACTCGTAGCTAAATCAAAAAAGTCCCACACTGTGGCAGAAACATTAATACTGCCAGCTTGTAAAGCCATTGTAAATGAGATGCTCGGCCCTGACGCGGCCAAAGAGATAGCTAAAGTGCCTCTCTCAGATAACACAATTGCCAGACGTATTGATGACATGTCTGCGGACATCGAAATTGTTGTTTTGGAAAAAATGCGCATCAGTAAGAAATTTGCCTTGCAACTTGATGAGTCGACGGATATTAGTGGACATTGTCAGCTCTTGGCCAACGTGCGTTTTGTGGATGGAGAAGCCATTAGAGAAAACTTCCTATTTTGCAAGGCACTGCCAGAAAAATCAACAGGAGAGGAAATATTTCGGGTCACGTCGGAATATCTTGACAAAAGCGGGCTTACGTGGGAAAACTGCACAGGTGTCTGCACTGATGGAGCCGCAGCCATGGTCGGGCGCATCAAAGGCTTCGTAAGTAGGGTCAAAGAAAGAAACCCAGATGTTATTGTTACGCACTGTTTTTTGCACCATGAGGCCCTCGTTGCAAAGACCTTGCCAGCAGATCTAGCTCCTGTGTTGGATGATGTTGTGCGCATAGTGAACTTTGTGAAGACGCGACCTTTGAAATGTCGCTTATTTGCGTCTTTGTGTGAGGAAATGGGAGCGGAACATAAAGTCTTATTGCTCCACACGGAGGTCCGGTGGCTGTCGCGCGGCAAAGTGCTGGCCCGTGTGTATGAGCTGCGAGAGGAACTTAAAGTTTTTCTGACAAACGAGAGGTCCGATTACTCAAAGCTGCTTGCAAGTGATGAGTGGTGTGCAAAGCTGGCATACCTGGCTGATATATTTCATCATCTGAATGAACTGAACACACGGATGCAAGGCCGAAATGAAAACCTGCTTACAAGCACTGATAAAATGAACGGATTCCGTTTAAAGGTGCAGCTCTGGCAACAACATGTGCAGCGTGGCAACCTTGAGATGTTCCCACTCACCGAGAAACTGCATGATGGCAACACTGCTGCAATGTGTGAGGTGATTGGCACACATTTGAAAACTCTTGAGGAGAAGTTGTCATTTTATTTCTCTTCAGCATTCACAGAATGCCTTGACTGGGTTAGGGACCCATACAGCTCAGCATCCGTTCCTGGAAAGGACATGACTTTAAAGGAGCAAGAGGAACTCATTGAACTGAAACAAGATTGTGGTTTAAAGCTAAACTTTGCTGATCTTCCTTTGGACAGTTTTTGGTTATCTGTTGCCAAGGAGTTCCCCATTCTGGCCAACAAAGCTATTTTGACATTGCTCCCGTTTTCAACCACATATCTGTGTGAGCTGAGCTTCTCAAGCTTGACTGCGATAAAAACTAAAAACAGAGAGAGACTGAGAGCTGTTGAGGAAGAGCTTCGTGTGTGTCTTTCTACCATTACTGCCAGGATATCCATTTTGTGTTCATCGAAACAGGCCCAGGTTTCACACTAAGTGAGTATAAATACATTTAGAAACTATATTATTAACTATATGTATTATATGTACTGTGTTAGAGTGTCATTTTGGTTGGTGGTGTGCCCCAGGATTTTGTAAATGTAAAAAATGTGCCGCGGCTCAAAAAAGGTTGAAAATCACTGCTTTAAAGGGATGCAACAGAAGTACTTAAATACCTTAGCAATGGTATTGATAACACAAGATGTAGAAAATACCATAATAAAAACCTCTTTCTCAGTGATTTCATCATATTCTTTACTAAGTATGATTAAATCACTGTACACTCAGAGAAGTTCATATTAAGAATTTCTCGGTGATACTGAATACTAAAGATATTCACATATTTAAGTCCTCATGGTAATATTATGCTGTTTTTCTCTCAGGCTGAGGCAGACAGTTAACTGTGAAGCAGCAGAAATGATCTTAAAAAGTGTGGATGTTTGCTTACCGAGCCGCCTGATGGGGTCCATCGTCTTCTCGGCCCCTTTCCTCCTCTGCTCTTTTGGACTGGTTTCCGCTGACTTACCGCTGCCTAACATTATTAAAACTCCAGCGAAAAATAACTGCAGGCTACAACTTTAATACTCGCGGCTGGCCCGTTAACCCTGGGAAATAAGAAATCTGGGAGTGTGCAGGTGTCTCCCCGCAAGCGCAGATTTGTGCTGTCCGAGAAAAGCCGCCGAGCAGAGAGAGAGAGAAGCGCAACAGTTATTCGTTTTCCACATGTTCGAAGTCCCTCCCCGCCTCGGCTCTCCATGCCCGTGCGTAATATGACTCCAAACAAGGCGCACTCTTTACGCACTCCCACCTCCTTCTCCTGCCCCAACATACACCGACGAACTGAATAACGTGATATTCCAAGTCCCTGCACGCGAGTATTCTACATTTAATCAAGTACTTTGACGTACTTGTAGCCTATTTTACTTAAGTATTTCCATTTTCTGCTACTTTATACTTCTACATCACTACATTTAAGAGGGTAATATTATACGTTTTACTCCACTACATACAAAAAAAGAGTTACCAGTTATTCTACAGATTCAGATTAATAATCCAAATATATTATTCTCCGGATCCCTGAAGGGTAAATTATTAAACTTTCCAGCAGCATATAAAGTTCTTAAAATAGGCTCCACATTTACCGGCTGCAAAATGACAGTAATGTACATTTCAAAGCATCAATAACTGCAATATTATAATATAATACGGCCTACATTATTCTGAAATGGACCATTCTGCATAATGAGTACTTTTACTTTAGATATATTTTGATATACTATTTAATACTCTTTTTACTTGAGTAACATTTTGAATGCAGGGCTTTTTACTTGTAACAGAATATCTCTACATTGTGGTACTATTTCTATTTCTTCGACCACTGCAGAAGAGGGTGTGCCTTTCAGAACAACAATAAATGATCCTTGAATTCTTAAAGTTTGCACAATAAATTAATATATAATGACTGCCTAATGTTTAACTCTTTCCGTTGTAAAGGTGAAAACACTTCTTTTCTTTTTCTTTTTTAAGTTGTGCACTAACCTTTAATGTTTATATAACTATTCATACAGAAATATTCCCAGCATTGGGGCTTTCATTGCACTCCTTTTAGGGGAAAGATAATGAAAACTTTCTTTGTATTGATAACCACTGCCTGAAGGTCGTAGTTTGCCTCTTTTGTACGTCACAGCATCATTGTGGTCATTTAACAACTTTCATACTTTCCAGGTGACGTTCATGAGAACAACACATGTCCTTGGGTCGCTGACTGTTTCAAAGTTCTGGGTAATTTGAGGGGGAACAAAAGACAAATTAGAACAAATAAAACATGTTTCCTCGCAGGGAGGACGGGTCAGAGCAAACGCACTTAAAACAGAAATGTTCCCTTTACAGCAACACGTTAGAGTGCGGCGCCCCCTGCTGGTCATGACAGGAAACTGCAAACATCTCAACAACAACAATCAATTTTGTTCAGTCAAATTCATTTTCTACAGCCAGATGTATCTACATAGATCTAAAGGGTTATGTGCTGGCAAAAAAAAAGAAAAGAAACCTAGACTTGAGTCTTTTTTTGTGAGAGGATGGAGATGTGCCAACAGTACCAGAGCAGCCGTTAGAAACTTAATTAAGTCTTTATAATGGAGTTACAACAGAGAGCACAGAGGGACAGAGCTCAGCTGGGCAGTCTAAAACTGGTCTTGTCAGGAAGAGCACAAAAGGTGATTTTTACCTGATCTGCAGCCATCCACGAGCTCACACATATACTTAAACAAGCAGGTTTGGTGGGGTGGGTGGGAGGAACTTAAAGTGACATGTTTCTTTTATTTAGTCATTTAATGCAGCTGATTTATCCAGTGTTTGCTTCTCTTTGTCACACTGTTGCAAAAAAACAAAAACACCAATGTGGCTTCATGAAAATCTAAAAGGAACACAGCCCTCCTGTGCTCAGATGGATATTAGCCGTTGTTTAAATTTACACTTCAAAGCCATGCGTAGGCCTAAAACAACTTCTATCTTTCATCTCTCAATTGCAGCAACAACCATGTTAGACAGGGTGAGAGATTAAGTCATGCCTGCTAATCCTCACAAACTGTGATCTATGCAGGAGCAGCTCTGGCTCTGTAGCTGCACACCGCTCCTTGATTTTTAAATATGGGAACTCTTGGTATGATTTCTCAATCTCCATGGTCGTTAGGTTTCATATTAACTGGAACGTAGACCATCACGTCTTCCTCAAAGGGTTCCCAGCTCAGCTTGCTTATTTGCCAGAGCTGAAACTCTGCCTGATTCTATTAGTAGAAACAGTAGGCCTGTGTTGTTTGTAGCCATTGGATTCTCAGTCATTACAAGCTGTGTTAGGAGGGACCCACCATAAGAGGTCACAGACTGAATAACCCATTTCTTCCATTAATAGCCTACAAGTCAACTGTTTTGTGGAAACTGAAGAAACTATGTGTGCATGGTATAATAGTGACACATGCAGTTAAACATGAAGTCAGTGTATTAACTAACAATTTTAGTGAACAGTTGGATATTTAATATAGGCCTATGGTAATGTAAATAATGGGCAATAGTATATTATAAAAAATATATATTATACTCCATAACAAGGTTGCCATTTTTAAAAACAAAATCAAACAATAATTAATTTCAGCAGTTTATTTTACACAAACCGACAATAGTTACAAAGAAAAGTTATGGGAAATGTATGAGTAGATTGTTAGATTAGCGTGTAAAACCCAACTAGTGCTTGCTAACCATCAGTAAACTAAAGGAAAGCTTCAGAGCTGCCTTGTAAGACCAGGGGACCGTCTACTTCCTGAAACTAAAATAGTTCACCGAGGGTTCCAATTCACGGATTAATACCAACAAGCGCTATTTTTCCAATCTGTTCATATATTTTGACCAGCTGTGGTCTATATCGATCAGACAGAATGGCATAATGCAAATGTTGAAATCAATCGTAATTCTGTAGTGGGGATCCCTCACGGAAAAGATTACGTTCCAGCAATTACGCTGACCCAGTGTAAACACCTTGGCCTAGTTAGCAGATGGCTAACGTTAGCAATTGCTGTAGTTATTGTTATTTATTTACTTTGTTGCGTGGTCGCTGTGGCTCTAACGACAACAATTGATCACAAAGAAACATTTTGTTTGAAACTAGTCGACCGTTTTTGGTTTATTAGTTAGCATTAGCTAGCCTGGCTTTATGTACAGTATGGCGGTTTATTGTTAACGTAATACTGGCCCTGGCTATTAACTACTTGCTTTTCAATATCGTCGTGCTCCAGCAATACGTTTATTTAGGTTCTATCGTTAGTGCGTATGGCTTCACACTTTATGAATTAATGCAGTGTTTAGTTTGGGAGCGAGACAACGCAGCTCTCATTTGCTAACTAACGTTAACATTTAGCTAACGTTAGCTAGCTAGCTTATCCTTAGCTGTTAACACGAGACACCAGTGTAAATCTAACACTGCATATCAGAACATGGGTTGCGCAGAAATACTCAAAACTGATCTACACCAGTCCGTCCACTGGTAACAGGATTATTGAGCAAGTGTGAGATCGCCTGACCCACCCTTTAACAACGAGGGGCTCTGAGATGTTCTCGGAGCGGCGGCTTGACAATAAATGTCGTTTGTTTACGCTGATTCCAGAGTTCCCCAAGCCCTTGCCCCACAACGGTATCACTCCGCACAACACATATAATATTAATACTGAGACATTTACTGATCCAACGGGCACCAAAACGACGCATTGTTATGCCACTAAACATAAAAAATAAATGCATTGCAAAAATAAGCGGTATTTACTTATTTTCCTGTGTGAACATTCAACACGGACTAGTTTCCTTAAGAGGGTTTCTTCATTTTGCTTCAAATGCAGGAGGGTTTTCATTGTATTTCTAATTCAGCGTTAGACTGTGAGGACAGCAAATTAAAATAAGCCATGTGATTCAATGTATGAATTATTCTAATTTGGTACAGTTGTAATATAATGTCATTCAAACGTATTTAAATAAACTTGTATTTCGTAACTGTTATCCGTGCCCCCTTCATTTGTAGATAGTAGGGCCCTTAAAATGCCCCGGACTGCTTTCTTGGTGTGGATTACGTACATTTGATTGACTATTGGACTGTCCAATCAGAAAATACTTTAAGCTTAGCAACAGCAAAGTTACCCTCTTGTCCAATCAACAAAGAGAGGGGTAGGCTTTATCGTGCTCAAGAATCTACCATTTGATTGGTTAGGAAGCTCGTCAGTTATGGTGGACTTGTGGACTATGTAGTTGGATATGGAGGCCTCCAACAGTGCTTCATTGAAAATAAAACAACATGTCCCACAATCCAATGGGCGTTACAAACAGCTGCATGCGTACAGCTAGAGGCGGAGCTGCTATATAAACACGAGCTCCCTCTTCTTGAGCAGCACACTGGACACTGTTGTGACGGCGAAACGTCGTCTCCGGGTGAACGATAGCTCTGACAGCATCGAAACAGTTAATGGTAGTTAGCGACAGTTGCTCTGACAAACCCTCGGAGGAGTAACAAGTGTTTACTGTTGAGAAGTTTACTTTTAATTTTGCGAGAGTTTGTTGTCAAACGTCAACACTCAAACTTTGTTTAGTGATTTCGGGTCATTCTGGAATACATATATATTTTTTTTTTTTGAAAATTGAGTTTAACGTCTTTTAACGAACTTTAGAGCTCAGTTTTGGGAGGAGAAACATGATCTAGAAATGCGTTAAAGTGGAGCCATCAGAGCGCAACATCAGGATGACAGAGCCAGCGGAGCAGACCCATCACCTGAAAACTTCAGGCAGCCCATCAGGTGGGAGCAGCGGAGACGCGTTGGAGCATCTCCCAGCCAGGAGCCGTGGTGGACCAGAGAACGGCAACAGGGGGCGACAGAGAGAGCAGAAGCAGCGGCAGCGGGCGGAGAACTGTGGGGCTATCAACACAGACAAGTTGTGGCAAATGAAAGGCGGACAGAGGGAGGTGTGCCCTGCTTTAGCAGCCGGAAACGAGCTCTCAAAGTGCCCGATTGAAGCCCAGCCTCACCAGAAACCCGATGTCCATGCAGAGGGTGACGGTAATCACATCACAGAGGGGAAAAACGGCGAAGAAAGCCCGCTGGAAGATACTTTAAACCCGGTGCAAGATGATAGTCACATCGACTCCGACACTGGTTTGGATGCGCGTCTGGGCAAGAAGAGACACAGGCGCAGGACCTCCAGGAAGAAGCGCAACTGGAAGCCTTATTACAAACTCAACTGGGACGAGAGGAAAGCCCTGGAAGAGAAGGAGACGGCCAGGGCTTCCCGGTTGAGAGAGGAGATGTTCGCCAAAGGGCTCCCAGTGGCCCCCTATAACACCACCCAGTTCCTGATGGACGAGCACGACCGAGAGGAGCCCGATCTCAACACCGAGACCGGGGTCAGGCGGACCTCAGGGGTCGGGACCCGCATGGAGGACACGGGCAGCGAGGAGGACTTCTTTGACAACGAGGAGGAGGACGATGATGACGGCAGCGGCGGAGGCAGCGACGGTATCGGGAGACCTGGGAACGCAGGTGGAGAGTTTCTCCAGAGAGACTTTTCCGAGACCTACGAGATGTACCATGTCGAGAGCCTGCAGAATATGACCAAGCAGGAGCTGGTGCAGGAGTACCTGGAGCTGGAGAAGTGCATGTCCCGGCTGGAGGAGGAGAACAACCGGCTGAGGCGCGCCGTGGAGCCCGGGGGTCTGACCGTGGATAGCTCCCTGGTCCGGCTCGGAGAGCTGGAGGGGGAGCTGGAGAGACTGAGGGCCCAAAACACAGAGCTCCTTCTGCAGAACCAGCCGAGCAATGACAGGGGCCACGTCTCTACCAATTAAAGGACACAATTTAAGTAGGGAAAACTCCCTTTAAAAAAAGGTAAAACATGGGACTGCTGCATTTTTTTTTTTTTTTTTTTTTTTTTTTTTTTTTAAATTGCTATCAGTTTTTATGTAATCAGTTTGTCATTTGGACGACGAGTCCTTGCATTGCAATGCAATACTTTCATTTCTATTTGGTCCTGTTCAATTTTTTTTTTTTTCAAGAAATGTAAATATTTCAAAAAAAGATTCTTTTTATAAAGGGAATGTATTTGACAAAACGAGAATATTTTGTTTGTTTCCCGGGTCAACTCTGTAGGTATCCATTGACATACTGTTCCATTTCTGAATTTAAAAACAAACATCGTGTGTTGCATTCTCTTCCAAACATGAATAACAAACTACAGCTAATTGGGTCAGTTCGCAAAGACTGTTTTGCAGAAGTAAATTCCAGAGTGAATATTTTAACAGTTGTGTGTTAACATAAGTTCAAATAAAATTTTGAAATTTCTGCTGTCATGTGTTGTAAAGTCTGCTCTAAAACCCAGGAAGCGGTTCATTAAAGCTGCAGTGTGAAACTATACGTGGCCTTTGTCAGCAATACAAATAATCACAAAGCTTTTCTTATGAGGATCCTGAAATGGGCCAGACAGACATCCGTGGGCTCTGAAGAGGAATAATACACGGACTGTAGCTGTAGCAGAAGGGGGGATGGGACATGATGGAGCTGCTCTTTATGAAGGTT
This sequence comes from Bovichtus variegatus, assembly GCA_943593645.1. Classification (NCBI taxonomy): domain Eukaryota; kingdom Metazoa; phylum Chordata; class Actinopteri; order Perciformes; family Bovichtidae; genus Bovichtus; species Bovichtus variegatus. The sequence goes on from CALSCE010010635.1 coordinate 7,923,844, forward strand.
AACCCACTCGTAGTTAATCTAGTGACTATATTCTGCCAGAAGAAATGCTAAATGGGTTTATTCCACACATGTTAACAAGACGAATGCTAAAGCTAAATAATCTGCTGCAAATGGTGTTTATTAAAGCTCTATATTTATATTATGATCAAACATTTCAGTAAATTATCGGTATTGCAGCTCATTTTTTTAACAGATTGCATAAATATTTAACTATTAATATTAGTTAAACTACAAAGCTTGAGTAGTTTTAGATGAAGTTTCCCTGATGTGTAGAGGCAATCTGTGCCATTTGGCCTGGAGAGACCTAACTCATGTGCAGCCTCCAGAGGGCGTCATTCTGCTGCTCAACGTGAGCATCATCCTCCCTGTACAAGTGTCCTCCTGCCATCTCCAAAAACAAACACACGTGTGAACATTTTTCTTTAAACATAGTTCTGTTTATTTACATCATATAACCTTGCTTTAAAGCACACAGCCATGAGGGAAATGGTTTCAGGCGGACAACCTTTTTTTAAATTTTTTTTTAAGTCCAGTCATTTTCATATTAGTTATACTCAAAAAGCAATTCCAAATGTACACAATACAATATGTTACATATTAAGATAGTATGTACAAAAAATATTTTAAAATACGAGACATTAGGTAAAAATCACATTTCAGACAACACACACCAAGTTGTTGAGTTTTCCTTTTTGATGAAGTCATGGGCTGTTTGTTCATCTGTAATATGTCGTTGTCTGACATGACCTAATGGTGGTTTAGGGTAGGGCTTGTTAGGTGTACCATATTCACACACTGTGGATCAACTAGGCAGAGAGAGATGACCTCAGTTTGTTAAGAAAAGCAGCTGAGAGAGTACTATGCATCTTCTCTCTAAGGAGCATCGCTAACAGCTGTTAATGCCTGTGTGAAAGGCAAAGAGTGCATAGACATGTCCTTGGCTTGAAGTGTGCTTTTTATTTATTCATTTTTTAAATTACAGGCCTCTCAGTTGGACCGCTTGTATTAAATGTACACATCTTTGGGTCAGTGCCTTAGTTATACCATCAACCACAGGAGAGGAGAGCGGAGACCCAGAAACAACAAAACAAAACGGAAAGATAAGAACCGACCATGGCACTGCAGAACAAAAACACATTCCAGAAATCAGGCACTTTGTAGAAAAGATCTTGAGGTAAGACAAGACTATAACTTATCATTTATTATTACTATTATTATTTTTCGCTGGGTTATTTGGTCAGATGAAAACACGTCTCGTGACTTTGAAAGTTGCACCTCCCTGTTGTTATTTTGTGATGGCAAATCAAGACAACAGATGAAAATAATAGATTCATTCTGTATTCGTTTTCCTCTAATGTACCATTTCCCCAGTTGGAGGATTTATTAGAGCCTGACCTTATGGAAAACTCCTCCTCATGTAACCCCAAGGTAATAAACGTGCAGACAGATGAACTCTCGGAAGGGACGTGATGAGAAAGACGAAGATCACCACCGACAGAGGTGACAGTGTAGCCGTTTGTATGCGCTACACAATATTTTAACAGTCTGTTAAGCGGCCCGAAGCTTCTCTTTTACGAGAAGAACATACTTTGTCTTGAGCTCAGTAAATATGAGAAGATTTGTGGAGGCAATGCTCAGTAATCCCAGACATGGAAAACAAAACGAAACAAATGAGGTCAGCCATCACAGAGTGGCGCTGAGTTGCCTGCAAACTGCCCAATATAATGTAATAATTACCAGATTTCTTTTCTTGCTACATGTGGATAGTTTGTGTACATGTTGATGCAACATTGTTGGATGTATAGTCACCAGAGAAACTTATTTATAAGGACTATATCTCGTGAGATAAAGGTTTTCTGCACAGTGCTGAGAATCAGAGAGAAAGGCCATCTATGAGGAAATAAGGAACAGGTTTATCTCGTCTCCTGTGAACAGGTACACCCAAGAGGTGAAATCACAATAAACATACTTTTTTTTAACTTTAATACAAAATATATATAATATATATATTGAATATAAAAAAAAAAAAGAATATATTAAGGGAAACATTTCAAGTAACATCTTGAAAGAAATGACTGTGCGCTTGTACGCACTTTTTGTAAACCATAAAAAAAGGAACTAAAAAAAGTAAAAACAAATATGATAACATAATATTTATATTTACAAGGTTAACTTAACAAGGCTTTGTACAAATGTTACAAAAGTTTTCAACACAAACACCTGCACGCTCAGACATGATCACAAATATTGTTGCGCAAACACATAAACATTATTAACAAGTAGAGAGATACGAGTGTATTGTGTGTGTGTGTGTGTGTGTGACCTACTGTGTCTATTGTTTGGAGTATAAATGAGAGTATTACAGTGTCTGTGGTCTGAGGAGGAACAGATTAGGAAGAGTGATATAAAAAAATCAGTTGAGATCCCTCTTGAAATAGTTTTAAATGACCAATCACTTTTTTGTAATTAGAAGTGTGTGTGAGGCCGACTGTCTCTTCTGGCTCACTGAAGTAGGTTCAGAGAAAACTTCGTAATAGTTACCGTTAAAGCCCACTTTGATAAGAAGCACCATTCTCTCAAGAACCAGATGGATGTTGCATTTCATCCACTTGAATTCAATTTATGTTGTCTATGAGCAGGAAGGTAGAGAAGATGGGGGGGTGCTCGGGTAGTACTCAAGTGAGAATTCTTGGCTGTAAAATTGATTGTGAAGAGGTCTGTTTGTGTCCTGTTTCCGGATTATTTCTATAAAAGCACACGTATAGAAAAAAAACAAAAAACTTTGGCAACACTGGAATGCCCCTTGCCATGCAAACGGAGCTTATCGAAAAGAAAAAGGTGGGCTGCTCTTCATTGGTACACTGTGTTGCACCTGGCAACTAACCACAACCCTGTTTACCCTGCTGCCGGCCTACTGACCTGCAGGGAGTCAGCGGCCTACAGAAGCCTCTTTTCCTCGAAGTGAAGTGAGGGGTAAACTGGCAGCGCTCACAGGTACTGGTGGAATCTAGAGGTGGGTGCTTGGCGTGTAGCCGGTCCTTGGTCGAGCCCGTCTGCATCCCGAGGCAGCCCCGGTGTTTTCACCTGGTTTTGATTCAGAGGAGACAGGGGGAACTCGCTGACGGTCAGCGGGGGCCTCTTCTCAGAGACCTCCGTTGGGGAGGCCACCACCGTGTGTCTTCGCCATGCCCGCCTCTTCCTCCTGGTCTCCGGTGACAGCGGTTTTCGCAGTCCCACACTGCGAAGGTCGTCGGCCGAGCCCAGCAGACGAGCGCGGACCTGGTCCACCAGAGACCTGCCACCGGGGCCGGTCGGGGTGAAGGAGGCCGCCTCGCTGGGTGGCAGGGAGGGCTTGAGCCGGGCCAGGCGTAGGCTCTCCTGGCTGCTGCCTGAGGAGGGGTTGGTTCTGGAGGTCTCCCTCCTCACTCTGGGTCCACCATCAGACCCAGAACCGGCGGCATCGCCCTCACCCGTGGTGCCAGACAGCTGCAGCAGGTCCAGTGAGCGAGCCTTGCCCTTCTCTGACTTCAGCTTCTTCCTGGCCAGAGTGTCGCACTGGATCAGCTTGTGGGAATTGAAGGAAGGCCGCGAATGCAGTCTGTGAGTGGTGGATGAGGAGGAGAAGGAGGAGGACGAGGGCGTGGTGGACCGCGCCCCTCCTTCGCTCCTGTCTGCAGAGTCTGGCGTGTGTGTAAGCGCTGTGGGCGGGGCGAGCAGGTTTGTGGGTGAGAGAGCGGGGGCTTTGTAGTGTGTGTAGAGGAAGCTGCGTGGGGCTGCTTGCGTGTTCACAGGTGTTGTTGGGTGTTTATCAGGTCTCTCCTGGGTGAGGGAGCGCGAGGCGAAGCCGCTCTCATTGTCCGTCTCGCTCACCAGCTCGCTGTGCTCGTCATCGGCATCGTCCCCCCTCCCCTCTGACCCCAGGCTCCGCCCTAATGTGGAGAGGGTGGAGTAACCAGAAACAATAGAGCGAGCATCCTCTGGAGCTCTCCACGGTGGCCCTTTCACTTCCGCCCGCACCTCCTCCTCGTGCAACAGCATGGCTGCCTGCCTTCCTCCTGCCTCCTCTTCCTCTTTACAGCATGGCCGACTGGGAATAACTGCCACCACCTGCTCTTCTACCTCCTCTTTCACTCCGCTTTCTACAACTTCCTCGTCTTCCTCTTCGTCTTCTTCTTCATCGTCGTCCTCCTCTCCCTCTGCTCGAGGCGCAGTGTCTCCTACAGGTGACACCGCCCCCTCCTCCTCCTCGGCCCCTAAATGTCCGGCTTTGATTGGCTCGTGCTCTGAGTCGTCGTCGGTGCTGCTGCCCACACGGCGGGCGTTATTGCGCTTCCTGCGTTTGCGTCCCGTAACAGCTGACATGATGGACAGAGTCAGGAAGTCCTTGGGTGTGAGGTCTTTCTTTGATCCCCACGACCCCTGAAAAAGGAAAAAAAACATTACTGTGATGTCACACCTTTCACTTTATATGTTTTCTATATTAGTATATGGTTAACTACTAAGTCTGTAAAAGAATAAGAAAATAAATGTGGAAAATCAAGAGTAATAAATAAAAGGATAAATAAATGTGGAAATATATAGACAAACAACAAAATATAAAAGAATACTTTTATAACGTTATTATTATTTATTTTCGCATTTATTTTTTTCATTTATTTCTGTTTATTTATATTTAAATATATTCATGTAGGATTCATGTGTACAGTGACTACTGACTACTAAATAAATAATGTAATATTGCCACATTTATTTATTCTTTCAGTCAATTATTTTTCTTTATATTATAGTGGTATAAGAACAACCGGAGTAACCTTGTAACATGTAAAGAGATGTTACCTTTGATTTAGCTGAGTCACTGTTGGTTGAGTCTGGGGATAAGAGAAAAAACATCAGCGGATCAGAACCATTGAAGTTAACAAAAGGCCAAAACAGTCAAGGTGGAGGACACAGAGGCAGTTGGTGTTTAAAGGATAAATCCAGAGTGGATCACAGGAAAGCTAAAGCATGTTGCACTTCTGTCAACACTTGATGTCACAGCGTGTTTTATCCATCAGCTGTCAATGGGAAACCACCTGCTGTGACATCACAACATGCTTGAAAGTTTTAGCAGTTATTTCCTCTTCCTGACTGTAAGAAATATGTATTACAAGATAGATTCTTCCGTTTAATTTTCCTCTGTGCCCTCTGACCTTGACAAACCCCAGCACAAAGACACGGATGTACACATGTGGAGGAGAAACAATGATTGGGGAAGCAGGGTTTGGTGTTTGAGGCATTAGAAAACCACGGCACACCGATGACACCACTGAAAAACACTGATGACAATCAATCAGTGAAAGAAGCGTTGGGAGGCGTGAAGGCAGAAATCATTTTGAGTCGAGAGTGAAAAGAAACACATTCCCTCACAAACACACCAAGGCGGAGTAAAAGCTCTTTTTGTGTTTCACAACGTGCATGAATCCAAATCTTTGGAGTTTAAGTGGCTCGACAATTGTATCTCATGTACCAACAACAATTACAGTAAATATAAACTCAGAGTGGCTCTGTGTTGGACCATATTTTAAACAGTCATCTGTGCTCTTTATATCCTATATGCACCACCATTAAAGCTCCAGCTTGTTGGTTGTGCATTTTTCACTATTTGCAGGTATTTTTAGAATACTGAACGGTTTTGAAGAAATATCTAAATCGGGATTATTTTTGACCGATATTGCAATATGATTCACGATATTGGAGGAAATTGTAATTGCATAATTTTTCTCACTTTCATTGAAATATCAAGTAAAATGATAATTGTGCGATTTTTTGCGAGGATCTGTTTTTAGGATTTATTGTTCAGCCCTATTGTGACTCACAGAGGGGGTCTTTGTTTTTCCAGTGATTCTCTTGTATTACCTCCTGATCACTCGTCTTTCTGCACACACGTGTATGTAAAGTTTACAACTGTTCCTAATTGTATCTCTGTTTGTTGGTGGGTTTACCTTAAATATCACCCTTGATTTCTATTTTCTATTGTTGCTGCTTTTGGGTTTTATTGTTTGTAAAACACTTTGTAAACATAGTTTTTAGAAAGGTGCTATATACTAATCAAGTTATTAATTATTATAGAAGATTTTCTAATCCAAATTTAGACTGTAAAGCCTGTCGACACAAATTTGTACTTTGGATTACGGGCTATATAAATGGACTTGACTTTGAGTGCAGACACCACCAGTGAGCTAGCTGTAATGTTAGCTTAACATTTTAGAAAACTGATGCTTTTAGTTTGGAAGTGATAAAAAAAAAAATTAAATGAGTAGGAAGGAACGTTTTGGACACTACTGAGCCTCACACAAATAAATCAGATTAAAAGATGCATCTCTGATGTCAATGGCGCAACCTAGAGTCCCTTTGGAGCCAAGAGGGGGGTCAGGAGCCCGATGATCGGACTACACTGGCTGAAATTGACCGTAGGAGGAGTGGAGCACAGTGCTTGACAAGATCAATAGTGAGGGGGTTGTCTCTCAGTGACAGACCACAGTTTACACTCCAGTGTCAGATACAGCAGCTTTAACAGGCAGAGAGCATCCAGTCAGCTGTTAATTCATTAGTCAGACTGAAGTGACATGTTCTTACAGAGACCTCCGTCTGACACCGAAGGGGAGATCGTGACTTTAAGGAGGGTAATGGAGACCATGGAGACACAAACCATCACCAACTCTAACAGTATCTCTCACCCACACAAACACACATTATTTCACTTTCACAATATGATGCACAGACTCGGTTGCAAACACACACGCACACACACGCACACACACACACACACACACAAGTATTGCCAGGGGAGTTCCCATCCTACCGCAGTGGCTGCTCCACAGGCTCAGCTAAGAGAAGGAAATGCAGAAACGTACAGAGAAAGTGAAAGATGAGCAACGCTGAGGGAAAAAAGAGGTCAGCAGAAAGGAGAGAAGTGTAGGCACACTATCAAACACAGAAACACTGCGAGTGCTAACGGATATAAGACTTTCATTTCTTATGCTGCGTTCCAGTTCTGTTGGAAAGTAGGGAATCCTGGCTTTAAACTGGGACAAACTTCAAACCTCAATCAAGCGAGGAATCTGACGTCATGTCGACATTTAGTTTTATAGATTCTTGAGAATTAAGACTCAATACTGCAAGATACCTTGATAAGATCTGAAGGCTGGGGCACACATGTTGTAATAATGACACACTAGTGGGGAATTCCATATTTCCAGCTTTAAAGGGAAAGCAGCATTAACTTTAGGTTGCCGATTACAGCTACCCGAATGCTATTGGTCGGTTTGGTAAAACCTGGCAGTGATTGGCAGAGAGCAGTAAGCAGCGTGCTCACCTGAGGCCTCCCCGAGCAGACCGGTCCTGCCGATGTTGGACAGCAGGTGGTCGATGTTGGGGGCTGGCTGCACATCCTCCGTGTCCACCGGCGTCTGGATGGAAGGGACAAAAAAACAAAAACATTCAATTACACAACTAAAGGCTTTGATTTACTGTTACTTTAAAAAAAAAAAAAAAACAGAAAATTGGAAACTCATACAGTGTGCAGGGAACTGACGTCTTGAATGATGTGATTTCTCTACAGATACGGCTTTTGAAACCATGCCTAGTAATGTTTTGCTTTATCTGTGCTGTAAATCATAAATATATAACTTTAAGGTCACATTTAAAGGGACTTTGGTCCCCTTGCAAACAACATAGTCACTTATTAGATTTATGAAACAGCACAAATGCTTAATAAATCTTTTACTTTAACTGTAAATATTGAATTGTAGTTGTAGCCGAGTGTACGGTAGCCAGTTTTTTTTTTCAAGAGTTTTTCTTGTTTCAGGGACTTTCTAGGAATTATTGTCACCATCTTAAAACAAGACAGAATAAAGCAGTTTGCTGCAGTAGAACAAAATGACAGTTGTGTTTGTGGTTTGTAAATATAAATTTTTCAGGCAAGTTTACTTGTATTTTGAAAAAGGTGAAGCAATCCCCCTAGTGGCAGAACATAATATTTCATAGCTTGAGTTCAAATAGAGATTCTGAGCTGTTACTCAGTTATTTCACACCAACTTGAAAATATTCCCAGATAATGAAGTCCCACACCACACACTGCACATTACTGGCTGGTTTTCAGAGCTACTGTACAACCTCAAGTGAATCTTTATACTATTTTCTCTTTAGTGCATTAGGATTTTCATTGTGTATATAAATAAACTTTATGTAAGCATACCTTTTCATCCTTGTCTTGCTCTTCAGCGAAAAACCAGTTGCACTACAAGATCGACAGAGAGAAAGAAATATTTAGCATGAAAATGATTGTCATTTGTGTGTGTGTGTGTGTGTGTGTAAGTCGTCGCATCTCTCACATGTTGGATGAGCGTCTCTACTATCTTGTAGCGGTCAGGCATGTGTGTGACCATATCTTTCATGTTGTCCTCAGACGTCCGAACCAGAGTCGGCCCAAACACCAGAGCGAGGTTACGGGGCTCCATCTACACACCAAAAACAAAAAGACGTTAATACCAAGGACATCACACCGATACATGATTAGATTTTTTATTACATTTCATACGACGCTGTATTAGTGTCATTGTAGGTTAAAAACAAATACATTGCAGAGCTGGGGGAATATTTCCGAGAAATAAGGAAATACTAGTGAGGAAGCCCAGAATCACTGTATTATCGAGATAATAATAAGAGACATTGCCGTGAATTGGGCCTATTCAAAAGAAACGTACTGATTTGGATGAGGAGATAAGATTTTGTGCATCAGGAACTACAACACAATAGACAGATGTGAGGGTTTCGGCAATTAACGTGGGCGTGTTCCCTATTTACCGGCGCCGTCTGCGGCGTGATGAGAACGATCAAACCTTGCAAAATGAAGCAATGTTGTTTCTTGACAAATTTGTGATCAATTTCTCGTAAATTTACCATTTTAATCATGGAAATTATCCGGTTTTTCTAAGAATATTATCCCCTTTCCCCTTCTTCTTTTAAACCTATAATAGCCCGAATACACCACCGTACTATCGTTTCACGCACCTTGTTTTTATCCGAGTTGTCGGCTACAGTCTTCAGGTGAACAACCAGGAATTTCAGAGTGTCGTAATAATAATCCGGGAGGTCTCTGATCTGCGAATGACAAGCGGAATGACAATACTGATAAACCTGCTGAACCTGCCAGACTTCTGCTATACACACACAAACACACACTGGCAAAATAGGTCAATTATCCTCTTCAAATTCATTCATAATGAATAAAAACAATTACGTACCAGTTTATTCATGGTTTTTAGTCTCTCCGACGCACTTTCCATCCGATTGGCGTCGATGAAGTCGTTGTACTTGTCTGTAAAGAAATGAAAAGATATTACAATACATGTAATGGTTTGATATGAATGCCTGGCAGTGTGAGGCATGTGTGTGCATGGTTTGTCGTGACATGTTGGGACTCACCGTTGGTGAAGAGTGGCTCTGGAAGTTTCCTGAAGAAGGATTTGAGTAAACTGCTGACAACATTGAGGTCTTGCCACTTCTGTTGACAGCGAAAGAAACAGACAGGAGTCAGTGGTGATCGCATTTTACCTTCTGCATCTAGTGATACAGTTTTGTGAGTAAAGTTGAGTGAAAACTGTCAGCTGAACAGTTCATTCCCCATCAATCCGGATATATTTTTCTCTCTGAAGTGGCTTTTCTAATAGTAAATGTACAGGTGTAGGTGTATTTCCTCACCTCCTCTGCAGGGTTGATTTCGACGCCCTTGTTGAGCTGATCCTGAAGCATCGACACCATGGCGTTGTTCCCGGGGACTCTGTAGATTCCCGTGTACTCCAGACCCATCTCCTCCACCAGGCCGCAGCAGATCTCCACGATCAACGGGATGAACTAAGACGTACACGGACAGAATTTAACCACAAATAAAACCTTCAGTAGAAAAATCGGTTTCCTTGCATTCAGGTATGACAGATGATATTGAGGCTAACCTTGTTGTTTACACCCGGCTGACAGTCCTCCAGCCTCACTCCGAAAGCTTTAGGCCCGGACTTCTTTGTCTTCTTCATGATGTTGATTCCCCATGGAGACTTCGGAGGGGCGCTCTCATCTAAAGACAGGTCGAACAAAAACTTCAGACTTCACTGCCATTAAACAGTAAAAGGCTCTCATCTGAATCAGGAACATCTGCAGGTATATTGCTTAAAAGGATTGAGGGATAAACTTATATCTGAGCTAATATCTAACGTGCAGATTTTAATGTAAAATTGATTATTTCTAGAGGACTGGTCAAAGAATCAAAAATGGTACAATTATGCCTGGAATATAGGTTGCAATAACGAAAATTAAAAACATTTTTGGTGGGATGTTTATTTTCAGTCTTTCCTAAAAAATTAAAAATTAAAAGACACAATATCAATGTTGAAACTTGGCCACTCAGATGTTTGGTGACACATTTGACCTATTATTGTAGATTATAACGTATCCCTTAGTAATATAAAAACAGAATTACCCAGAGCTGTGCCCCCATAATTACCTCCAACTCAAAAGTTATCTCTCTCTCTCAATTTGACTTACTTCTGATATTTAACCAAACTGTTTTATTGAGTCCACACTGCTGGCGTGTTTGACTTCCCGTTCCCTGACACTGACCTTTGCCATCTGGTTTGGGAGAGCGTGGAGCCCCCGCAGCGTTTTCCGACTTGGTGAGCAGGAAGGGAGGCTTCATGCGGGGCATTCTGGGAGAGGAGTCGGGCTTGCTGCCTGTTGGACTGCAGGGGGAGACAGAGAGACGGGTTTAATTCAAGCTGTCAGTCATGACAGCAGATGAGTGCAGTAAATGGAAGCTTCATTACGTTCAATTTATTATTATTAGATGACTCACCTCTGCTTCCTGTAATCATTCAGTTTCTTATTGATGAGCGCCTGTCTGGAGAAGCCGAGCTCCTGCAACAAACAAACACACCTGCGTTAAAACTACACACTACAGGCACGGTCACAGCAGAGGTTAAAGTCCGACAGGTGAAGGTGCGTCCTCTGACCTCGCTGTCTGTCTTGCTGTTCTCCCTGATGACCTTTATCCAGTCCAGCATGTCCTCCCGGTCCTCCGCCTGCAGCAGGTACTCGCAGAAGTCCTGTGTGGTCAGCCGCAGGGCGTGCTTCCGTTTGGTCTCACTGTACGCGATGTCCACCAAGCAGCCCCGTATGCTGATTGGCTGCTCGTCCTCGGCCGCACCTCCGATGGTGGCCCCGCGGAGCACCGCCTCCCTCTTATCCTTGTAGAGGAACAGTGAATGGGAGCGAAGCACAGAAAAGACTCGCTTCCACGGACGCATGCCGCTGCCCACCTTCTGCGAAGGAAAGATGAGATGTGAGTGTTTGCTTGTTTTCATTGCTTTTCTGCCATCACTTATTTTCATGCCAAGCTTGGTGTGCCCACCTTGCCCTTCTCTGTGAGGATTTGTTTGAAGTGCAGCCATCCTTCTCGCCGTACGTCGCTGTAAGTGATGTTTCCCAGCTCTGAGGTGGAGTGGCGTTTAGATCGAACCTCCTCTGCTGTCCCAAGGTTGTCCAGAGACTGAAACACAAACAGGAAAACGTTCAGATTATTTGTTGATGCTCATTTTTTGCTTTGAGACCAGGAAAAACCCATTAAATATGATTTTTTTTCACTTTTATTTAAGTATGGTAATCAACAAGTAATGTAACAGAAGGCCACCCATTTCTGACAACGTGTTAACACCAAATAAAATAATTAAAAGAAAATGATATACATTTATCTCTCATGTCAAAAATATAATATCTATTTTTGTAATGCTTTTTTTTTTAGAGCCTCCTGTGCACAGGTGTTGTATATTAACATTCTCTACAAACACTAAACATCTAACTAAACGTGCATCTGGTCCTTGTGCATAAATGTATGTTATGTCTGTCATTCCTGTTCCTCAGGTATATTTTGCCATAATTTGAGACTTCTCCTCTCGCCACATTACATCATGTTGCAACTGATGCATCAATAGCTGAGGCAGCAACTTTCTCTCTGCCTCTTTGTGCCGCTGCACTGTAAGTTGTACCAAATGTAGCCTTTAAAACTCACATAAAAATGATTCCTGACACAGCTGTATTAAAGCTGACACCGACTGAATAAGACTTCAGTAGCTACATTGTTTTGATTCAAGTTTAAAGCACCTGACCTGCATATATTAAAATATCTATTACACTTTCTGATGTGCAAAAGGCAAAGAGAGACCAAAAGATGAAAACACAAGTGACTGGAATAGGAAGATTCAATGTTTTAAAAGGAAAACTATGTCATTTTTCAAAGAAAGCAACAAACAAGCAATAAAACTTGCTGCTACAGCCTCACTCATGGCGGCTAATGTTATAAAACATAAATGTACCAGTATAGTTGACATTACGGAGTCAGTTGAGTGACTTTATGACTCACCAGTACTTGTGCTGCGGTTGCACTAAATTTTAGCCCATCACGGGTAAACATTTCAACAGTTTTATGACAAAAGCTAATGTAATTGTGACTCTCAATTTCCAAGGTGAAGAGGAAATGAAGGGAAATTCAATGTACCATCATCTTGTAACTGTGCCCGCAAGTGGCACAGGCTCACTTAAACCTCACTCGAAACATCAGGAAGCCTTTATGTGGATCACTTACTGTAGGTGCTTCTTTTACGATTGTGATTTAACATAGCCACTGTTTATGTAAAAAGTCTTAAAATTAGGTTTATAAGCCATCATTTGTTAACTGCTTATAAGTTGATGTAAGTTTGTGAAATGTGCCTGTTAAGCTGCAGGGCGTTCATTTCTGCGAGTAGTATTTTTTTTGGTTGGATTCTCTGATTTAAAAAAAACCTTGACCTGCACAAGTAAAGAAGTGAGAAAGAACTGGATTTATAAAAATAGGGTTTAAGTGATTAAAAGTTAGAAGGATCAAAAGGTGAAGAACTCACCCCGTCTGTGAAGAAACTCTTCACTCTCTTTGGTAGCCTCCTGTGAAGCACAGCAACACAACAAGAGTCAACTGTCAAACATGTCTTACTGCACATATATCAAATGAAATGCCTGCCGTTTATATTCCCATAAACAGCCAGCTTGACGGTACTCACGAGAAGACTCGGCCTTCCTCTCTGAACGTGTTGAGTCCTTCGTCACATGACTTGGAGCGCTCGGTGGTGATGGCTAGAAGATAGGAGGAACGGCGACCGGATTTAATACTGCCTGCTCGATGAGAGGATGAATGAGCAGAGAGAGAGAAAGAGAAACAAAGAGAAAGAGACAGACAGAAAGACAGAATGTTGATGTAATGCCAATCACCAGAGGGGACGGTGTTGGATTAGGAGAGGGGATAGTGAGGGTGGAAGCAGGAGGAGGTCTCGGGTTTGAGCGGCGTGGTTAGGATGGACGGTGGGGAGATGAGCTGGACTGGTGGGTTAGATTAAATCAACTCTGAGCACTTTTCTCACCACTGGCATGCAGGTGTAGCCTCCGCAAACAAACATATCATGCATCAAGTCTAAATTTGTCACATTTGACTAAACTGGGAATTATATTAATCTGAAAACACACCGACTTTTTTTAGGCTTCGTGCAAAGCTTCGAAAACAAATTCTGAACAAACATGTTTGTATGGTTTTCTTTGAGTCAAACATGCAATCTACAAATACAGCATGCACATGTGTTACAACACTGCTAAAAAAAACTCATCTGTGCAAGGATTCTTGTCTGTTATTGAGCCTCGAAAGTCTTGTTTGGAAGTGCAGTTAGATTTATTTCAACCTGTTTCCAATAAAAATCATCCCAAGAATTAAACATTTTGTGGAAATTAGAGTCAGTATCATAAAAAAACAAAACAGGATTATCTGTCAAACGGCTGAACTAGAATCATGAAAAAACAGACTTAATTCTGGAAAATCCTTTAAACAATTTGAATTAGAAACGGGTTGGCAAATGTTTCCACTTAATTTGAGGAAACAAGACTTTTAAGACTCAGTAACAGGCAAAGATACTTGATAAAATGGAAACTATAGCAGTGAGGAAAATAAAATGCCCTTACACCCTCTTGAAATTTAAAACTTAGTCAACAACCAACCAGGAGGGTTTTCAACGCTCATGCATGATCAATCCCTCTCTGAAGTAAAAAGAGGGATCGTCAACCACAAATAAGATACTTTTCATCTGCATGCAGTGGGGAGGAAGGGAGGCCGGAAGGGGGAGGATGGAGCACTCACTGCAGTCGTGTGAGAAGAGCCTAGTAAGGGGGAAGGTGAAGGTGGGGGAGGCGGGGCTGGTGACCACGGCGGGCGCCGAATTCATGCCGCTTGACACCACGGAGGACGCCGGTACGTGGCGGGCGCGCAAATCAGCGCCGGGGCTGGTCGGCTCATCTGTGGGAGGGTCGAGGAGGAGGAGGGGAGGAGAAAGGAAGGGGATAGGGTTAGGTGTTAGAGAAACATGTCAGAAGGGAAAAAGAGGGAAAGTAAAAGGGGTTAGATTAGGATGTGGTAGAGGATAGGTTTTTAAGGGAGAGGAACGACGAGGAACCGCAGACGCTACCGTCAGAGGTGCTATCCAAGACAATTCATTTCACAGTTTCCATTTCTTTCATCTTATTTTTACATTTTTTTCAACTCAACACATATATCAGTCATACTTGAGGCATTTCTAGATTCCAGTCAGAAGTACACAGAAGACAAACACAAGAATATACACTCATCTACAAATCCACTGAAGCAACTGGAGGCTGAAAACCTGTGGAGCCATCTCAGGAAAGAAAAAAATACAAATGTAACCAAAATAAGCAAATAGTTAACAGATAATGCAGTACTTGCGTCTCCTGTTGCCATAGGAAGAGCTATTGAGTTGCTAACAGAGTGGGGGTTTGTAACAGAGATATACTGCCTCCAGGTTTCAGTTCTTTATGAAAACTCCCGAAGTGTGTGATCTGACACATACGCACAAGAGCAAACAAGGACAATCAAACAAAGACAAACGGATGTTCTGGATGATTGAATGTTGATATTTTGTTGTATTTTTATGCCACAAATGAAGCTTCCGCTTCAAGAAACCAAATACAAAAAGCATTTTTACAGGTCAGACAGGCTATAAGTCTTTAACAGTTTCAGCTGATGCAAAGGGATATGAAACTACAACACACGTCTCAGAAGCTGAATTAAAAAGTCACCGGCAAGTCAATTTAAGTGAATTGCTGCAAGGCCTCAGTGTGTTCTCTGTGGAAACTACAGAGGGCAGCAGAGCCTCGGAGATCCACCCCACAGACCACCACAAAGCTAAATTCTTGCTACAGTTTCATCTCACTCCTGCTCTGATTTCCTTTTTTTCCAACCTCTTTGTCCCTACAACTTCCTGCGATCATCCCTCATCCTTCACCTGTCTTTATGTCTCTCTGTCCCTCTGGCTTTCTTCCATCATCCACCCTTTCTGTTCTATTCTTCACTCCTGTGCATACTGGAGTCCGACATCAGGCGGAAAACATTTCCAATCTGGGATGAGGAATCTGCCTGTTTACAGTGCTGCCCAGAAATAGCCGGGCTGTGGGTTTAACAAAGGCCGTCATTAACAGGCAGCCGGAGAGCGAGCGCAGAGCGCAGAGCTCAGAGCCACGAAACTGAGACAGACCAGCAGAGGGGAGCAACATACTGCAGCACACACTGCCCCAACTCTACAGGATATCCTACAACATATATGGAGCTCAGCTTTCAGGGAATACACAAGCGTGAGGTGAAGAAAGAAGAGCGAGCAATAGTGAGAAAATGAACCGTATCTCCGTGTTTGGTGATTATTACTTTTTCAGATAAGTTAAACTAGGATTACATGCTAAGTTAAAGGTCGAGTAAATTCCTTCAAAATTCCTTACCAAGCATAAAGCAAGGCTGTCTTTACTTACTATAGTTGGAGTTAGAGTACCAGCACCAATATCATACTCTTCCTATACCTTCATTTGAGAAATATGAACGTGTTTTTTTGCAAAACCTTTTTTATTTTTATTTAAAAAAATTGTTCAATGTGCAGCTGTAAAATAACTCAATCAAATAGCGTTCAATTGGAAAATGATGGTTTGAATCAGTCAGTCAAACTGAAGATAGATAGATAGCTACTTTATTGATCCCGAGGGAAATTTAGGTTAAGCACCAATTATAACAATTTAACGATTATTCTGACGATTATTTACTCCATCAATCAATTCACTGTCAAAATTCCCTGAAAGCCCGATCAATTTTAAAAGTAGTTGTGCGTTTTGTGTGGATGATCAACTTATCGGTTAATCAGCTAACTGCTTCTTCAGATTTATAAACAAGACTATAAATCTGACCCAGTATTAGATGGCAACTTTTGCTACTTTTTTCTATACTTGGTGCTGCGGTAGCATTGTGGTCGGTACAAAAAAAAAAGTTCAATGCCCTGAGCGAGTTAAATAGAGAGAAGAAAACCAGGAATCTAGAAAGAGAGAGAGAGAGAGAGAGAGAGAGAGAGAGAGAGAGAGAGAGAGAGAGAGAGAGAGAGAGGCCGGGTGGAAGCAGGACAGAAGGTCCTGCTCTGTTGTGTCCAGGGTCGAGCTAGTAAAGATAGTCATAGACTGAACCTCTTCACACCCACACAGACCCCTTCATCTTCCACAGCAGCACAATAGCAGCATTGAGGGCGGGAGCTGAGAGTATGGGCCCCTACTGTTCCCCACAAGAGCCGCCACAAAAACCTCCCGGTAATTTACAGCTTAGATTCATGTTGAAAGACTCCAAGTGGTACAGAGTAAAATACCGCATCGGTAGACTTGCCTCTTGCTGGTTTATTCACATTGCATGAGCTGTAAAAAATGAAATAAAAACACAACATTTTCTATACATCTATTCTAGACGTCATCAAAAACATATTTGCCGTCAGACACAGCCTGCCTTTGTGCTCTGTACCTCACAGACATCCATGCTTCGCAGACAAGAATGACAACAGCCTATTAAATGTTCCCAAACAGTCCCAGATCATATCAGCATCTCTGTCAGAGAGATAAAGAGATGGAGAAAGGCAGAAAAGAGAAAAGCTACATTCTTGTCTATGGGGAGAAACTAGCCTAGTTTCAGTTTATGACCATTAAACGTGTCCCGGCCTGCAGCTCAGACTGCCTGGTTTCGTTAAATTCACATGAAGGTACGAGGCAAGAATGTGCTCTGACAGAAGGACTGAGAGAGCAGCAGAGAGATGCCTCCTGGTTTTTGCCGATTCCTCTGGATTTTCTCTCTTTGAATGACATTTTCCGGCCGAGCAAGGCTTGGCTCAGATATCGACGGTCAATCCACGTTGGGTCAACGCGTCCTAGTCAGCTGATTTGAATCTATTGGGCATTATGGTAAGCAGCGGCCGTTTTCCTCAGGCTGTGACAGGGTGACAGGGTGACAGAGGCACGGCTCGGCTGATCGACTAACTTCATTTGCGTATGGTTTGAGTTAATGGCTGCTGTACATGTCAAGTGATACAAGCCAACATGAAGGCCGTGGAGCCCCTTTTCTGCCAGTCTTTTCAGAGCAAGGAACAAGCCGGGACATGACCATAATCACCTCCCACTGACATGAACATATGTAGGCCATATCTGTACAGTGCATATTCATGCATACAACCTCACATAGAACTGCGTATCCTGCATACACAGAAGCTTTTACAGACGATCATTTTATTCAGGGCATTTTACTGCGTTAGGCTTTTCTAAACATACCAATTTATTTCATTGCTTTCGTTTAATCATATGCCAACATGAATGTAAATGAGATGAATTTCTTTCAGCTTGGTCCATAAAAAGCGCATGATGTCTTATGAAAGGATTAGAAGGAAACTTTTCTTTCCCCAGATATATTTTACATCCAAAATGACGTAATGTTTAAAGTGAACCAATCTGCGATGAAGATGCACATAAAAATGTATCACAAACATCCCACTTTCTAAATTTATAAACCCAAACTTGCAATAGTTCAAATGAAACAAGGCTACGAGTCTAGCTGCTCTGTGAGGCTGTGCTTCGGCACAGTGGTGCTTTAAACTAAAGGCTAACGTTAGCATGGCACTATGCTCCCAATGACGATGCTAACATCTGCTGATGTTTCACAGGAATAATGTTTACCTTGGTAACCATCTTAGTTTAGCATGTAAGCATGCTAACATTTGCTCTAAAAACTAATACGGTAACTGAATAAAAGTTCAGAAAAAAGAAAAAAAGAAAATGATGGCAGGCCGACATACTACAGAATTTATAGTAGATGTGAAGCATTACCCTGTTCACACACAAACAAAAACACACACGCATTCAGGAAATAATGACTCCATCTCATTTCCTCAGAATGGAAAGGTGACCTTAGAGACCAGGGGCAGGCAGCAGGATTTAGGAACTCCCATCAAATATGATTCAATCAAATTACTAATACTGTCTGTAAGACTGTGGGAAGTGCCACTATTACCCAATGCAAACATTCACAGACAAACACACACACAATCACGATGAGAGAATGGAAACTGCATCTGAGAAAAGCCTGGAGCCTCAATGGACAGACAAGAAGGAAATTAAGGAAATGCACACATTCCCTCAAACTCATAATTCTGTCTGCATTATAGCTTTTGCATTTCCTCTCAGTTAAGCTTTCATTAACATTCAATAAACACTCAGTGTGGATTACAATTTATAATGGAAGCGATGAAATCTCAAGGTCAGTTGGAGGTTTTATGAGTGGATGAAGGTATAAGAGGAGGGACTCGGGATGAAGCTCAAACATTCCTTGCTTACCTATGAAGGGGATGGAGGCCAGTGAGTCGTCCTCTATGGGGAGGGGGGCGAGGTTGCCGTTTGGTTTGCGTGGTGCTACATCTCCCTTGGAACTAGGGGCAGGATCCTGGGGATCGGGAGAAAACAAAGAGGGTTCTAGCCCGTCCATGGGCAGCGCGTAGTGAGGGTGACGCATGCCATGTGCGTTCCTCCGCCCGGTGGGAGGTTTCTGCCTTAGCACCACTTCCTGGGTCTGTGCCACCTCCGCCTGCCCCTCCACTGACCCTCGTTCCCTCTCGTGGTTTGTCGGCCTGTACGCTCTGTCCTGGGATTCGGGAGTGGCGGAGGCAAGGGGGGACGCGGCTGAGGCGGTGAGGGGTGCCGTCGTGCCCTCTGGGGGGCTCGTTTTAGGCGTTGGGTTCCAGTTCATATGAGGGCCAGAGTATGAAGGGTCCCTGAAAGAGTGGGCTTGCTGCATGATGCGGCCCGTCTTGCGGTAAAAAGAGGGGCTGTAGCTGCGGTAGCCCACCGGCTGGTCGTCCATGCTCTGTCCAGTGGGAAGCCGCCTGCTCTGGGGGGCCGCCTGCTGTGGCTGAGGCTGAGGCTGAGGCAGAGGCTGGGCCTGAGTGTGAGTCTGGGGGTGGTGTTTAGAATGTGACTGTGTGTTTCGGGACATCGGAGCAGCTTGTGCTGCACTGAAATGACTCCCCTGCCTCGTGTAGGTGTCAGTCCTAGGGGGCGGCTGGGGAGCCTGCTGGAGCCATGACGGCCTCTCAAACCGAGGAGAGACCAGTCCAGCTGCTGCTCGGTCCAGCATCTCTAACGAGCGGCCGTGGCGATCGTACTGGGCCAGCAGGTTTTCAGAGCGTGTTCGGGTATAGTTAGTGGAAGGGTGACCCGGAGCTGGGCCCCCCTCCCAGTCTGCATAGGACCAATAGGGCTCTCCATGGGGTCCGGGTCCTGACTGCTGCAGTAACATCAGAGTGTCCTGGGAGGCGCTGTGCGGCCAGCCGCCTGTCCGCTGCTGCTGCCTCCTTGAATCGCTGAGCCGGTCCTGAGAGTAGCTGCGGTGACGGGTCTGCATGCTGCGTCCTGAGCGCTCGGGAACTTGGTTGTAGTACCAGTCAGAGAGCGCCTGCTGGCAGCGCTCAGTACGGCCATGGCTAAGCTGGGGCGGGGGTGGGCTCGTCCAGGCTGAGCTGGACTTGCGTGGCGAAGCCTGAGAGGAGCTGGCAGCGTGGTGGTTTGGGTAGTGGACTTGCAGCGGGCTGGACAAAGGGCCTCCTGATGAGGAAGAGGAAGAGTAGGAGCGCCCCCTGGTCTGGCCCTGAGGCTGCTGGCTGGTCATACCGTACTGGATCTCCTCTGTGCGGTGGGCCGGGCTGCTGTGACCCACGCCACCTGGCTCACCTGCACGCCCTTCCTGCCAGCTGGCGGGGCTGCCCACAGCAGAGCGGTTGTCCAGGGGTGAAGAGGGGCTGGAAGAGCCTGGCCAGCGACTCCAGTTATCCAGCTGGTTCTGGCCCATGGAGCCAGACAGAGGGGCTCCAGCAGGGGGCGTGGCCTTGGTGTGCGGGTAAGAGAGGGGAGGCGGGGGTGGGAGGTACTCAGCTCCCCCTGAGTAGGGCTCGTTGCCTGTCAGGTAGGCATCCTGGGAGTAAGCCTGGGAGCGGGAGGGAAGACGGAGGATTTAAGACATGACAAGACGAACGCTTGAAGAAAAGGTGAGTGTGTGAGGCAGTGGCGACCTTCATCATGTGCTCTTACGGTAAACAAGTTAGACGACAACATAGACCATAACTCTGAAAGACAATTCATTCCGCTGTACATTACACAATCAGCTCAACCCCTTCGCCACAGTTTATCCCCGGGGCCTCGGCTCTAGCTAGCAAACAGCATGAACTGCCTTGAGCAAAAGCCACTCACAACACTCACTGAAACAGCAGCCATCTTCAAATATCCATGGTAATGTTGTGTATACACACATACTGGATATATATCCACATGGCGTAGCTTCAAGACTATCCATATCCATAACACTGCAGCTTTTTTCAGCTATGCACCCAAACTGTGGGATAGCCTACCTTAAGATATGAGAGGCAGGCTTGAAATGTTTAAACTGCACTTTAAACCATATCTCGCTAACTGAGCCTTTTTCTCGCACCACGTCTTACAATGTGCGTGTTTCACATGGAGTCCCACATGCTGTTTTTAAATGACCTTTTATGCCTTTGAATTTATTTTTACAAGCTGGTTGAAATGACCTTTTATGCTTTTGAAATTTCTTTACATTACTAGTGTAAATGGCTTGCTCTCTCTGCAACGCTGAGCACTTTATATTTACCTGTATTCTTTTTAACTCAATGTGTATCCTGTTTTTACATGTAAAGCACTTTGAGCTGCATATATGAAAGCTGCTATACAAATGCAGTTTATTTTTATTATTATTATTATTATTATCATTAACACCAGAAGAACAAAAACGTACTTGCTCACAATCCCTTTTCCACTCTGATTAAATAAAGTTAAATCAAAAAGATAGTTAGACAATTTCTTTAAGTTTTACCTACACCGGCCAACAGAATCCAGAATCTTTCCTCAGGTTGCGTGTTAAGCTTGTAGTCACCAGAAACAGACAGAGGACGAGGCAGAAGACTGATCCTTACCAACGTCCTGCTGCTAAAACCTGCCGTTCTCCTCCCAGCAATATTCAATCTTTTGCTTATTTTTCTATTACTTTCTTTTCGTAAGTTTTCTATCTGCTGTTCCTTGTTTTGTCCTCTGTCGGATCCTTCCAAACTCCCTCTCTCCTCCCTCTCATTCCCTGCCTTACTCCACCCTGTGGGAGTGTGGAAGGAGGCGCAGCTCTGGTGATGTCATGCGAGGAATGCAGCAGATACAGGCGTAGCAGTGAGGGGAGGAGTGTGAGGACAGAGGAGTGGGTTTATAATGTTAAGACATGGCAGCTATGTGTAAACGGAGAACCAAGTTTTTGTGCTCTATTGGCAGGATGTTTCTGCATGTGTGAGAAGAATCACTCAGATCTGGGGATATCGGTTTTGCGTGGTGACATGTTGCTCCAGGTTAAGGGGAGGGGCGAGGGATGATGCATGTCTGATCATGTGAGCGACCTGTGGAGCGACAAAAATGTGTTGTACAGTACATGGGTGTGTGAACGAGCACGGAGCTGTTTTTGTTTTTTTTCAAACGTAAGCTTCGACAGTCAGGATACCAGTGTCTTTTAATGAATGCGTGTTGTAATCTAAACATAGAGCGGAGAGCCTCTGAGTCACTCCGCAGCCATTCGGTCAAAATCTCGACATTCTTCGACAGTGACGGGGAGAATACAGGTTAAACGCTGCAAACGAGCACGGCATAATATTCCTGCAGTGTCCTGAAATAATCAAAATCTAACAAATAATTGCCATTTTGCTTGCCAAGCCATGTATCTAAGTGTGTAACGAACGATATGTGTGGGTTAGTTTGTTTAAAGAAGGTGCGTGAAAAATCCCATACTCACACTTACCAACTGAAGCACGTCTTCATCTTTTGGCATAATGGAGAGCTCCAACACACTTTCACTGTAAGAAAGGGAGGAAGAAGAGGGGAGGATTGGGAAGAATGAAGACAAACGAGGCATGGAGCTGAAAAACAAGTTCACATCCAATGTCCTGACCGGCTGTGTGGGACACAGAATTAGAAAAATTGTTCCGTATCGACTAATTTATAGAAGGTTTAATTAAGCTAAAACATCAACAGCTTCAGTCCTGCTGAAGTGGACAGCAGCTGGGGATGCACAGACTCTGCATCAGGCCTCATTGACTTCATAGAGTGGATCGGGTATCGGCCATATGCAATCGCTCCGCATCAAATACACTTACAAAGTCAGTGTTATTATAAAATTCAGCGTTTCCACTATCATTTACATTAAGTACCACACTAAACCGTGGCCTCATGTTAACTTACATAACAATATTCAGAAGTATACAATTAAATAATGAATATAAAATAATAAATACAAATAAATTAGGAGTCAAAATAAACAAGATGAACTATGTTGTAACATTAGCGCACTTCCACCACATACTGAAATCTACGAACCATAAATATTCAATATACAAAATAATATATAAAAACATTTTTGATCAACTACGTTGTAGTGCATTGCCCCAACCTACTGAAAACTCCTTAACATATATTCAACATTTTAGTAAACTATATTCCATGTATTCCAGTCAGTAACTCAGGAAAGGCAAAACGAGAGCATCATGGCGAAACACAACGTGGCACAATACTCGTGTTATCTCGAGGATCTTGTTTACATAACCGTTGGAAGCCAAAATTGTAATTGAAAATAAAATTAGACAAATTGCCCAGCCCTACTAGATAAAACCTTACTGATGTTAAAACAGTCCAGGGTCACTTTTTTGAAGCCCCTACTTTCCTCTCTGGAGAACCACAGTAGCTGTCTTTGAGACCACGTAGAGTATCGTCAGTGTGTAGAGTATGCTGCTTCAGGCTACTCTTTTTTAAAAAGGCAGAGAAAACTAATACTAGCGACTGACGACATAGTGATTGTATGTCATCTTAATGGTAAGCTTGCAAAGAAAAAGCAAACAGATGGTTCGCTAGGTCAACACACCAGGCTCAGAGTGCTGAAAGGCAGGAGGTCTTACCTGTTCTGAATGAGGGCTATCACCTGCGAGTACGTCTTTCCTAGAACACTCTCTCCGTTCACTTTCACCAGTCGATCCCCTGCAAGACACAGAATATGATCATATTATATGCAGCACATTTTGCAGGTTTTACTGTATGTTGACCTCTGAGCTCTCAAGTTGGTGCAGACCTCCTGGCAAGAGACATGCAGGGCCGAGGCAGCTATCAAAACTCGAAATTCAGGCGTGGAAAAAAGTGAATTCACTAAAAAATCCCTTTTCAATATTTTCTTGATTTACTTTCTAATGGCCAAGGTGTCTAATTTCATTAAAAGATGGAGGTGAAACAATAAGCCTATTAATATTTTTTTGTAATTTATTTAAAAAAAAATATTATTGAAAACATTTTTATTTAAATTCATTTTATTTTATTAATTTTATTTTAAAATTGGGTCTCAGGAGGTTATTAGGTGAGACTTACAAAGTGCCTAAACCAATTCAACTTTAATCTTATCGATTTTATCATTGTAACAAAAAGTAATGCTCATTGTCTTTGGTGAGCTTCCAAAAAAATGCCTAAGTTAAAATATCTTTCAAATCATCAGTCATTTGTCCCCAGATTAGCAGTCAGTATAAATAATTTGGCAAAGCTGTGGTTTCTAAAAACATAGAATGCAGGGATATCAGCACAGCTCAATGTTTCGTGAACTAAAAAAACCTAGAAAAGACGTTAGATAGATGTTCAAAGTCTGGACGCATTCATGGTGAAACACATACAAAGTGCTCAGAGTGTACGTGTTTGCATGTGACATTCTGGATGTGGCAGCTTGTGTTAAAGCACGCACAATGGAGTACTAGTCTGGTTCTAAAGCAGCAAGACACAACAGGAACACTTCAATAGCTCTGTCACATTCAAATGGACTTGAACATTTGAGTTGTCATACTGGTATCTGTATTATATCACACAAAGACGATAAAACATGTCTCCTGTCAGGGAAAAATAAATTCTTTATATAATGTAGTGCTAGTGAGAAGAGGTCTGTTTTTATTCTCGTCTACCAGCCTTCCTCTCTGAATCTGCTCATGTCTGCCGCATCACATGACCCGAGGTCTCCCCAACAGATTTCCAATGCAAATCAGGAAGTTCATGCTCCTGCACCATATGTTCCCTTTACCTGTGCACAAGCCCGCCTGGTGGGCCGGACCTTTTTCTCTCACACTCTTCACAAATATGGTGTCCATCGGCTCCAGTCGACCTTTCTGATACCCTGCATGACAAAAGACAATGAAAAGGAAGTGAAAAGATCAGAGATTGGGCATGATGAATTGATAAAAATGCAAAATTCATGTAAACTTTGTAGAAATAAAGCTTTAGGTTGCTCCTTGTACTTAATGATGAGAATGTTTTTGATTGACGCTTTTGAGTACTTGTGTTTGACTTGCCTGGCCAGGCCTATAATTGTTCATATATGAATATCTAAGTGCAGTCGGACTTGGCTACTTTAGATGCAGTGCTGCATAATGTCCTGTAGGGGGCAGAGATAAGCTGCAGACTGCAGAGCGGAGGTGAGGAGGGAATAAAGGAGATCCCAGTTCATTACATCATCGCCATCCCACCGTACAAGAATTTAATTTGTTGCCTGATGAAATAGAGAAACACTTACCCTTTCCGTTTCCATTCTCTTCATCCTGCAAGGAACAGAAACAGACACAATTAAAATCAAGTCCAAATGTATTTATATAGCACATTGAAAAACAACCGATGTAGATCAAATTGCTTTACAGTGAAATAATTCTTAATGAGTAGATAGGTAAATAACTGGAACAGACAAAACTGGAACGATATGAATGTTATATTAATAATTATTGGAACGTAATCATCACAGACGAGAGATTCATGGCGCCGGTGGAGATCTGAAAGTTAGGAGTAAACTATTCAAAACGCACATGAAAAGAGTTACAGCAGTCAAGACGTGAAGTAATCAAAGCATGTAAGGAAATCTCCAGATCTCCAAAAGACGGAAAATGTTTTACTTTTGCTATCAACAAAAAGCTACTATTAAAAAAAAAAAAAGACACCCACAGCCGCCCAAAAAATGGACTATACCACTAGAGAAACCTTCGAGTTTAATAAAAATGATCTGTTTTACTCTCATTTAGCTGGAGAACATCTTGGGCTATTCAGCATTTGACATTCAGGCAAAAACAAAGTCCTACACAGGCAGGAATATTAACACGTGGATTAAGGGTTTACATCTTTTAATGTAGGACGCAATTCCCTACAATTCTTCATACGTCGAGCGGTCCGCAGGGTTTTTACTTCACAGCATCAACAGAAGCAGAAGTGCTTCTTCTCAAGACTTGAGGTTTGACCTTAACATGACCGGATTTGCAATGCTGAGTCAATTTCCACTGATCAACCCTTTTCACAATTAAAAAAAAAAAATCCCCTGCTAGATCACAAGTCCAATGTGTAATGGTGACTAAAGTAGGGAGCACTTAATATCCACACCTCCACTAACTTCGGAACAAAGCAGAATGAACCTTTATGTCAGTGAGCGTTAACCACCTTCCTCAAATGCTGGTGACTTCCCTGGCATCTCGAGCCAAATCTCCGGAGACAGACAGACCAGTTTGTTTTCATGAGCTTTTAATGTTGGAGTGCAGCGACGACACTGAGAGTTTCAGGTTAGACCGTCTGCAGGTGCATGTGATGTCATGTGTCCCAGACTGAGGCAAAACAAAACAAAAGACTCAGAGCTGACAGCAGTGAGGATGCTGGTGGTGAGATCTCACACACACACACACACACACACACACACACACACACACACACACACACAAAGCTGAGTGGACAGTTTGGGGTCAGGGGCACGGTGGGCTGACTGGTGCCTGGCTTTATGCTACGCTGAGTGGGCTCATTCCTGGCTCTGCAGACAATGGTGGGGGGTTTAGAGGCATAGAAAGGAGAGCTGCCGACCCCAGAATGGAGCTCCGAGCTGGGGACACCCGACAACTGGAGTAGCCCCAGTCTGAACGCATTCAAGAGAGAGGAAGACAGTGAGAGGCGGGCACAAGACAAGGTATCTGGGTCAAACACTGTACACCGTGGGTCCACACCTGTACAGTCTAAAGCAGCTCGAAGGGAGTATTTGCATGTATAAAACTACTTATCCTAACATTAAACTCGACCCAAATAATATAATGTTTCATCTGGTTAATTGGAAGATAATTTAAGAAATTAAAAAATGTATTTAATTTCTAACTGCAATTTTGCTCATTGACAAACCGAGAAGAATGAAAATTGCTAATTGTTTTTGTTTGACGTCGTTTGTTGAGCAGTTCACCAAGAATCACATTTTAAAGTACCGAATATGAAATATAATTTAGTGATGAGACATCTCCCATAGTGCAGTTATATTGCATTAAAAACTTTTAAATACATGTGCAAGCACCTTCTCTAGCCCGACGCATTCCCTGTTCAGTAGACACGGGAAGCTGTAAACATATGCTCTATCTTTTTCTGCTCGTTTCATATACATGAACATTTATTCATTCTACAGAAGTTTCTGTCCAAGGTTGTAGGTGCATGCGGGAAGGCAAAGGAGCATAAAATATTAGATTTTTAAAAAAAAATGTTTTTTAAAAAGGCTCAAGCCTCTGGAATCCCCTGCCTGCCAGCTTTTTAAGTTTTCTGCAAGTCCTGGTTAAAACTAACAAAACTATAAAACAGTAATCATGACACCAACTATTTTTATTGCGTGAGTCAATTCTATAAATGTTTTGCATTTTGTTTTGTTTGTTCCCATTGTCTGTTTGAATATTCTCTTGGGGTGTATTGTCATGGATGGTTGCTCTTGTTTTCAATTATTATATGCACTGATATTAAGATTTTAATTTACCCTGTACCCTGCCAGACACCATCAATGTCCACGAAGGGACATTGGTTGGAAAGCAGCTTTGGCTATATACATGTGTAGAGTGCATCGGACACATACAAATAAACAAATAATAATTAGAGCATGTTAGGAGAGGAATTCAGCTGGGACCACACAGAGGAAGGTTTTAGATAATATAATTGAAGACTCTTGAAGACTTTCAGGACCTGCAGACACCATGAAATGAAATAAGTGCCCAATTGGGTCATGCACCCGGTAGGCCTCTGATAATTGGACACTATGAGGGTAATTTGGGAGACATCCACGGCAGCTCTTCAGATAACAACGGGCGGCTCTGTGGGTCGGATTGTCCTAAAACACCATGTGACCCTCGAGGCAGAGGAGCAGAGTACAGAACCGGGGCCAAAGGCCGGCAGTGGGCCTATTGTGTGAGGCCGGCCTGGTACGGCCTGACTGCCAGAGAGTGGTACCAGGCTAAGACAACAGATCTCATTCAATCTGTGCTCCTATCTGCAGCTGCTGGATGGTGGAATAATAATAGAGGCCTTGTTTCAGCTGGCTCACCCCACCCCAGCCTCCGTGTCCCTCAATTTCACATCTGGAGCCGTTTGCCCCCACACCTCAAAGAGCTAAATAACCACTCACTCACATCGAGGCTCATTCCAAAACACCAGAACAATCCTGAATTCACCCAAGACTAAAAACAAGGCCTGTGAAGTGATACTGAAAAACAATTAGGAGTTTTCAGTCTGTCTGGCAGGGTACAGAGGTGTTTTTTACATCCTTAAAAATGTGGATTTTTGTTGTTCTCGCCAATTAAAAGCCCATGCCTTTATTTAGTTTCCAAACCTTGTTCCTCCCTCTTTTAATAACCCTTTAAAAGTTATGGTTTGTTCATTATGTTCTCTCCTTTTGTCTGAGAGTTCACTCTGCTCAGCTCAAGCTCACTGATCCTCGACTCCAGTATGATTGGCTTTATCTCCGAGCTCAAATTGGCTCTGTCCTGGGTTTAAGTTAAATGCAAGGCTTTAGAAAAACCCTTTAAATTCCAGCTAGGATGAAATGGAGACCATGTGTGC
Organism: Bovichtus variegatus; assembly: GCA_943593645.1. Taxonomy (NCBI): domain Eukaryota; kingdom Metazoa; phylum Chordata; class Actinopteri; order Perciformes; family Bovichtidae; genus Bovichtus; species Bovichtus variegatus. Next base: position 7,952,251 of record CALSCE010010635.1, read on the forward strand.
TGTAAAAGCAAACATGGATGTTGAAAAGAGAACTTCACGACACTTAACACTGAATTAAAAGAAAGAAAAACACTCGACCCGTCCATAAGACCGTTTGTATTTAACATAATTCAACACCTTTCAACATCTTGATATTCAATCTTTCTGTAGGTCTCACCTTGAGGTTGGTGTGCAGGGCGGACTCTGGAGGGTAAACGATGAAGTGGCGTAGCGTGAAACCAAAACCCTGGGAGTTCTTATGGAGGACCAGCGTCCGGGGACCCTGCCATCCCACGCCGACCCCCTCCCTTCCCGGCCGGGTCGCCATCGGCGGCCGAGGGTTGTCACCGGCTGAGGAGAGACCATCCCTCCGCCCCTTACCCTGTGGACAGAGAGATTCAGTGAGATTCACAAGGATTCCGTTTCTTTTGCCGATATGTTTAGATGAAAAGTTGTAAAATGGGTTATTCAAGCAAGGAATATATGTTGTTAGAAAATAATGTACATAGGACAATACTGAGGTTAGCATATCCAGAAAATATGGAGAACAAATAAATAAGTAGAGGGAAACATGAGGCCAGGCCCAACATCACAATGTTAAGGAAAGTATAAAATCATTTGTATATCTGCCCCGAACCGAAACATGACCTCCTTGGTGGAGGTAAATAAACAGAATCGTCATGTTTGTGATTCCAATGACATTTATGGGAGATCAGAGCTAAAGAAATGTGTTGATGTGTTGTTATTCAGTTTTTAAATTCATATTTACAGATGCAGAAAATGTAGAAAAGTACGTACAGAGTGTGCATTCTTAGCAATAAACTACGCAGAAATAAATGATCTAATATCAGTTTTTCCTTAAATCCTGATTTAAGAAATTACTGTATTTTCCCATAATTAGCACCGACACTGGAGAAATATTGCAGTTTACAGATGCAACACACTGTATGTGACCCTGGAAGGACAGGCCGCTGACAGCTTCCTCATGACGTCCCGAAAGTTGCTCAGATTCAGTCAGTCTCAGAACAACAGTCCATAAACACACCTGGGGGGTCTGCGCTCAAGGAGGGCCGAGTCTAGACCGGACAAGGAGGGAAACCCAGTTCTGACCTTGGTCTTATCACAGGGAGAGAAGGTCCAGGGGGAATTTGAACTCCGAGTGGAGAATAAAGACAGATTTCCACCCGCTCTCTAAATATCTCATTCCTGAGGCCGAGTAAATAAGCCCAGCTCGCTCAGCTGACAGACACACGAGAGAACTATCACCCTCATGCTGCTCCGACGACCCACATCTGTCAGTCAAACACAATCACCTGACCAAACAGGAGTGAGGAGGAGGAGGAGGAGGTTTAGTTATCTTCTTTTGCATGTTCACTACCAAACTCTTTTAGTAAAGCTCATCATCAATCAATCATCCTAATTTTGGGAGACAGCTCAACACTGTAATCCTCCATGTGTCAGCCCAACCCATCAATCCATCAATCAATCCCTGCGCCGTGCTAAAACTTCAGCGTTCACAATATGTTGAAGGTCACTAGAGCGATGGCCTTTTGTAAAAAGCTGTGACTAAATTCCATACGTCACTAATGATTGCAACTGGGCTTTAAAACATTTCTAAATGCATTCACACTGGAAAAGTGACTAAATTAAATATACTGATAACCATCAGCATGCATATTAAATTCACTTTAGCTTTGAATGTCCCACTGATAGACACTACTGCCCCACAATGTAATGCACAGCATTGCCACACAATTGACAGCTCCAGCATTTTAAACAAAAAGCTCCAGTGTTAAACTTTGTTCAAATACGTTTGTGTTTTTTTTGTTGTTTTTTATGTATGTATGTAGGCATTTTTTAATGTAAAGCTGAAACAATTAGTCAGAAGATTATGATCAGAAGACAAATCGGAATTAATACAAGCTACAAAACGGCAGCTCAGTCAAGAGAACGTGGACAGAGAGCTACGTTTATGACGCCATAGGTGCGGCTTGGTGTGCATGTGTTTCTTGCCAGGCCAGCATAATTCAGCCAAAATAAAAACAGAAGGCTCCAGGGTTACAATTTTAAAAAAAAAACAAATTAGGTGCCCAAGATAGGTGTGAACATGCCCTTAAAGGATACAAAAGTCTGGCTGAATCATGCATGTTACGTAAGCTCTTTTGAATAATACGATCATTAAACAGACACACCAAAAGAAATACCCCACCAAACTCGTAAAGCCGTTTTGCATTTCTTTAAATTCTGTTTCAAGTGAGAATGTGTGTGTTTGTGTGTTTTAATCTTAGTGAGACAGAGGTGAACGCGTCTAGACTACAAGCAGCATCCCCCTCAAAAATGTGCACCCCACGTTTCACTTCCTGTCCCCCCTCCACACACAAACACACACGGATGTATAACAAACACAGACACACACATTTGACCTGACGGGCCTGTAATGCGGCCACACAACAACAGGAAGTGGCAGGCTGGAGGCAGGAAGTGGGGCAGCGTTGCGGGGCTCTTGTACTCTCCATCATGGAGGCACTTCCACTCGTTCACTCCTCTTTAGCCTTCCTTCCATGTTTTCTTTAATCACCTCTCCTCCCTTCCACCTCTTTTTCCTTTCTCACCGCATGCTTTCGTGTGATGGAAATCACTTTTACCACACATTTTCTGTGTTCCTCCTCCACTACGTCTATCCAAGGAAAAAACAAGTTTGGACATTTAGATTTCTTGAAATATGAAATATGTTTGCATGTTGGAGAAAATGTGTTCTCTTCTACATGTACAAATAAACAATTCATCAAAGCCTGATCTTTAGTCTGGCAATCTAAACAATGTAAATTATCCCCTGCTATTTTCTCAAAGAGGCGAGCTTTGAGGCCTTTTATGTGGCATGAGAGCAGCATGAAGAAGTGCGTGAGGAAGGAGGAATGCTTTGGGCGTCAAATAAAAATGATAAAGAAAAGGCCAAGGGTAAATCAAAAAAAAAAAGAGGAAATAAAAAAGCAAGAGGGTGAAAAGGAGGAAGAAATGGAGTGAATTCCTCAGAGGGAGCGGTTTGGCTTGGACAAGTCGGAGCACACACTGTAACTGGCAGAGGAGGGGAGGGAGCACAGAGAGAGTGAACGCGAGGAGAAGGATGAGGAGGATGAAGAGGAGGAGTATCGGGCCCCAGCGAGGGACAGGCTCCAGCACGCCGGTTTCGACCGCATGGCCCCTCCCGGCGCTGAGAATACCAAACCCTGTGATTACCCAAAACACACAGGGTCTGACTGGGTCTCTGAGCCAGCACTGTTTCCCACTCGGCTGCTCTGGACTGTGCGGGATGTCTCTGCTCGGCTATTCTGCCGAATCTACAGTCCACCGTTTTGCCCTGATGACATAAAGAAATCCTCTCTCGCACCCGTCACCTTGACACGACTTCTCCGCTTCTACAGGTTTCAACCAAAAGCAAAATAACGTCCAAACTTGCTGACATGCTTTCTGGCCGCCCCAGAAACTCAGTTTAACCAACAACACACTTGGAAACATTTTTCTGCGGTTTTTAAGTCTAAACTTGACTTCCTATGCAGGCTTAGGGCACAGAAAAGGCAAACCTCGCTCTCGTTATGCTGAGAAACAAAGACATTTGGTATTTCCTCCCCACGTACTAGAATTTATCCGTTTAGCGCTCTTTTCGCCTGACACGTTCTCGCCTCTTCAAGCCAATTACAATAACAAAATAAACTCTGAATGCTCTTCAGATAATACAGAGCCTTGAGGGATCCCATTACCACCTGAATGATGTCATTAAAACGCACACAAAAAGCCGCCCTGAACAATTACATTTGAATATGCAGAGCAGCTTGTAATGCCACGTGACGGCTTCCTGCTTTGAGTGTGTGTAAAGTGGTGTACACACACACACACACACACACACACACACACACACACACACACACA
>CALSCE010010635.1:7964172-8011095 GCA_943593645.1 Bovichtus variegatus
AGATAGATATGGCATATTTGGGTGCAGTTACCAGCCAGCAGCCACTAGAGGGCAGCTACAACACAGAGTCTAACAGCAGATGGGTGGAGAAGGCCCAGAGGGACACATGGCACAGAGCAAAGGGTGGGGACTCAACATGCAGCCACATACAACTGCATTAGTTTTTTGCTGCAGTGGCTGGCATAGGGGCGTGTGTGCAGGGCGAGTCGACCTATGAGATGGTTATCTGTGCTCCATTGTCAGTTACTAATTAATAACATCAGAGTCGGGGGTGGGAGACAGCGGCTGCAGATCAGAGAGGTCACACCTGTTGTGAGCTTTGACGTGGAAACAGTCTCGGGAAGTTCAGAGACAAGAGCAGGTGGACTCGGAGACGAAATGTGCAAGGGTCAGATATCACATCAGCCCACAGCTGAGGGGAGCTGGGTGGTCCGCCCCTCCCTGACTGACCACTGGTACAACAACAACAACAATGCACAGCTTACTCAGACTGGAGGGTTAAAGCAGCCCACCTGACCATGTGTTCCTCTTTGGGAAGCCAACGCATTAAGCATGCATTCTTCACATGTGCATGTTGATGCCATGACGCCATGTGAGTCCTGTCAGCGTGGAAACATAACTAATATTCACCTCACCTCCTCACTCATCCAAAGATATAACAAAGATAATTATCTAGAACATGTTTTTAATTACTGGTGCAAATCATAGTCCATCAATCAGTACAGCCACTGACAGTTACACTGCTGAAACAAGTACTCCAGGATAATCATTTTCATTATCAATTCATCTAGATTATCATTTTTGGGTTATTCAATTATTCTTTTAATCCATGAAATGTCAGAAAATAGCAAATCCACGTCAATTCACAACCTCCCTAAATACAAGGTGACATCCTCAACAGCCCTGTTTTGTGTAAAAGTGAAAGATTTTCAGTTTACTATCATGGAAGACTGAGAAAAATGAGCAAATATTCAAATTGGAGAAGCTGAAACCAGTGAATTTCTGTCTTTTTTGCTTCCAGATAAACCGAAGTTAGAGCGTCTTTAGCTTCTGTACGGTGACGTATTTCCAGTGAAACTGTATATTAGAGCGATGAAATTACAAGAGAGATTTAAATCTAAAAGAGAGAAAAGCCATCAATTGATTATTATAATTGATTATTATAATCTCAATTTTAATGTTCTGACCTGTTTCAAAGATATATAGAGAGGGAAAATAATCAGCCCCAATTTAGACATGACCACATGTTGGCTAAAAAAACCTGCAAACCAGCCAGAAGACAAAAAAAATAAGCCTTTGGGATTCATAAAACAAAAACCTGACAACGTAGGCAAAAAAAGTCAGATAGAGAGTGGGAAGGAGAGCATGGAGTGTGTGTGTGTGTGCGTGTGTGTGTGTGTGGGGAGGGGGTAACAGATGTTGGAAAGTGAACACCAGGGGGAAAGAATAAAAAATGAGGGCAGAGAGTGATCTAAAGCAGAAACAGGAGTGAGGAAGTTGGAGGGAGCAGATGGTGAAGAGAGAGCAATGACACATGCACATATTTACTCACAGATACACTCTAATTACCTCCCATACATCTCCTCTTCGCTGTAACATCAGCGCTCGCTCACTGACTTTATAGAGGCTGGACTGCGTGACTGAAGGCGAAAGGACATTACCACATTCGGTACCATGCGTGCCGGTCACATTCAGTAAAAATCTTGGTATGTTGATGTATTATTAAATGCTACTAGACTTGTGTTAGTGTATGTGTGCATGTACATGTTGGGGGAGGGTGTGTTGCGTACGAGCCTTTGACCCCGTTTCAAGCGCAGCAACATTTCATCTGGAGGGAAAACTGTAACAGTATGAGTGTTTGTGTGAGTGATATTGATACAGAGATCCACAGCTAGATAACACAACCATTATGTTTCCCTGAGCAGTAAGTGGAGAGATGGTGCTCCACTTTAACCTCATTAGCAGGGAGTGTCTCCTCCAGTGGAGATCTTTCTCTGTGTTCAGGGCATCTACAACAAAGCAACTCAAAACAAGAGAAAGCTGCATATTTTGTCCAATTTACACGTTCTTTTTCCAGGTATTTCCTGCAGTTACAGTTGAGATTTTGGATTTTATGCGTCTGGTTGTTAAGATATCTGCCCCTGAAACTTCTGCCACTACCTCAATACTGATGGAGTAAAATCTACTTTGATTGTGGGGCTGGAAAAAACAGAAACATGTCTTTCCAAAAACAACACAAGATCTTATTTTAACAGCTTTCATAAGAAATATTTATTTGGTCAAAAGATTTTCACAGGGGAAAGTAAACTGTAATGGAGACTAATGCTGCAATGATAAAATGCAATATTTTTCTAGCTTACTTGATTAATCGATGTCAGAAAATCCCAAGTCCCTCCTAAATTCTCAAAGTCAAAGTTATGCCTTTAAATTATCTTCAGTTTAATATGATATAATACAGAGAAAAGCATGAAATCTTAATATTTGAGAGGCTGAAAACAGCATTTCCTGTAATTTTGCATGAAAAATTAAAACTATAGTTCTAACGATTAATCGATTATGAAAATACTTGATTATTTTCTGTCTATCGAGTGGTTGCCGAATATTTGCAGCTTTAATGGACACCGTTTCTTAACTAACTCAAACATATCTTGGTATTTCTGTATTGCAGTACTTTTCTGCTTGAGCATGATAAAAACCCTGCAGGGAGACAAGTTTGACATTTACGCTCATTATAGGTTGGAAATTAGTTTTCACATCAGATTTTTCAGAATGTGAAGGTTCCTCCAACATCGGTGCCTTCACGATTATTTAACAGACGTTTGATTTTAACAACTTTAATCTGGAAATATGAATAACAAATTTGGCAATTTAACCAGTGAGCACCACAAAAATGAACAAACTACAGATGGCGTTTGTTTTCCCTTTCGTGCTGAAGAAGCATGAGAGCTTGCGGAACGAAAAAATCTGTTCCAGTTAAAGGTGCGATATCTTTTCACAGTGCCTTCCCACAATTAAGTCGAAAACATGGACACAGAGACAGACAACAGCTTTCTGACTGCCACATCCTGCTGTGTGAGGCGGCTGTTGAGTAGATACATCCGTCTCCTGATGTGTGTGTACCATATATATATATATATATATATATATATATATATACACACCATGAGGCCAATGACGACATCTGGCAAAGAGCTAACCCTGTACCTCTTGCACTGTACCACCCCCCCCCTTCTCCTCTGTACTGACCACAACCCCTGGGAGCAATCAGAGTGTCACGTCTGAGCTCTGCTGCAATAAGAGCCAACCCCGCCCCCCCCCTCCTTCCCCTTCCCTTTTTTTCTTGCTCTTCTCTTTCTTTCCTGGATGTTTTCAGGAGCAGGCCTCAGCAGAAGAAAACCGCAGGGCTCCAGCAGGCCTCTCGACTCTCTCCACCCCCCTCGTCCACGTCTAGGCGAATGACAGCCATACTTGGAGCCCCCCTCTTTCTTGGCTGCTCCCCGACAAGCCCAGATATATTTAGCTCATCTCTGCCTCTGTGTAATTAACAGAAAATTATAACTTTGGGACTGGAGGATGACGTCGTTGTTCTCCTTGGCTAAAGATGGAGCAGGACCTGAAAGCGTGCGCCTCAGCCTACAGGGCAGGCCCAAAACCAGGCAGCGGTCCAACATTTGGGGCGTGGTGGAGGCGATGCTGAGCCAGGTTGGGAGGCTAACTGAGCCAGGGAGGAGGGGAAAAAGGAAAGAGCAGGACTGCAGAATGGAGTCTGAGTGTTTATTAGAGCAAGAGATGGCCTGCCTGCCTCCAACAGCCCTGGAGTTTCCATTTGAGGTCTGGTTTTTCATTCCTGCCATGCACCACCGCTCACACCGCGCCGAGGAAGTCCTCCATCACTCTGTTCGCACAGGAACGTACAGTCCAGCGATTCTCAAAGTGGAGTCCGGGGGTGTCCTTAAAGCAGCGAGGAGTACTTTAATTTAATCAAAAATACTCCTAATCGAGGGTACCGCAGACAGGATGTGGTCTCTAGGGAATCTGTGGTTTATGTCTGTATTATGTGTATATGTCTGGTTTGTATACACTGCTTTTACAGATGTACTCAAGCATGGGCACAGCTCTTAAGACAGCTGGACAAATCCACGATCTAAAAGCTCAAGGATTCACTTCCAATATTTTTCCTAGACCGTCCCAAATTTCAATCTGTTTTACGACCCTCATGACTCTCCGCGGGCTCACGCTGACCTCTTTGAGTGCTGTACAAACTGTGCCACTGGGCATCAGATATTCACGCACACATAATCAAGTGCTTCATGAATTTTGGGGCCGACAAATGAAATCTGGTCTCCTGTAATATAAAAGCAAAGCCAATTACATGCGATGTAAAAAAAAAAAAAAAAAAAAAAGGCCTGAAGTGTGAGTCCTCTGGCATTAACATGAGCTTCTTTTTCTCACACTGTGTGGACCAATAAACCTGGAGCTTAAATCCAAAAACAATGCTGGTCTTTGCAGCCCTCCTGCTCTCTGTCATTCCCAAGTGGCACAAAGATGGTATACAGATACCACATGGCATGTTTTGAATACAGGAGGATCGGCCTATCGCTTTATCTGCCTGCTCCTTCCTGTTGACACACTGCAGACTGTAGACAGAGAAGGACCTCTCTAGAGGACAGGGATGCTGCTGGTGTCTGTGTGTTCACTGTTGTTTAGCTCAATGATGAGATCCATATGCCAGGCTGATGTTTCTGCATCTTTAGCCTCTGTCGCTCTGTGTTAGCAACCTTTTAATGCACGGGTTGGCAACAACTCAAGAGTCTGAGATTCACCCTGCAGAAATAAACCGGCCTCTTGGGATTTCATGACTTGTTTCACCCTAGAAAGAAAAAAAGTCAGCCCTCGAGAGAGCACGGGTCTCGGCTGCCCAGTGGGAGGACAGCAAAGGACTGTGGCTGTTGACATGAGAGTCACACACATACACATGGTTTCACTCTGTTATTCAGATGAAAGACACACTGGCACTGCTTTAAGCAAAGAGGAATGCTAACAGAAACATTCCGTACTGTTAGCTTTCATTCTGTAAACTGAGCGGGAGGAGAAGAAGGGAGTGGATACACAAGGATCAGACCGAAACAAACCTTTTATGGCACAAACTCACAATACGGATACCTCCTGCTTTAAGGATGGCATGTAGCTCAGAGAAGCATTTATAAAAAGCAAGGCCGAGTCAAAATAAGAAGGAACGCTCACACATTCAGACAACACTTAAGAAATAGTATCCTGAAAGAAGATGACCAAAAAAGGTAACAGAGAGGGGCTCAAAGCCGGACAGCAATTGCTCAGAAACAGAAAATGAGAAAACAAGAAAGCTGGAATTTGGGAGAGGTTAGGGTATGAAAAAGAGAAACTACCCCATCAGAAAGGATGGTGACAGACGGAGGAAACCGAATAGGAAGGAGCAAAACAGAGAAAGACGCTGGGAGAGATACTGACTGTATTTGCATGCACGTAGTATTCTGGATATGATGGCTCACTTTTGAACACACTTGGATTAATCTGGAGTAAAGTGGGATTTACTGCTGAGTTTTAATCAAACTGAAACCTTTGATGCTGTGCAATGCAAATTGATCCCAAGCAGACCATGACCTGCTGCCGATACAGGATTATAGACATTTACATGCGAGAGTATCCTGCCTGAAACTGTGTATCGAAACTACTGTTCTTTATCGTAAGCTTGATGCAGTATTTACATGCACATCTCAGAGAAGACACATATAATACTACTATAATATTACTTCTTCAGTGTGGTTTGTCGAACACAAAACTGTGTAGCTTTAAGTTAACCGCGTCTGTAAAGCAACTTCTCCGAGGGGTTGCTTCCTCAATTTCTAAACATTATATGTGACACTTAAACAACTCTTCAACTTTTAAACAAAATCTAATTATCCTGTCCGATATGATGGTTCAAGTTGCGCTGTGGATGCGATTTTTGTAAAACTGCGTATTGGCTCTAGCTTCACATTAAGTGTTCAGATACGCACGTATGTATCTAACTCTTGGCAAGAAAGCAGAGAAAAAGTATCTCTCAAAATGTCAAAAGATTCCTTTAAAACCACAACTTCTGTACAATACTGAAGAGAGATGACATTTTGGTACGCACGACAACAAATAAAAACACACAAGTTTTATCCTTTGAGAGAATTCCAGGGAGCGGCGTTGAGCTGGACCAGCAGGCATCAGGAAAACCACAGCGCCCTATCTCTTCCCAGCATCCACAGCTCCTCATTAGCTTCCCGGTAATCTCTGTCCCGTGATTTTGCCGGACTGTCAAAACAACCTCCCTCTACTTCCCTCCGAGACTGCTTACAAAATGTTGCCCGGGTTGTTTAGGAAGTACAGACAGAGGTCAGTGTGTCAGCTCACTAACCCCGACGACACCGCTCTGATGGACGTTAGCTGGCCGACTGCCATAAACAACCCGAGAGGAACCTCCCGGAAAGTTATGTACAGTGAGCAAACATCACCAGAACTCTTCTTCTGTTGATTAATGACTTCCTGAGTCGGGCGACAAAACCAGAACATGCTCTGGCTTCTCCTGGAACTATTTGATTATGTACTTAAATGTTTTCTAACTTCACTGCATAACCCGAATGTTTAACAGTTAAAAAACACATTAAACAAATCAAGTAATAACTTAGTTACAGTAGTGCTCATACGCTAATGTAAGCACATTGATATTGCATGTAATTTCTTATATAGTGAGTGTAACTAATATAATTATAATGAATGTGTGACTGCAGCATGTATGAAGTATGAAACGATGTATGGTAAGAAAGTATGTAGTATGTAAGTAAGTATAAGTATGAAACAGATCACATGACTTGTTTTTCCCCCTTGTACAGATTGAACAACACTTTTGTGCCGATGTAACGCTCTCTTTAATAAAGGGACATCCCACTGATTGTACAAATGAAAATCTGCTTAGTATTCAGTCTGTAAACACTGTTGTATAATGTCTTCTGTGGTGCTGGAGGACCTTTCTAAAGTCTGAGAAAATAACAGCATCCAGCCAGAGTTATCTCCGGTTTGGGCTTGCAAACTACATTTTTAACAGAAAGTCTGCTTTCAACATTGAGTGGTGACGTTTTAAAGCCATTGAGTAGCATTATGGGGGATGTGGGATCCATCATTCTTGGAGGTAAACTGAAACTAAAAAGGGACTAAAAGTCAGGATACCTTTTAGCTTTAGTGCAATACTGACTCACTGGAGTTCTCCTTTCATATCTTTGGTTGTACCAGGACATTGTTGTACATCAATAAGGTCTGTTTTATAGCAATAAGAGCCGAAACAATTAGTCGTTGTATTGATAAGTCCATTGACTGAAATGAATGGCCATCTGTTTTGATAATCAATAAATCATTCCAATCAATTAACAAGCAAACATGGCAACCTCAAATGTGAGGATTTGCTGCTTTTCTTTGTCATATATAGAATAGTGAATGGAATATCGTTGGTATCTTTTGATAAAAAACAGGGCATTTCTCGTCCCTATTTTTCAATACTTTCTGCCATATTATAGGCAAAATTATTAAATCAAGAAAATAAAAGGCAGGTTAGTCTATAATAAAGTTAATGTAGCATTCATCTACATAATTTACAGGATCCATCAGTGTAATGAAATACCTTGTGAGGCATGTAATTCCTTCCATTAAAAACATTCCCACCTGGTTATTGTATCTGGAACGAGTTTCTTAATTGTATTTCCCCTGAGTGTATCATATCAAAACATATATGTTTTATATGATTATTCACTATTTAAAAAATGTGATAGAGACAAAAGTCTTGACCTTTATCACACATCACTGGTACAACCAAGAACATCCAAGAACAGCATGTCAGTAAACACACGCTTCTTGCACTGGTAGTTTACGAGAGCAGTGGGACATTTGGCGACTTTTCTGCAGGTTATGAGCGGAGGATTGTTTGTCTTCACTTTCCATTGCTTCCTTGTGTTTTGGCTGTCACACTGGCATCATTCTCCCCCACGACTCATCAGGATTCACTCGTTTTTTTTGTTATCTTCTTCCCTCTTTTTCCTCCTCACCCCCCCTTCTCTGTCTCGCTCACATTCCAGTGCAATCCCTGCTGTTCGGAAAAAGGCTGAAAGGCTGATTGGAGCGAGACGCAGTGCAGCGTTCAGCTTTCTGCAAACATTCTTATCGTCGGGCCTCTTTGCAAAAAAATGTAAACAAGATGAGAACGCAGAGCAAAAATGTGCACATTGGATATCGAGACGCGAGAAAGACATAATAAGATGCAGGATTTGATCATCTGAATGGGGATCAGTTAAACAGCGGCCCCTGCTTAACCCCTGTGGCCCCTGCCGCACACAGTGACAAGGGTTCCCTCCTGCCTCTTTAGCCTATTTACTGGGGGCCAAGTGTGTGACGAGGGGAGCCCCTCACCTCTGAACCTTGACCCTGATTCAAACCCGGTCTTGCTGCCTTCAGGCCGATCACGCAGACAGATACAGAGTCAAGTCTGCGTTTCAGAACAAGACCTTACCTGTTCTTCATTCCTCCTATGTGCTGAGCCTCACTTCAACACAAAGCACCTCACGTACAGTACATGTTGCTGCACAGGAACAACACACAGTGTCTCTGCAGGCACACATACAAAGAGGCACTGACGCAGGCCAGACCATCAACAGGCTGAATCTAATTAGCCCTCATCTGTTTCTGAGAGAGGCTTTGTTTCACAACAAACCTCCCAGTGCTCGCGAGTCAGACGCCACATGAAACACATCCAGCTGAGACACAAGCGAGGACGAGTGCTGCCTGCGAGACGAGAAGATGACTGGGAGATCTGACACTTTTCAGGTTAACTTGGAGTCTGGCTAATATGTTGAAGAGAGGGAAAATGGAGAAATAAGAGCAAATAAAAGTATTGGGGGAACCCTTTAAAAGGAATATGTCACCCACAAAATGAATTTTTTTTTATATCAATTACTCACAGTGTTACCTTGAATTCTTGAAGAAAAACGTTTTTTTTGTCCCCTACTTAAGTGTGTTAATCCTACACATAACACCTCTAAAGAATACCAGAAAGTATTAAGTTCAATAACGGGACGCCACCTCAGTTTTTAGTGCAACACCAATCTTTGGCCTCTGCTTACTTTACATAAAAAAAACCCCAACTGGCTCCATGAGGTTTGCAGTTTTTGAATGTGGGAAATAGAGAACAGTGTATCAGGTCAGTAGGTATAAGCAGGTAAGTTAAGGTATCAGTAGAGGTTGGATCTGGGCAGTTTCCATCAGAGAAAATCAATCTTTCTCTCAGATAAGAACACCTGGATATCCTCTTCCATTCACAAACACAACATATCTTTAACTTCGTAACTTAGTCGGCATTCATTCTTCTTTATTCAAGCACATTTTTGTGCCTTTTTAGAAACACGACGCATCTAATCATGTGAACATTCCCAGTACTAACCAAACAAACAATATTTTAAATTCCAGTGGGAATCCCAAAGTTTCAAAAGATACTAAATATGCCAGGCTGAATGTTCAGAAAAAGGAATGAAGAATTAAGCACAAATATTTCCATTTGATGGAATGGTACAGCCATAAAAAACTTCAATGAGGAGTTGAAACACGCCAATACAGAAGACATTTAATATTGCAGATCAGTGTGGAATAAGATGTTTTTTCCAACCTTTAAGCTACTTTAGAAGAAATTAAAAAGAGGAAAACTGGATTTTAAAAAGGTGTTGAGAAATGATTATTACTGAACTTTAAAATAAGCTATTCCCATTAATAATAAACAGAATCATGTGAATAATTACATTTACAGACATGCAATGCAACAATGTATGAAAACAAAATTCATTGAATCATTGAGTCGATTTTGACTCTTCCAAAAGCGGAGACCGACTGACTGACTAAAGGGAGATCGATAAAGAGCCATTAGCAACAGAAACAGTCCTGCTTTGCTTTGCAGAGCTGCGCCACAGCAGCCGCTCCCCTCTCACCACAGTAAACAAGGTCAACGATGACTGATGTCCTTCGCCCACTATACACTCGCTGCACGATGTTTATACAGCATCAAGGACTTCTTCGTGCAAACATGAGGGGAGAAGGACAAATCCGGCGCTGCGTGGAGCCGCTTCTTATTCTTAGCATTTGAATACAATGCGTGTTAAACTCTGACCCTTAAAGTGTGGCCGCAAACATGCTGGAGTGCCTATATATGTGAACACCTGTCCTCTGCCGTGTGACTTCTCCAGGTTAATGATTGCAGACGCGAGATGTGAGCGGCGGTGCAGCTGTCGTCTCGAGGCCCGGAGTCGAGGAATGCAGCAGGGGTGACGGTGTTGAGGTGGGAGAGCAGAGGTGTAAAAAGGTGTGAAAGATGTTTTAATGGTGTTAATGGACTGCTGCAGGGCACTCTGTAACAGACAAACTTTACCGTCATGCTCTCTGTGTCCATTGTGGAGCTCCACCCACTGCACTGACGTAGTAAAAAACTGAATGTGCTCCAAATACGTCAAATACAATCATGTTTGGGTACGTTCAGCCTGGAGAAATGAATAAATAGTGTGTGCTAAAACTGTTTGATTCTTCAGGGTGGTGGAAAATTATGTCCCACAATGCAATGCACAACAGGGTTTGGCAAAAGTGCTCCATAGCTGCAGCATGAGTAACTTTGTTGTCACACGATTACAGTCATGTTTTGTACACAAAATCAGAATGGCAGAAATAGCTATAAATGATGTACTATGAAGAAATGTACAACGTTTATGTGTATTTATATTAGTATACTATATTGGTTCCCAAAGTTTTTGGCTCGTGAGCACTCAAAATGAAGCAACATCGTCACAGGATGCATATGTCATATGTGCTGCGACTATCAATTATTTTCATTAGCGATTAAACTGCAGATTATTTTCTTGAGTACTCGGTTTGTGGTTTGGTCTATAAAATATCAGAAAATTGTGAAAAAGTCCATCCCAGTTTTGCAAAGCCCAAGGTGATGTCTGTAAATGTCTTGTCTCGTCACTCCAAAACCCAAAGATAGTCACTTTATATGATATAAAACGGAGAAAAGCAGGAAATCTCCATATTTTGAGAGGCTAAAAACACAATTTTCTGCCATTTTTGCAAAATAACAACTAAACAATTATCATAATAGTTGGCGATTAGCTGACTAATCATTGCAGCTCTACTCAGGAGAGACTTCTTCCTCAAATTGTTTTCTTGAATCATTTTTACAGGTGAAATGTTGTTATTCACAAGAAAATAAGCACAAACATGAGAGAAAGGTAAAGTTAAAGCAGAATATTGTGTTGCAGAAATATTTTTCTGTGTTTTCTGTCCTGCAAATTGCCTGACATCTACTCAGATTCCTCTTCCTGCCCCTCAGCTGCTGACCCCCAGGTTAAAAACCACCGGTATACAGCATGAAACTAAGTGTCACATAAATTCCCAGCATTGCAGTACGTCTGAGCAATGTGCCTACTACGTGGTGTAACCATCTGCTAATGATCACAGAAATGCTTTGCTCTGCAGCATCATACAGCTGCTTTCAGTTAACGTTGCCTGTGACCAGGAGCTGATCCTGGACCTGCTGACTGCAGGGGGGCTCTGGGCTGAGGTTTGCAGCCTTTCTGACGTGGTTGTCCCGTGATCAGCTGGCACTCAGACGGCACTAAGAGACGGTCTGTGGATCAACCAAAGGCTCTGTCTGAAGCTTGGCTTTTTTACTATTAGGAAGCTATTAGCAGGGCTGCACCTCAGTGTGAACACAGATCAGCAGAACGAGCAACGGTCATGGATCAGGTCATTAATAGAGCTGCAACGATTAGTCCACTAATCAATTAGTCCATCGACAGAAAAATAATTACAAAAATCTCAAATATGAATATTTCCTGCTTTTTCTATCATATAAAAAAATGTATATCTTTGGGTTTTGGACTGACAACACAAGACATTTAATGACTTGGATTTAATTTTTCTGACATTTTACAGACCAAACCATTAAATCCATAAAATAAACCACAGATCAATAATGCAAATAATCGTCAGTTGCCGCCTTAGTCATCGACAGCGTGCAAGTCATGTCTGTCACACTCAGGGGACTGCAGGATACTGCTGCGTTAGTCTGCAGTGTATCAGAGGCAAACACAGAAGACGGGCTTTACCATCGACCGGCTCGGCTCAAGATTTTTCATAAAAGCGCTCTCATGTTTCCCATCATCAATATACTCCGGCATCACGTGGCACAATGCAGCATTAGACATCATGCCGGTCCTGCCCTCTGCCCCGCCCTGCCTCTATTGATCTCACCCACAGACCCAGCGCTGCTACATTAGAGCCCACTGGACATCGTCACCACTGCTCGACACTCTCATGCCCTCCTCTCTCTCTGCTGCTCAGATGCTGAACGAACACACCTGCGTCACTGTGGGATACATTGTCATTTTGCATCTCGCTGTTGGGCTTTATCGCTTCATTTGCTGTACAATAAAAACAGCCATCATGAAGATAAAAACTCCCCTCTCTGGCAACAGACAAGAGAGGCATGCAGAGAGAGAAAGGCCCCGGCTAAATGAGAGCTGGGTGTTGGCTGCGGGGTCAAAGGTCAGGTAAGAAACGGAGATAAGAGAAGTTGAGGTCAGCATAGGAGATTATGTAAAAAGAGACAGGAACAGTTCAGAGAGTCATACTGGAGGATGGCAGACACTTTGAAATGTAGCTTTATGACTTCTTGTTCATTAAGGCGACAGTTTCGTGGCACAGCAGTTGTTACTACAAATTGTTTTACTACGAAACTATGCGTCGAGTTGAAAAGATAAAAGTGACTCCAACATGTTTGAAGGAACATTCTGTAACAGCGACATACAACCACCAGAGAGGCTAAATTAAAGCGCGACTACAGAGGAGGAAACGTTGTTCTTTGCTGGAGGGGATAAAAACGAAACCGCAACACATAAAAAAGGGAGGAAAGGTAAGTGGGAAACATGCGCAAAAACCCCCACAAATTTCATAGTAGTAGTTTTGAGTGACAGAGGGTGATAAGAGTGATACTGCAACACACAGGAGACACTGGCAAATATAAACTCATAATCCTGTCAAACACACACAGACGCTACACCAGATTCATACAGCAAAGGACCAAAGGAAGTATCTCAGCAACTCCCTGACACAACCACATCACACATGGAGCCTCTGGGGTTAAATCAAAGCAGACACGCACACACACACACACGCACACACACACACACACACACACACACACACACACAATACCAGGTCAGGATAGCAAACCATATGCCTCCTTCAACGAGCAGACCACCGCCCAGAGTGACATATCTTACCTCATGACTTCACTATGGCACATCAGTGCTTCGATACACATTCCTGAAGGCAGCCCAGGAGGAATTGAATATATACATGTCTCTTTAACAAGACTTCCAACAGAGCAAACACAATGAAGCAGCACAAACTCACGAGAAATAGAGTCGTTTTTGTAGAATATAAGCATCTGTAAATTATTTGACTCATCTGTATGACCTAAAAGCATCAAACTATTGTTGTATATGATGTAGTTTGTGAAGGAGTTTCTTTCTACTGGTGGCTTTGTGATGCTCATTGACTTAAAGGTCATACTTTTCCCATCTTTTCAATCTGCTGTTATATCATCACTTAAGGAACCTCCACCTACACGTGTAGCACTGTTTGATGGCTTGTTTTTGTGAGTAAAAAGACAAAAGTGATAGAAGTAGAGGATCTCCATATATAGCCAATTAACTGACTAACTTTCACTTGATTGATAATTTAAAATAACAACAGAAGAAGAAGTGATCGACACTCTCCAGAAAACACACATCCCTGTATGGGACGTCCCGTCTCCATTGACAGGCTGTCCGCCTCCTGGTGCAGCGAGAGGCGGACAAAAGAGGGACGCAACCCGGGCGTTAAATGTGACTGTGGATCACTTTAGTGAAGCAGCCGCTAAATTCATTCGGCTGCGCACCATTAGTCATCAACAATAGTGGACAAAAGCTGCAGAAAAACACTGATCACACACTTGGTTTCTGTACAGTATGCCGCGGAGTGTGTGTGTGTGTGCGTGTATACACAGTGGCTATGTAAACTAGTGTTAATCCTCTTAGGAAATCACGCTCTCTGACCAGCAGCCCACGCGGGACTTCAGCCTGTCCAAACACAATAACGTCCAGGTATCAATATATAATGATGAGTAAAGCAGCTTTCAGTGTTACTTACGTGGTTCTCAGAGTAGGGTGGTATTCCAACAAGGCAAAAAGCAACTCCATTCATTGGACAGCAGAAACTGTTTGGCTGCAACAAGGAGGCAGATTGTTGCTGCACGAGCGGCAACAGAAGCAGCTCTGGGAGTAACAACGCTCCGGTCAAACACAAACTTATATGTTCAACACTTATCCAGCTTCCTTCCTCTTGAAAAAAAAAACACTCTGTTCCCGTTGTTTCGGGCCGTGCTTCAATGCGCTCACCCCCTCCTCATCTTCTTCTTCTTCTTCCGCTAGACCGCATCAGTTGAACATAAGTAAATCCCTCTGTGCTCGGCCCTGCCTGGAAACTCACTGCAGTGGCGTCAAAACACATGGGGGGACACCGGAAGTCAGGAGACTCTGCCTTCAAAGTAATGGCGCCAGAGGGCGTGCGTCTAGAATCTATGTTCCGGATAGATACATGAACTTTATTGATCCCAAATTGGGAGATTATTGCGTTGCAGCAGCACCAGGTTATCAGGCATTGCACAGGAGTAAGAAAATACACAGTAAATATATACCTATCAACACTAGAAAGATATATAGATATAGTCTATAGATATAGATATATATCTATAGTGTATCTAGAGAATACGCACTATAAAAATATATAGAAATAAGTTATAATGCACTATAATATTTCAAACTATTACCACTGAAATGTAAACATAGGATAGGCATATTATATACATTAAACAAGTGTTCAAAGTAGTTGCAATTGTTTTTTTAAATTTAAACGCAATAACGCATTTTAGGTTTTGTGTGATTACAAGTGGTGGAAAGTAACTAAATACAATTACTTAAGTATTGTATTTAAGTACAATGTTGAGGTAAACTTGTACTTTACGTAAGTATTTTTATTTCCTGCTACTGTTATAGACCTATTTCTACTCCACTACATTTCAGAGGGAAATATTGCATTTTTTACTCAACTACATGTATTTGTTACATTTAGTTACTTTATAAATAATACATATAATTAAATTATGATGTACTATTATGGATAAAGATAAGACTTGAGTGCTACCTGGTAAAACAAAAAAAGGAACACCTTTACAATCTGACACATTAAAGTTATATTAATGCATCAATAATTATAATTCAATAATATAATGATATAGGGCCATCCTTCATAATGAGTACTTTAATTATTTGTACTTTAAGTATATTTTGATGAATACCTTTGTACGTTTACTTAAGTAATATTTTGAATGCGGGACTACTTATGCAGAGTATTTCTACATTGTGGTACTTACTCATACTAGTGGCTACTTAAGACTGAATAACACTTTAACATTTCTGGAAACTATAGATAAACAATTAGTTAAGCATTTAGTTCAGTTTTGATAAATGTTTATGCTTGAAGAAATACCCCCCCACCCCACCCACGCACGCACGCACGCACGCACGCACACACATACGCACGCACGCACACACACACACACACACACACACGTTTTATATTTAATCTGTATACGTTTGATAAATATTAGGTAACACACTAAAAATGTTTTATTTTATTTTTAGGTTTAGTCCAACCTTTTATGGTAAATATATTCACCGGAAGTGCCACATTTGTATTGAGGCTAACTTGACATTAAAGAGAGTCAAATTAGAAGAGTAAATCTGTGCGCTCCGCCCTGCAAACCCACAGCGTGCGGGCTCCCTCTGGCTGTGCCAAAACATGTGTGTGCTGGACGGGAGGGGTGACTGATGCCACCAAGACAGGAAGTATAGGATAAGTAGTGTTTGTATATATATATATATATATATATATATATATATAGTTTTCAACAATATATTAAAGGATGTAGGACAAATGAATCAAATTTAACGGAAGTTTAACCAGAAAAATAAAAAAAGAGTCACCTAATGAGCGATAAAAAAACACCGTTACTGCAGTGTGGTAATACTCTGTTAAGTAGAAGTTCTGCATTTAAAAGTACAGAAGTATTGTCGGAACTTACTTTAAAAATCAGTTTGCTTTAAGTATCAAAAGTAAAAGGCACAATTGCCCATCCGAGTGTTACAATAGGCCTAATGTCAGAAGAAGCAAAAATGTATTTTATATACTTTTGGGTGATTACATTTACTGTACAACAATACATCATATAGGTCTATGCTCATGAACGTTTTTTAAATCTGAAAAGTAACTAAAGCTGTCATATGGATGTAGTGAAGTAAAAAGTACAATATTTCCCTCTAAAATGTAGTGAAGTAGAAGTATAAAGTAGCATAAAATGGGAAAAAAAGGTAGTTCAAAATTGCACTTAAGTAGAGTACATTCGAAGAACCTCAAATGATTAAGTTGTATTTATGTTGTAAAAAGGGAAGTGAAAGAGCAACTAAAATGTAAAAGCAGTAAACCACAGGCTTATGAAATGGGATGTATTACACTTAATTTGTTTGTATGAAAAATCTCATAGCCTATTCATAAATCCGTGTTACTAACAAAAGGCACATGTCCAACTGAGAGTGTGACTCATGATAAACACATGGACAAAGAAGGGCTAAACGAAGCATGATGAAAGTCTAACTCATTGAAAGAATAGACTTACATTCTCGGAAAACTTGTATTTTTAGCCCCTTTGCTTGCAGATGAATGTGAATTAATAGGTGTGTAGTAAAGTCAGGGGATGCTTACTCATCAATATACCAGGAACTTCAGACTGCTGCCAAGAAGTCACACTATTCATATATTACCTTATGTTTGTTCCACTGTGGCATTCAATATGTGCAGGAAGCAGTGGTGGATAAAGAACGCATCTTTTTCTCTAGTAAAAGTAATAATATCAGTGTAGAAATACTCTGTTTCAAGTAAAAGCCCTGTATTCAAAGTCTTACTTAAGTACAAAAGTATCAGCATCAAAATGTCCTTAAAGTACAAAAAGTAAAAGTACTCATTATGCACACCCGCCCATTTCATAATAATATATATCATATTATTGGGTTATAGTTATGGATGCATTAATGTGTTCATCGCTTTAATGTTGCAGCTGGTAAAGGAGGAGCTTATTTTTTTCTTTAAGTATATATACTGCTAGGTAGCTTGTGAATTTCCCCAAGGGATCAATAAAGTTTTATCTTGAACCTATAATAATACATGATACAATATCATTTGATTATATTTTGTGTAATTAATCTGAATCTTCAAAGTAACTAAAGTTATCAAATAAGTGTAGCGGAATAAAAAGTACAATATTTGCCTCTGAATTGCAGTAGAGTAGAAGTATAAAGTGGAATGGAAATAAATACAAAATAAGTATAGTTCTTGAGTAAATGTAATTAGTTACTGTCTATCACTGGTAATCGGTGTGAATAATAGCTTTAGTCCAGATGAAGAAAAACAGTGAAAGAAGATAAAAATGCGATGCTGGCTTCAGCCGCTGTGATGGCTCAAAGCTGGAGGAGGCCCATGTGGCTACTATTACTGTGTGTGAGGGGTGCAAGTCTCAGAGAGCCACTTCAAAAGCCTGCCTGCCTATAGGGAAACAGAGTGGAGTCATAGGGGGGAAAGCAGCCTTCAGGAGCCTTCCCACGCCAAGAGCTGCAGCTGCCAACTCAGCCTCCACCTCAACATGTCTCCTCTGTCTGCTCACTCTCTGTCCACGGCCTCCAACCTCTGCCTCTGGCCCGCTCCGAGACACATAATACTCCAGGCAAAGGCTTAGAGAGGACACTCTCCGAAAGTCCTAGTCATGACCTGCACTCATCCCCCATTTGAGACGGATAATTATCATATGCGGGACCCAAATCCCCCCTCCAGGTTACTCATATAATGCGGCCAAAGTAGTTGCTGTGAGCACACGACTGGTAGGAAATCCACCGTGGCAGAGTGAGAGCCCAGAGAGGCTTAGCAGCAGTATCCTGGTCTTAAGGTGAGAGAGCAGGGCAGATGGTCTCTGAGAAAAGGGAGGGTTATGAGGCAGGCAGTGGGGGTCGTGGAGCTTGCTTTTTGGGGGGTCAAGGAGCGTGAGGGCTGTCACAGCTGGATTTATTCTATATCTTCTGTGAACTCGAATCTGGATATATCTCTCTTTCTGCCGCCCATATGTTTTTTATTATACCATAAATCAAACTGTGGCCCGACACTTTTCTGTGGAAGAATGATGTGATGTTAGTGAACCCCTCCTGTGTTGAGGTCTGTCCACATCTTATCCCAGATTGCATGCAGATACATGGTCACGCTACGCATCAATTTGCCTGTCAGGCAAGCAAAATGGGCTTTGTATTATTGATGTCCTGCTGGTGGGCTGAGATTGAGAGGTGTGGAGAGGAGGAGTGTGTGTGTGTGTGTTACATATCTGAGCAGGTGGGCATATTAATATATTATATATCTAAGCATATTTCAATAATGTTGATTTAGAAATACAGGGAAAGAGCTGTAAGTCTACCCACATCTAGCCAAAAGAAGTGGCTTTTATCTGACATACTGCACTACATGTCTCTGCCTTCCTCGTGCTGCGTCTCTGGGTCAGCCTTAGTCACTGACACACAGCCTCAGGCGTTGGGTACTTCCCTGTGATTGACTGAGTAAGCCCCGATCTGACTGAGAGATGAGGCGACGCGCCCCGATCTCTTTCCCTCGAGGGCCAGCTGGAGACGAGCAGGGAGCATCCATAGACTTCCCTGGGTCATGACATAATCACACACACAGTCCTGCGCCTTGCAGGCCAAACCCATAAACAACCATCATCCCTTTACTCGCTTGACCGCGCCTCCCCCGACTCCCACCTCCCCTCCGCTGGCTTGGCTCGGTAAGTTCCCACTCTGCAGCTGAAGCTGTGGAGGCGAGGAGAGACGGAGAGGGAGGGATGGAGGGAGTGGTGGGTGGGCATCCTCCATACAATTCTAGGCCACTTCACAGAGCGTGTGTGCTCCATTTATAACTTTACCCTACTCTTAGCTTCTTTCTGCCCCCCTCATTCTTTCATATCTCCTCTGTTTCACTCCACTTCCCTCGAGTTATTGAGTCTGTCCTTTCAGTAAATGTCCGTCACCCCCCTCTGCACACACATACTTTCAGTCCGAGGAGTGTAGTTGCCAGATCTTTTCAACATCATTTACTTTAAGCCTTTCCAGAGTGTGTAACGCACAGGCCACACTATCCCTCTACTTGATACAGTTGCATTTAATGAAGGATGGTTTTCCTACTGCCGAGAGCCAAAAAGACACAATATGAAAGTCCTCTGTCCCTCTCTCAGGGGATTTCATATAAAGAGCAACTTTCTTTCTGTCCACGCCTGGATTGTAGTAAGAAGATTATCGCTGTCTGGGCCTGATGGAGTGAAACGTGTCCAGTGAGCACTCAGGAGTCACAGAAATGTGGACTATGAGCTTATAGGAATGTATGTTCACATATGCTCAAGCTTAAAAAGTAATGGTCAGCTGCTCATTGCTAAGCAGGTATGAACGCATTCATGACTGAAAGCATATGATTGAGACGTGGATGGCGGCGATGAGGTTTTGATATTTGTGTATTTGTGAATGAGATGCAAATGTGTGAGTGTTTCTGCTGAATGTCCCACACTCTGGTTGTGTTCGGCTGCCTGTTGACACAGAGTCTCCTCTGGCACTCCTTTGAAGGGGGTTGCGGGAAGGTGGAGAGGGGGGCTAGGGTGATGGTTAGAGCCGTAAATTCCCCCTTTCTCCACGACAGGAGGAGTCCTCTTTGTCTGACCGGACAACTGGCACGAGGGGAGGAAACAGCTGACCGGGCAGCACAGGCAGGCTTTGTCACTGCACTGCACAGGCATGTGGAAACTTGATCGAAATGTTTAGATTTTCACGTAAATTTGTGAAGAATTGAGTCTGAAC
The DNA here is from genome assembly GCA_943593645.1 of Bovichtus variegatus. Taxonomy (NCBI): domain Eukaryota; kingdom Metazoa; phylum Chordata; class Actinopteri; order Perciformes; family Bovichtidae; genus Bovichtus; species Bovichtus variegatus. The sequence continues at coordinate 7,984,296 of CALSCE010010635.1, forward strand.
GGCAGCTTTTGTTGGGGCCCATCCTACATTGCTTGATCTCTTGTCCAGTTCGAACCCATAAGAGATAGGATGTTGAAGTGCTTTTAAGATATATGTAATTTTTTTTTTACTGATTTGTGAGTCTTGGGAACTTCATTTCATGGTCACAGAATTCAACAAAAATCATTTACGTCAGGTGACACCAAAACTGTTCATTGGAAATCGAAGGCCCATCCCGCTGTGTGTGTGTGCAAATCCTGTATAGTGTGCATGCGTGTATTTTATCTTTATGTATTTTATGTTCAAATGTGTGCTGTACAGTTGAGATTTTGGATGTATTTTTCCCGTCGTTTTGGGTAGCCATTGGTTTCCGTTAATTTCCTTGCGATATGAATAAGTATTCTCTGGAAACTTTCTTGACTTGTGTAATCCATCAGGCCTGCAATGGTTATCAGTGAGTGCTAATACAGTTGAAGTGCAGCTTCATTTAAAAAGTCTGCGCTGCATCACAATAATGTAACTTCCAATAAGGTACACAACTCATGGTTCAAGATGAAACCAGTCGAGGTCTGGAACACTAGAAAGAAGACAGTGATGTACAGTGCACATGATTTGAAGTAAACAGGCTAAAACAAGCAAAGTCTCTTCTGATCTGTCCAAGAAATTAAAGACAATAAAAACTCCCTGCTGCTTTTTGTTGTTTTTTTTAACAACTATGGCCAGAGAGGAATCTCCATCATATTGTCTAAAGATAACAGTGTTGATATTCAGTAAAAGGACAATATTGTAGTCTAACCCTCGTCTCTACGCTTGGTCTTGTATGTCATCTCTGTTCCTCTGCTGACCCGCTGACCCGTCTTGTCCCACACTACATTTCATTTTAATCCCCCTCCTCTCTTGCAGCTGCCTCGCTCATTCTTCTGCAGGCCGCAGACAGAAACTCAGACAGAAACTCAGACAGAATACAACTATGAGCCTGTGGACATGACTGGCTGCTGTATGGCTGCAGAGACAGCTTTAAGTTGCAGCTCTGGCTGTTCGAGAGGACGGTCGTCTGGGTAGGATACTGGAGAGAATGACTCATTGAGGCCAAGAACTCAGACACACACACACACACACACACACACACACACACACACACACACACATGCAAGCCAAGACCACCACCAGCCTGTGCTCTTGGCTGGACATGCCTAAGAACTTTTTCTCAACCCTAATTTTAGCTCTGTTTCCACTGGTTTTCAACACTGATACGACATTTCTATCAACACCTACTCATTGTTAACATTTTACTGGGTTTTATGTGCGTAAGCCTATCGCCCAAACTAGTCCACGGCTGTTAAAGTCCTATCTCCCCGTACAAGCTGACACACTATCTCATCCCCAGACATGAACTACTGAGCCTCCACTTGATGCAACTTTCTTAACATGGCGAGAGCTGATTAGAGTGGCCATGTGGGAGTGTTTGAGATAAAGGAACAAAGAGAAGGAAATACCCCGATTCTAACAAGGAGTAGTGGATGTTCCGATGTCACCGTTTGCACAAATGACCGCTGATTCAACTCCCCAAAGTCTCCAGTCTGTCTGTATCAACCTATTCCTCAAAGCTCCAGACAACAACAAGTGAATCACATCCAGGGTATTCCACTGTTTCTATAAATGTTAGCTGTTACTATAAATGCTTGGCACACTTTCATCAAAGGACATCCCTGTAGTGGCCCCCCCTCCACGTTTCTCTGGCCCCGAGCTTCTTCTGAGAGAGAGATGGAAAATAAACAGTTGTTCCAGTAGCGGCGCTGCAAGCTTCCTTCCTGCTGCCCGTCACTTCTTAGAGCCCGAAGTGTTTGCAGCCTCTTTACTTTTCACAGCTCCACTTCCTGCCTCTAGCATCACTTCCTGCGGCGCAGCGGGGGAGACAATGGAAATGAGCTCTGAGGATAAAATATGTCTTCGAGTCACATTCGGGAATCATGGTACATGATATCAGCATCACATCAGATTTTTCTGCTGGTCACTGATGAGTCAGTCCTAAAATAACTTGCGTGAGCTTAGATTGACATATTATTAGAGTAGGTGGCATGTTCCCAGAATATACAACGGACAATGGACAATTGAAAGATTTGTGATTGGGAAAAACCTTGCAACTTAATTTAATCAAACATCCTAAAACTCAACAATGTTGGATGTTTCCGGATAGTTATTTCACTTTAATTCAGTTAAATAGAGAATTTTGCTTAATGCTGGCAGTTACTTGAGGCGTCAACACGTTTTCCTTTCATGCCAAACAGCAGACTTGGTCCACTAAATTATTCTCCTGCTCTAATAAAAGCCTTGTTTTTTTTACACATATTGACTGTGTATTAAGTATTTATCTGATTTGTCTGATTTTTGTTAATGTGAGTCATGCTGTCTCTCTCAGAAAAGAGGTTTAAATATAAATAAAACTTTTACCTGTTTGTATAAAAACCTAAACTGCAGTCTAAACTTAATCAAACAAATTAGGGCGGTCCAAAAAAAAGCACAAAAAGCAGTTACATCTGATTGATTTTCATGATAGAGCTCATTAAATTATTCATGCATTATCTCAAAAAAAGATTACTGACTTAAATAAAAGATGGCCAACGTCAGATCTCCTGAGCAATTGTGGGACAACAAAAGCTTTAAGCCACACCTCTTATAGTGTACAGTAAACTGAATAATCCTGCATGTTCGAGGAGGATCATATCCTAATCCGAGCGTTTCCCCGGCCTTAAAACTCAGAGATAAGTTTGTCTAGACATGGCCTTAAAGCAGGGTGTATTCCTTTTGGAGGACAGAATGCTTTGACAGACTTTTAACCTTGAGAGAAGTCCCTGTTTTCACCCAACCAACCATTAGTGCAAAAATATTCTTTCACACGTCCTAAATGCTGTTGTCAATCTCATAGAATTGTAATTCTAGTGTTAAACTTCATGCTTGAGTCTAAATCATAGACAGAGATAAGAACAGAGTGAAGAAAAGACTGGCATTGCTCACCTCTATAAAGCCTTTAAATATATACTGGGCACGCACACATAGATATACTGAATTTAAAAGGAATGTCGACTCTCATAGAAAACCTTTTTTTTTTTTTTTAAAGCAAAATGCTGATAAAAATCACTACAGATTCATGTTAAAGTTCAAGAAAAAAATAAAAGTATATATCCGTGAGTGAGGACATAATTTTTTATGAGGATACAAACATTAATAGACTATAAATGTTGCTACTGTGAGCAATGAGGGTGAAAGGTCACCGGGAGGGGAGGATTATGTATTTCCCATGTGGAATTAACATAAATGTGCACTGTCATCAACAGCAAAACAAACGTCTTATTCTAGGTTGAATTCTGTTAAAAGAACACCATCTGTTCCTTTGCAGAGATTTCCCTAAATAGATAATCCTCTATCCCCCTGAAAAGATAGAAATTGAGCCACAGTTGCGTTTGGAGACCACAAGGGGGCTCAGTACTGTACTGCAGGACAAGGCGGGGTCAGGGTGGAGAAGTTGTCCTCAGATACAGCTCTGTGGTGACTTTTTCATTGTATCTCCATCAGTGGGATTTAGTAGGATTCACGGCGATGATACTGATGCAACGTGAGCCCAAAATATGGCAAAAAATGTTCCTTTAAATGTGGCTGACTGAGCAACATTAAAAGGAACAGTCTGTTCTAGATGAGCCACAAAATACAACGTACCTTAACATGTAATCTAATGGTCAATGTTGGGAGTGATGATGCCCAGGACGGTCTTTAAAATCACAATTTAGATGTAGTTTAGATCGACAATTAATCTTCGGTAGTTTGGAAAATAGGCCAAGAGGTCAGTGGCTCGTAAAGCGTGCAGTTCATTATTGATATGCAGCTGTGGCGCCCACGAACAGTAGGACATCTCTGCGGCCTGTTTAATTATCAAAGTAATGAAACAGCAGGCATCAGCTGCACAGCTGTTCATTCCAGACTGACATCCTCACACAAAACGTGGACACTGAAGTCCAGACACAAGGACGTGAAAAGAAGGAGGTCGGAAAACTGACACCAAGAGACAGAAACAGACAGCCGGGGTCATAAGTTGAAATAAAGAATATGTCAAACTGCTCATGCCAAACAAGCCCATTAGCTTAAATTGGACCAACTCAGCAGCGAACAGCCTCCTAATTGGATGCTGCTGATAAATCTCATCCCTCTGTTTTATTCCATTTACCCGTGCTCATCCTGTGTCATCCGCCCGCAGATCCCTGACATGACATGGGCTGGACTGACGCAAAGTGCTGCTGACAGGAAGGGCTTTAACCACACAGGCTAACCTTTGACCCCTGCGGGAGGGAACCCCCACCGCCCCCGCCATCTGCATTCATTCATTGCTCGCCACTCAAGTGCATTGAGGTTTAGGTCCAAAGTAGTCGTCCTGAGCTGAACAGGAGCTCTTTACTTCCTGGAGATGGGTGTCCTAGTTTTCTTTCACAGGACAATTTGCCCATTGTCTGCCTGCAGGCATCTACCATTTGGTTCTCGCCTGCCTGACAATCCAATTGAGCCTGCATTAAGAACATGAACCCTGTACTAACGTCCTTCACACGCAAAAACATCCTCATCTCACACTTGACATGATGTGCTTTGTAAAAAATCATAATAAGTTGAGAGTTACTTCTAAATATGTTTCTATATATGTTTCAAAATGCAAAAATAGCACAAAAATGTATGTACATTTGCACAAAATCAGTTTAGAACTCTAGCAATGTCTCTCTCTTTATCCTATACAGAAGTAGAAAAAAATGGAGTAGTAAAAGACTCTTTTTTATATATACGTACATACATTACATACAGACTGCATGCTTCATGCTACAGAGACCTTGTAATGGCTGCCAGGGTCAATCATCAACTCGCACAGCTCCATATCAAAGCTGCATGTTTCGCTCAACACATGCAAAAACTCTACTTTCCCCCTATAGCGTGGTTCATTTTCATTGTAATTCCCCTCTTCCCTGCCTTGCAAAACTGACAAACAGGTGAGAGAAGCTGCAGCAGCTCTCTGCATGGGTGAGACGGTCGATATGTGTGCTTATATAAGTGTGTTTCATTTCAATTTAGATGCAAATACGCACACAAAGTTCATTCTTTTAGAGCCTCTCAGTCTCTACCGCTCAGGACAATAGAACAAGAAATTCCTAAGAGTCCTAAGATTGGATAGGCGTAGGCGGGGGGCTTTGGGGTGCCATGGGTGGGGCGTCAGATTAGACCACCTGTTCCACCATGAGGCTTTTCCTTTATCCTTCCCTCTCTCACACTTGTTGTCTTTCACATTCCCTCTCACTATCTCGTTTGTAACTTAATAAGACCCTTTCTTCTCTCACACACACACACTTTCACTCTCATAAAATATTTCCCTCCACGGCTGCTTCGCTCTGAGCTAATTTTGACTGCATTCCGCTTCAGTCACATCTATGGGAAACAGACAAAACCATTTGCAAGATAACTGGCTCTGAGCCACACACACTCACACACTCGTGTACACACACATAGTACAGTTAGACATATGTCGTCTTGCCGACTAAACCGAGCCTCCGGGGAGTCGTGTACAGACAGCAGCATAAACACAGCAGCGTCACCTCTGTCCACATCACTGAGGCTCATCCGGCAGCACCAGAGACTCCCTCCACTGTAGTGACACACTTATACATGCAGCAGTCGGGAGTTACAAAGTACACTGAGGGCAATAAAGTAGAAGATCGGGGACAACATTATCCCTGAAGGTTGTTCTTTTCTAGATCTCCCTTTTTGATCTAGTGCCAGCTTTTCCTCCTCTGCTCGCAGGCTGTTACAGTAAAGAGCTTCTTTGTGTCTGATGGATGTGGTCAGAATACTTCAGAGTTCACAGGGCAGCAGTCACCGCAGCACTGCCCAGGTCTGCCGTAATGACTATTGATCGGAAAGCTCTAATGACCCAAACTGAGTTGCAGTGAGGATGGCGTTTTAATCGTCCTCGGGCAAGTGTTTTTTTTTGTTGCAATGAGTACTGTCCTGGTGTCAGACAGTGTGTTTTATAAACGTATAAAACCAGACACCTCCACGGAGGATGAGTTACATCATGTGCAGAGTGTGTAGCGCGACATTACTCGGGTGCAGAAAAATGCAGGCTCGGAGAGAAAGAGGTGTCCCACTGCTGCCCTTGATTCACTCTCAAAGACACTTTTAGTAACCTGACTATTCCTGTTCCTCACTGAGCCACTGCCCTCCTTATCGCTGTGCATTTGAACATGCGTGTGTCCTTGCACATAACAGAGAAATGAGGACAAAGAGGAACACAGATACTGCATGGTGATGTCCTCTAAACTTTGCAGCCTTTCCATGACTATAGTAAACACCGCATGCCACTGTTTACATTCGCACAGCAGTGTTAGTGCCTGTTTACGCCGTCAAATGACAGTAGATCCTTAAGACGCTTCTCAGACATACACTGTTTATCCAGAATCATCTTAAAACACCAGGCTGACCAAGGCCCAAAGCAGGAAACACAAGCAGAGATAAAGCTTCACAAAACAACAATGATACACAGTCACGTGACGAACAGGAAGTACTATAATCATGTTTGGCCGTTACGTCACAATATGGTCCATCTATTAAAATGACACCAGTCAGGCCTTAGCACTGCACCAAGGCCATGCTGTGTCAGCACTTCGCAGCACTGCGCCCTGCTTATAAATACTTTTTGTTTCCTGTGAGGTATTGTGCTGTAAACTACACCATTATAAGGGATTTTTCATGCAGAGATGTGAACTGATACTGAAAGTGTGTGTGTGTGTGTGTGTGTGTGTGTGTGTGTGTGGCCCATGTACTTGGACACACTTTGTCCTCTGTGTTATTGCCCGAGGCTTCCCATTTGAGGAAATAAGGTTAAGTGAAAAACACGCCATGCCTACTACAAATGTATTCGCCCAAACACACCCACAACCACACCCACACACGCACACGCACACACACACACACACATACACACACACACACACACACAGTCTGACCAGCAGCAGTGGTGATGACATCATCTCTGCTATTACTGGCGGGCTAACGTCACCCCGACCTGAGCGGACACAGACAGGAGATGTTCCCCTTATGGACCACATGTATTATTCAGACAGACGAAGGGTTGGGCTGGGGTGTCTCCCCCAAACACCCCTCCTAATCTCCCACCTCTCCTCCTCCTCCTTAATCGCAAACCTGATGCTCACAACGCGCAAAGCAACACAGAAGAAGGCGGGAGGTAAAGGGGGGGGATGAGGTAATCAATGACTAGGACACACACTGGCAGTGCGTTGAGGGCGAGATACGAGGAGGTTGTCTGTGCTCTCTCCTCCTCAAAAACCATTCATCACATGCTCAACTACTAGCAGCTGGTGGCCTCCAGCCTGGATAGAACACCTGATAAAAGCAGCAGCAGCAATCAGCTTCTACACAGAGGCTGTAAAACGCACCAAATATTCAAAAACAGTCCTTAAACAAGAATGTTTCCGAAGAAGAAGTGAAGGAGGCAAATTCCTCAAGCATCAGTAGACAGTAAGCTTGTGGAGGACTCTCTCTGTAGAGGCTGGGGACATAAGTACACAGTGTAACAACGCAGCGCTCATCCAAGCCTCTATGAATGAATGAATGAATGAATGAACGCAGCTCTGGATGGGAACCCTGTTGCATGACATCCCCGTCTCCCGCCTCCATCCTGACTCCAGGCGAGGGTGCCAATTTCTGCATGACATGTTAAGACGGATCATGACCGAGGATGCTTGTTAGCCCACCAAACTGAGCCACACCCCTCTTTTTATGCTCCTCTTTCTATCCTCCTTCAAAGTGTTGATCTTATGCCCGGTATCAGTGACAAGCCGGTGATGTTTTCAGCTGTGTCATCTCCTTACAGAGGCCTGCCACTTGCCGGTGGCAGCACCTCTGCCGGCCCCCTCCCCCAGAGTAAAACCTAGCTCGCCGGGGGGTGAAAGCAGAAAACACATCGCAGGATAAACAGCGTGCTGTGCTGTTTGTTTTCGCCTTGAGGGAATGGAAAGGGGTATGATGGATGTTATGAATGCTGCTCTGTGTGTTTTGTGTCAGCAAGGTGTGAATGTGAAGCACACTAAAGGTGGTGGTCCCCTTCACTTCCCCTTCAGTCCCTCCCTTACTCTCTTCCTCTCCATCCTCACCTGGTCCATGATTTCAGCAAGCCTCCTCCCTTCTCCTGTTCCCAGTCATGGCACAAGATCACTGGCTGCCTGCCTTGTTTCTTCTTCTTCTTCTTCTTCTTCTTTTCCTTGTTCAGTATTCCCAACAGAAATGCAATCCTGCTCCCCTCACACAGGCGAGGCAGACTGGCAGCCGACTGCTGCGCCTCTCCACAGAGGCATGGTTCTGTCTCCTTGTATCTCTGAGTGTGACAGTCTGATACATCCAACGGAAAACACTTCTCTCTTGTCTTTTTTTCTCTGTCTTCTCTTCTTCTCCTGCTGCTCAGGGTGGAGGCTGGAGGGCAAACAGGGCGTGTGTGGGATCCCCACCTCTCTCCTTGATAACCACACACAGAGGGAAGAGACTCCCGCTCTCCGTATTCGTTCTCAAGCTCTTTCACTCGGTCTCTGTGTGAGCTGGCCTCTCGCCTCGCCTCCCTCCCTCTCTGTCTCCACTTCCCTCCTCTCTTTCCATCTCCCCTCCCCCTCCTGCTGCAGCCGAAAGAGGGCCAGGGCGAGCGAATGAGAGAGAAGGAGTGAGGGAGAGAGGAGGGCGGAGGGCTGAGATTGGCTGCTGGGGGATCATGTGACTCCCGGTAGAGGACTGAGGGACCCTCTACCAGCTGTCCAGCTCATGCTTCCCTGAAAACCTCTGTTGCCATTGACAACAGCTGCCGTGCAACACACCAACCACAGATCCCCAGACACAAAGCCATTGGCTGGCAGGATTTATGGCCCACGCCCCCTATTGTGGGGGGAGCATGTCGGGACGTGTAGTCCAATCTGTAGTGAGGGTGGACGGGGTGTTTAAGAGCACACATCCCGGTGCTCCTGAGAGGAATGTTTTCCCCCGTGCTTGCCTCTCTGCTGAAATGTTTATGCATCAGTGTCACATTAGCTGAGCTCCAGAGTGAAAGAGAAGAATAACAGCACATATCATGAGCATTGAAACTCTGGCATAAACTTTGTATAAAACACATATGAGAAGAGGAAAGACCTCGAGGCCCGGGCATTCTTGATCTGCCAGGAAAAAGACATCCTCTGTCGTTTTCCTCTCGGGCAACACGGAGGGAAACTCCCTCCCCACAACAACAGGAACTCCACCACTGAAGGCCATGGCTAAGCACATATAACCCCCCTTCACCCCTCCATCCCTCCCTCCCTCCCTCTCTTTCTCTTTTCTTTCATTGCCTCCTTTTTCTTTATTTGCTCTGTCTCTATCCACTCCGCCCCATCCCCTCCCTCTCCATCTATTGTATTATTACACTCAATTCCTCGCTGCACTATCCCTCCTCAACCCCCTCTCACTGGCATTCGAGAAAAGGCTGCAAGAGGTTACAGGTGTCACAGAGGTGAGATGTTATTATGAAATAGCAGCATGCGTCAAAAGTTGCCTTGTGCAACATCAATTCAAAGGAAAGAAATCCACAACTCTTAGGTTGTTAAATATCAATGATTTGTGAGGTTCGGTGATGACGTGTTGATTTATGATTTTATTGTGTCCAATTTTCCTCTGCCTGTGCTGTCAAGGTCTGTTTCAGTGACTGATTATTTCCCCGGAGGTTTACCTGGTTGCTTTACACAGCTGTGGGATACACAAATGGGTGCAGATAGAAAGAGTCACACCCATTAGTCTATTTAAAAGGCTACATGTTTTGTGGCTGCAGTGCATTTTGCTCTGGAAATCAGTGTCTCCTTTATACTGGGGATCTCCCTTTATGATTGTTGCATATGAGGGGGAACATTTAATGTAGAAAGGAGTGTTTATTTTTGACTTTTAAGGACTGATATTTATTGTTTATGTTTTACATTTTTCGGTCATTAAATTCTGCACTGGAAACATCTGGTAGTGTTGTCACAATTTAAACATGAGAAATATTATGCTATCCCCAGGAGAAAGGAAAATAAGGGCTGCATTTTCCATTTTAAAGTAATCATAAACACTTTAAAATGTCCCGTATTACCGCATCGACCCAAAAATACTGCTCATGGAGAAACCCAAAGCCCCCGCAGCTGAAAAACAAAAGAGCACCTGTTGTGGCTTATTTTGATTCAATGGACGCATAACATAGCTGTGACATGATCTGATATGGTAGCCAGGAGCCGTGTGGCAGTGAGTGAAGAGGGGGTCAGGAATGCAGTACAACAAGGTCATGCAACATGTGGAGCTGCAAACACCCAAACAAACCCTGCTCTACTTCCTACAGTCCGGCTTCAACGCATAGACCTCTTTTCTTGAACACCCTCTACTGTAGGCTTCTGCAGCGTCATTTGATCGATCCAAAGATGCTGTTTGAAGTGAGATGATGTGTGTGTGTGTGTGTATGCTCTCAGATAGAACAGCGGGTGTATTGTAAAACTGAGAGTGGTAGATTATACTATCAGCAGAGGAATTCCGATTATTTCCCAGAGAGGGTCCGTCTGCACACATGTGGTAGAGACTCGAGCGTGGTTGGAGGAGGAGGGTGGGAGATACACATAACATACACATAATGGAATTTAAGGAATAGTTTTGGTAATTTTGGGTAATATGCATATATGGTTTCTTGTGGAATCGTGGATGATAAGGTCGATTCCACTCATGTCTGTACAGTAAATGAGAAGCTACAGCCAGCTTAGCTTAGCATAAAGACTGGAAATAGGGAGAAACAGCTAGCTTGGCTTTGTCCAAAAGTAACAAAATCTGCCTACCAGCTCACTAATGAACTAATTATTTAATGCTATATCTTGTGTGTTCATTTCGTACAAAAACTAAAGTGTAAAGCAAAGCAAAGTTTAAAGTTGTGGGGTGTTCTGTGCAGGACTATTTCCTTGAGACTGAGAGCTGTCTGAAGTCTTTGAGCTGTCTGAAGTCTTTGCGCTAAGCTAAGCTACGCTAAGCTAAGCTAAGCTAAGCTAAGCTAAGCAGCTGCTACCTGTAGCTTCATATTTACAGCAAAGTCCTATCAATCTTCTCATCTAACTCTCGGCAAGAAAGAAAAAAAAAACTGGAAAAAAATGTATTTACAGGAAATGTAGTGGGTTTTCAGAATATGTTTAGGGAAATATTTTTTAAGGAATTAAAAAGATTATAGGAATACAGAACATTCTCAACATAGGCTGTGTAAATAAAGAAGCTGACCTGTCACCTTGGAGAGTTGCTTGGAGAAGATCCTTCATCTGTTGGCGAAATGATTCATAAAGTAATCTCGTGCTCAAGCCATAACAGAATTGAATTCACGTAGATGCAATACCAGCACTCTATGAGTATCATATCAAAAGAATAAAAAGTCCTGAAGAGATTTTAATGATTTAATAAATGATTACTTTAGGTCAGGCATGTTGAGATAATCACTCACGGATATGTTTAAGTGATATAGCGTAAAATTTTGTTTTAAATATAATATTCTATTACAAAAACACTTTACAAATAAGAAGAAACAAGTTATTAATATATACGTATATAAAGAAAACATTGATTTCTCTTAAACAAAGCGCTCCCATTTCCTGATGGTGCGCGTTCAAAGCCGTCCAAATATAATAAACCGTTGTTTTGGGTGGTTTACCAACTGTGACTGTTTGAAACCGCTGCTCTCATCCTGTCTCACATCACCTGTTCTTACCTTACACACATCTTGGAAAAGACAAGTTTTTGTACTTCATGGACACACACATCAGCTGATTCTCCACAGCCTACTGTAGGTAAACAGCACCATCTGCAGGACAGCCTGCAGCAAAGTACAAAGATGGCTGCTCAACACACCAGTGTGTTTTATATGACAGCAGAGTGCTACAATCTTTAAAATATGACAATGTGAGTCCTTGTTTACAAACAAGCAGCAGACCTGCTCTCCTTTAATTTAGATAGCTCCAGAATACAGCACTATGCAGCAGCAGGACTCAAAAATCTAATAATCCATGTCTGGAAAGTGCAATATAAATTATTTTTGAACAGAATAGTCTTATCGCTGTTCTCACACACACACAGACACACACACACACACACACTTTCAAAAGCAATATTTTCTCAGTATCCCTGGTTTTCTGATGAAAGCCATACCGCTCTCTCACGCAGTATTTTTTATTTGTTTATATCTCTGATGGCCCTTTCCAATAAGGCAAAATGCCAAAAATATTTGCATTTAGAAGTAGATGTGATAGATTCGGGACTCATTAAAGCATGAAAGTGCAGCGATTCTTTGTGCAGCAAAAATGTTTTCTTTGACCGAAATTAAATATTTATTATAAATACAAATATATATATTGTGAACTGAAGAGGAAGCAACAGGGTTTACTGAAATCATCTTTATTTGACATATCATGTGAAATACTTCCATTAACCTCAGTAAATCATCAGTGCATCAGTAAACTTAACGTCATTAATATATAACACATCATTTATATGAGGTTTGGTGGTAAAACTGAGAAGCACATAAAGTGGAAGTATTTCTTAAATGACACATTTGCTCCATGGTTGTCATTTACAGCCAAAGGAATAAACAAAAACAGACAAACATAACTGCTAAAGTACAGAGTTATATAACTGACACATCCCCTTTTAACCTGACGGGGAATTTTGATTGTAGTTAGCAGAAGAACATATTGTCACACGTGAATAAATTAATAATATCACACTGATGTCAAGGCTGAGCCAACCAAGGCATCTCTGACAACATGAAAAGGCTGAAGCTCTCCAGCTGTTTGACTAAAGAAAACACGAGCACAGAGGGGTTGGACAGACAGTCATAAGGGTGATACGGAGAAACAGAACATTGCACATTGTTATAGTTAGAGCCAACAATTAACTCACAGTGTTGTTAAAAAGGCAAATTCCACACCAGTGTTACACTCAACCCTACAAAACCGTCCTGCGTCCATGTCTACGAATGTATTGAACTTGTGCAGAGGTAACATTTCTCCACCTTTAAAGATGCACAACCGTGAGTAGCATAGAAAATACACTGATTGCAAGTAAGTGGGAGCTCTTGGACTGACATTTGTTGGAGGATCCTGCCCAATAAATAAGGAAAAAGGAGGAAGAGGGATGTGATGACAGAGTGCAAGTAGGAGACAGAGAGGCAGAAAGACTTTGGCTTCCACTTCTTGTCCATTTGTTTCTCCACAGCTGGATTGCTCTTCACCTCCTACATCAGAGCTCCAATGGGGAAGCCATCATGGCTGGACCATGGCTCTTCTCCCTGAAACAGATGTCAGCTGGTATCATACATTTACAGATTATATCTTATAAATTATCATATTATCTTATTCAGGTGCAATAGTGTGATAATATCCCACGCATATTAGAGCCTGTACTATAGCTATCATATCCCTTCGAAGCCACACAGCTATTTATAAGGAATAACCTACCTGTAGTTTCCTAAAAGCACCACACCGTGTAAAATGTTCGCTAAATATTATATGCAAAATATCACATTTATAATATGCAGTGAAACGCTTCCTTACCAAGTGTCCATGATGGAAACCAGGGACGCAGGAGAGGAAAAACATGCATCCTGTGTACGCCTGTGCACCGGCCGCCTGTGTGGCTGAGCAGGACGCTTCATCATCATCTTCACAGCAAGTAGATGATGTAGGAAAGGAAGACGAGGCCCATGATGGCGAAAAACATCAACAACAAAATGTCCACCATGATGTAAAAAGTGGCAGAGATGGACGATGGTGTAGACGCGAGAAGGACACGCAGCAAAACAGCAGCACTACCACGACCGCCGGTGCAGGAGATCGGCCGAGATCGGAACTGTTCGGAGGGAGCGAGTACGAGTTCGGCCCCTCCCCCCTCCGGAGCAGGAAGCGAAGGGAGAGGAAAGGGGTTCACTTTTACCCGGAGTGCAGGCTTTCAGGCAGATTTTCACGATAAACTGCAATCCCTAACAAACCTCGAACAATACAAATCTAAATGTTTTATTTTGGTACATAAGTGTCATTTTTGAGGGCGAGACGCAAACCAGGAAACACAAGTATGACCTGACAGACTAAACTCCGGGTAAAATAAAAATCTCATGACCTACAAATCAATTTACACACGGACATTAAACAACAAATAATAAAAACTCTGAATTGCCAATTTATTAGTACGCTTAGCTAAACATAATGTAGTCTAATAAACCGTACCTTTATGAATTTATGACGTTTTAGAGAAGTGTTCTACCACCACAAACTACATCCTTTAAAATGATCATAAAGTTGCATCAACACCTCACTAACAGTCTCAACCTAATAACCTTCATGAATGTATGATTTATTGCACGACTATGGTATTGCATTAGTTCAAGCTAGCTTTACCTAATACTGGAAACTCTATACTACACTATAGTGTAAATAAAATACATCCCTCTTAGCTGTGCCAGGACCCGTCTCACATAATCTCAATCAACCAGCCATTTTGCTCCAATTTATCTTCAAAGAAAATAATCCCCGGAAAACAAGAGAGAAGAAATGGAACATTTTCACAGAATACTTTTCATATTGTGTCGGGAGACTAACACACAGATGCGTCTAAAACAAGGCTCGATAAGCGGGCAGCTACCCAGGAGCCCCAGACGCCCAGGGGACCCAAAAGCCCCACATTCACTGTCAGTTTCTTTTTTTAATTAATTTGATCGATTGCAAATCTGCCAAAGATTTTGCACCACTAAATAAATACAATATCAGGTACAATATGGGTGCTGAATCGAATAAATATCTAGCAGAGTTGAAATAGATCAACACCAAGTAACTATAAGAAGGATTTTAATGCTGTGTAGTGTTTCCTCAGAGGAAGAACCTGGTGCACAGCATTAAACTCCTAACAGGAGTTACCTGGTGTGAGGATTTATCTATCAAACTTCGCTAGAAGTAGAAAGGGGCCCCAACAGCACATTTTTGGCCCCAGTTATCTGAAGTCTTCATTTGTCCCACTATCCTGCTGCACAACAAGAGACGTAATAGACAAACAACAGTCTGAGAAAAAAATGACATTTTATTGAATCTGCAGAATCATAAGTACAATTTGAAGTGCTGTAACAGGGCAACAGGAGATGATATCAGGTCCTTAATTCTGACTATGTATTCAGAATGAGTTTTGAATACACGTGTATGTCAATGTGCATATGGTATCTTTATTTTTTTATTTAAAAAATAAGAAAATTATACAAAAAACAAAAACAATTTAAGATGGAATGCACAAAACCGGTCTGAATGCTAAACCCGATTGTGGATTACATGATTTCACTCTGCGAAGTCTACAGTATATAACCAGTATCATAGAAGCAGGGAATGATTCATCAGAAGCGCGGGAGCCTACAATGAAGGCTGAAGGAAAAGAGGGGTCTCAGCAGACGGGCGGACAGGATACTAGACAGAAACTGAGTGGAAACAGGGTTATGATATGAAGTTACGGTTCAGTAGATGAGTGATGCCAGAGCAGAAGAGCAGTATTTGACGCACAGAGGTTAACACCCGACTAATATCCAGGTCAGACAAACAGCTTGCCCTTCCTCACAGCCGGGGATAGAGAGCATCAGATCACCGCTCTCTGTCCCCCCCCCCCCCCAAGCCTTGCACACTTACATCACCACACCCTCAAATTTGACTTTGCCTTAACAAATCCATCCTGAGCCACACTTACACAACACTGGCCCGTCTTTGGCCACTTTTTTTACTTCATCCAGACCATCAACTGTCGAAATCAACGCCCTTGAGACAAAAGAACGTTTGGATTGGATGTAATCCGCAGAGTTAAGGAGGCTACCAGTGTGAGTAGCTTTAAATTAAATTTGAGCAAACATCATCATCCAGGAACAGCAATCGTGTCACTTCAAGCCAAACCACCAACTGTTCAGTTTACACAAGAGAAAAACACAAGCGTGAGCTCTAAAACAGCTTTCCCATCTCGCATCTGTTTAGCAAATAAACTTTCCGGTTGTCAGGTAGAGGTTAATGCAAAATACAGGCATACATACAGCGTGTTCATTTTGTTTGGCAAAACTGTTTGAAGTGTTTTCTGTCACAATTTATCACGTTAGAGAGTTGCAAAATGTTATTAATGTTCAACACCAACTTGTACTAAACTGGATTTTTTCCATGAGTCAACTTTTAAAGTCACATTATCTCCCCTCAGCCCCATTCACAAAAAAATATGAACCACTTTAATCTGCAGGCAAGCTACTTCCCAGAGCACCATGACCTGTAAAAACATTTCCCTAACTTACCTTTATGATACATATACAATTGTACAATGTCATCTAGCTACATAGTGAGAGCCTTGTTTTTCTTTTAATAAAGCTGAACATTTTTCGGCCACCCCCACCCCACCTTAAGAACGCACCGCGCTGATCGCTCATGTCTGTGACGGTCACAGTGCATCACAGGAGAATGAAACAGCAAGAAAATGGGGGAGAGGTGTATGTATGGTCAGGGGCCAATGAGATTATTTACACCACTGAGAAATGGTCAAGAAAAATCATATAAAAAAAGGTCCTCACAGAAATACAGTATGTAGAGTGAAGGAACGATACAGCCAGCATGTAATAGCCAGCAACTTAAATGCTTGATTTTGTGTTTAAGAACCAACCTTCTTTGCATTCTTAGTGACCATTAGTGTGATACCAACCAAATGCTGGTACATTTTGGCTGATTCACTAGTCAAATATCAAAAATAGTTGACAATTTAGGGATTCACCTGCCAGATGGCCCAAAAAAAAAAAAACAACTTCCTGTCTTGCATCAGTGCTCGGCCCTGACATACAGGTGAGAGGCCTGTCTTTATGATTGTTTTAAAGACCAGAGCATAAACTAATTTATGTGTATTTTATATGCCATTCTGTAACATGACTTTTTCTTTGAAGCTCCAGAATATTAAGAAGCATAAGAGAGATCCACTGATCAGAAACGGGCTTGAACGGCGGAGCGTGCGGCTGATTTCTCAATCGGCTACCAGCAATGTTCTGACCTGAAACTGCAGGTCCATCAATCCCACAACTGATCCAATATTGCGACTGCACAAGTCTGGATAAACACTTCTGCCTCGGTTCATAAATTGAGTTGCTGGTTTATTTATTTAATACACTGACCTTTTTTTTCCTCTTTTTTTTTTGTTGAAAATAAGCATCTTACAATAACAAGAAAGGCAAAAGAAGCACAGTAAGAGAACAGTTACCACAGCCAAGGATTCAACAATTTCTCTCACATTAAATGGAAAACAAAGACTGGAATGTTTACTCATAAAAACAGCAGAATGAGTAAAAAAAAAAAAAAGAAAAAAAGAAAAAAGATTCACAATATAGAGTTGTGCTTGGCCTTCTCTTTTACGAATGTGTTTTCGTGGTGATTTTGTAGCAAAAGGGGGAAAGACTTGACCTGTTCCCATCTCCTTTCTCCAAACAGTTTAACCTTGATCACCATAACTTTGTGATTCTCTCAGGACTGAAGGCATTCAGGCTGCAAGAAACAGGAATAAGGGTGTTCACACTGCACATCCACGCCGACTGAGGTGATGTATTCAGTGTGGCTGCAAGAGATGGACTGATAATGTCCCCTAACTTGTCCCTGATCCCTCCTGTATCCGACACGCCCGAGAAAGGCAACAACAGGAGGTGCTCTTCAGTTAGGCTACGATTCCAGTTTCACAACGATACCCACAATGCAGTGCTGAACACGTGTGCCTACCCGAGCGCACAATGGCGAGATGCGTGTCAATCTATAAATATATTAAAAACCTCTCTGTTAAGACTGATAACTGGCTGATTGGTGCAACAGCAACAGGGTTAGAGGTTAAAGGAATGTACACAAGTCAAAAATATTCAAGCTTAGTTCTGATAGACTGAGATTCTACACTGTGTTTCCAGTCTGGCCAAGATCACGCTGCAAAATTATAGAAAGAAAAAAACAAACAAGCCTATGGAAATGCCACACCCACCCACACTTCAAACTTATTTTCTCCACAGAATAACGTCTGCAGCTGTGGCGACTGACTCGTGGGAGAAAAAGGGATTTTTACATTTTTTTCCTCTAAGTTTTGCATGATGTTGTGCTAGGATTAAGTGCTATAGCTAGGATGGAGCTGTGTGACACGGCATGACCCCTGACATACTGCGATGAACTGGGAGCTTTATCTTTTAAGACTTTCATTTTTCCACTTGTGACAGCACTTAAGAGCGGGAAAGATAACGAGGATGAGGAACATCCAAACAGAGACAAACATCAGCACAGACAGACAGACAAAGAGGCAGGCAGACAGAGAAGGACAGACAGACCGAAAGGTAAGAGGGTGTCTGTGGTGAAACAGTGAGAGCAGAGCAGGGATGCAGAAGGTGGGGGTGGGTGGGGGGGTTCAGGGTCTCACAGGACATATTAGGGAACAAGAGTAAAACAAGAGAAAGCGGCGTTAAGATGAGATGGCACTGGGCTTTTCCTTTCCTTCTTTCCCTCCCTTTCTCTACCTCCTCCTTTTTCTCTCCCTCTTTTTCGTTCCCTCTCACTCAGACGGCCTCCACGTAGTTAGCAGGCAGCATGCCCTGGTGGCCGGTGCGCTCCACGCGGCCGTACATCCAGCCCTCGTCGATCTGCTGCACGTCTATAATCACATCTCCATCCATGAAGGACACCTCGTCCTCATCAGCAGCAGAGTAGTCGTACACTGCCCTGTACCGCTTCTGTGGACGACAACAAGTAGTTCAGTTAGTTCCCGACAACAGCTGCCACCGGTATGGTCTGCTAGAGAAGAGCTAAAGCTAAAATCATCTGTGTGTATGTTTTCTGAAAGAAATGTGCTACACATTTACATTACTGAACTAAAACTACAGCAATAAAATGTCGCTCACTTACGGTCTAAGTCCTAATTGTTAAAAATGTTCATTATGATTTCCTCAATAGTGCAAACCCAGATATTCAGTTTACCATCATAGAAGACCAAACAACACAATATTCACATTTGACTTGAGATGCTTTAATGATGAAGCGATCGAAAAAGTAGGGCTGTCGTTGACACTTATACGATTTTGTTGACCAATCCATGAGTTGATTTAATCGACTGCGTTTCTCCACAAAGAATCATGCAGAAAATACCACTTTAAATCTTGTGTTTACCAGAGATGTGCTCAGTTTCTCGGGAATAAGACATTCAGCATGAAGAAAAACAGACTAATAGACTGAAGAAGAAGAGGCAGTGCTACAAAAAAGTATCCCATCGACCTGTCAGTTAATCAGTGAATCATTTCAGCTCTACTTATAAACACAAATTAGGAAGTGTAAGCAATATTTAAATACTGAGAAGTTTACAACAATATCTTCCTGTTTTTCAGGTTTTGCATTCATCAAGTTGTATTTGTCAAAAGTGGTGGGAACCATGGAGGACTTACCCCAGCACTAGGAGGCGGGGCGGCGGCCGCCTGGTGCACTGGTTCAGGAGGGGCATCATAGTGGAAGTTCTGAGGGGCTGCAGGCGGCTGGTAAGGTGCTGGTAAAATGGAAAGAAAAGTGGAGGGCAGATAAATGAGCTGGACATTTGTTATTGCTACTCAGACACCCAAATCACTGTGAACTACACTGTGATTATTCTGGGGAGTAGAACTAAGATTTCTATCCATATGAAGCAAATGTGTGCATTTACTCCTGTCTGTATGTCTGCATTGACTCTTCCACAGAGTGAGGCATTCAATACAATGGCAAGCCAAGACATGCATCCAGTGGCTCTTTATTACCTTCTTACACAACCTACTGAACAATGCCTTTCTGGAGTTTAAGTGTAAAGCAGGCATGTAAAGTACAAACAGCTGGAACATTCAAATACTTAGCTCTAACGTTTCTATCATTAGAATTACTTTAATGACTTTCAAATAGAGCTATTTCTGCAGCAATGCAAAGAGTGACGGCAGAGGGGGAGGGCAGTCAACAAGTTACAACCAAGATCCCCGAGTGGCGTGACGAGGCAACACCCAGCCTGTTGAGCTCATACAGCCTGTGGCAAGGATGGAGCAAAGCACAGACAAAGAAGCTTAAAGAAAAATGCAGATACTTAGTGTACCTTTTCTTAGAGAAATGAAAGGACCCACTCCTTATGGTGTGATACAGAAACTTCCTTCAGAGATTTTCCTAATATGCCTAAATTAGCATCCATCTAGTATCTGGATGTCGGCATGTTTTGTAAAAGTGAAATCTTATTTTTACAGAAAGCCTGGGGGGCATTTGACACGTCTTCTTCCGTTTCTCAGAACTTGCTCGGTTGTTTTCTACTTTGGTCAATGAAAGTTCAACTTGCACGCTGATAAATAATTTTTATGAAAGCTTTCTACATCTGCTCTCTCTCTGGTTTTAATTAATCATTCATTTGTTATTATTTTTTGGGGGGGATTTTGGGTGAACATATTCTTTGATGTTATAAGAAATTTTAGAAGGTGCCTTCTGTAAACTAAGCTTTTTTCCTTATTACTATTTTGCTACTAGTTATACTACAATTATTCCTACTGCTGCTTCTATAACCGTAGACTGAGTGATCAGTAAAATTGTATATGCTTAGAAGCTGCCAAGCTTTAGTGTTTGTTATTAGGAATACCTTGGCTGGGGTTGCTCGGCTGCTGATATGGGACCTCTCCTTCCACCTTCCTCTTCTCAAAATCGTCATGGTACTTAAGCTGAAAGAGACAAACAGGTCACGTTAAAGATGGAGAGTGCAGGCATCTTCACACTACAGCTTCACATCTACAGGTGTGGTTCTCTTTACAGGAAGTCATCACAGTGTGCAGTTCATTTTCCATCCACCAGAGGTCTCTCACTTGCTCTCCAGCACCCGTGTGTGTTTGTGGTGATAGGTGGGGCGCCATGCAAAGCCTCGGGAAGCAGCTTGACGCTGAGAGGAAATGACATCTCAGCAGCCGGAAGTAGTGCGAGCTCAGAGTTGCTTGGCAACCCTTGCTGACACATCAGGAAGAACAGGTGAAGTGAAAAAAGAGAACCGACGAGAAGCTTGAAGGCTTGGGGTGAGAATGAGCCAGCTAGATTCAAGAGGAAACGCCAAGAGGAGGAGGGTCATATGACTAAGCACAGCAGAATGGAACTTCAATCATGTATAGTACTATTCCCTTGAGTGTAATCTTACTCAGAGCTTTTTTAAATCCTAAAGTAAGTAATTAACAAAAAGAAGCATCTGCACTACATTCCCAGCTACTGAGAGTTCATGATCAACCAACAAGCGCTCATGCCGGCGTGACAAAGGCAGCATTCAGGGTTACAACATTAAACTCTGATGAAACTGAAACAGAGTGACTGCTCTATGACTGCAAAAATAACCCGTCGCCCTTATTACCAGGCTGATAACAGACTGACTCACAGTGCCTCGGTCAAGATTTACAAGCCTGATTCTGCATTAGCGAGGAGTGTGTTCACAGACAGCATGGGATGACTGAGTGTTTGTGCACGGACAGTGAAGGGAGGGACTGAGAGAACACACTGACTGTTCTCAAGTGCAATATGCTCAGTGAGAGTGTGTGAGGGAGATTATTTTGGTTTGTTTTTGAAGGAGCAGATCGAACAGATGGTGTGCGAGTGTGTATTTGCAGGAAGTGCCCACGCTGCTGATTGACCTGAACCCCCCGCCCCCCAATACTACTGTATTTCTCAATCTTTGCCGCTTGACAAGAGAAAGGTGGCGGGAAATGGAGGAGAGTCGACCAAGACTGAAGAGCCATGACAAAGCAAATACAAAAAGGACGTAATGAGAATGACATACAAGTAAGGACCAGTAGAAGTGAAAGGATTAACATTGCTGACATTCTGGGACAGTGTTCATTTTTTGGCAGCTTTTTAAGATTTAGTTGAAAATGCTTATTAGTTTTAGTCAGAAAGCATTATTCATTGTTTTAGTTGACGACAACTCAAAATATTTTGCTCCCGTTTTAACCAATCAAAGTCATTACATTTGAGTCAACTTTTAGTCATTACTTTCAGTCAAAAGATTGCAAACTTTATGCATTATAGTTGCAAAAATGTCAGGACAGAGCCGGACTGAGAGCAGCAGCGCGCAGTGTGTGCGTTTTGAGAAAGAGAGAGTGACAGACAGACAGACAGACAAACATATATTTCTTCATAGTTTTCGTTAACCGAAATTAACACTGGAGACGACCAAGAGTGAAGAGTCAAAAAAAGACGAGTGAGGACATGTAGAAGTGAAAGGCTCAACATTGCAGACATTCTGAAGAGTAAAGTGATTTGTTCCTTAGCGTCTAGGGAAGAGACGAAGAGAGAGAGAGAGAAAGATGTAGCGTTCATCTGGAGTGGTTCCCTTATGTTTGGCAGTAAGTGACGCACTAAGTGCAAGCAGATGTTTTGTTTATCAGTTTTGACTGAAAACACTTCAGGATGCGCCTGAATCCATCCCATCATATTACACTTCGTCTTATCTTGATGTGGCTTGTGTGCGCACAGCCATAAATACATGCAATCTAAGTGTATCATTCTCCGTCTTCATTTCCTTGATTCTTAGACATGCTAAGACCGTTCACCACATGAAAGCAGTAATTACCCATCACCCTCCACAATAATTATGCCATTAAAAATGCCATTGCAGAGCTGGTTGTGTGTAATGACGTATGCTTTGATTCGGAGTGTTTTTCACGTGGGGGAGAAAAGCCTTTACAGCTGACACTGCATGCCTTTCTACATCACTGCTCTGTGTTTACAGAGAAATGGCAAATCAATAACGGGAGCTGGGAGGAGAGTGGAGGAGAATCGTCCATGTGGAGAGTGATTTGAGGAGAATTCCATTACTATAAATGAGAAGTGGCGTTAGCAGAGGAAGCCTGACATTTACTGATGTCAGTGTGACCAAGTGGGAGGATGAAAGACACATTAAAAAAAACAGTAACATGCAAAATATTATAAAGCGTATGATCTTAATCTGGTGAAGCTGTCTGAGGCCTGAGATGAAGAAGGTGCAGCTAATCTCAAGAAGTGAAATAAAGAAAAATATTCTCGTTGTGAACTTTATCAAGTCTTTAAATATGCACCAGATAAGCATGACCTGCCTAAAGTTAGCTTGAAGCTGCAATTCTCAAGGAAGGAAAGGACCCTTTCTAGTGTACTTCATATAGACCAATTAGCGTCCTCAGAACAAATTGTCAGTTCAATATTGGCAAAGAGATTATAGTGATTTAGTGAAACTAATCAACTCACACCAGACTGGCTTCACTTCAGGTTCTCAGGAGGGAAAACAGCATTAGAAGAGCTCAAAAAGGTTTAGTCTTTGTGAAAATACTGAAAAAATGAGAAGTGCTTCTGTTGCGATTGAGAGAAATAAATAAAACAGGTGGAAAGAGGAGAGTGTGTTGCGGACTGCATTGCTGACACTTACATTGCTGATTTGATCCTGCGTTTTCTTAATTCTCTGCATCTCTGGCGTGTCTGCGACCGCGCAGAAACCTTTCCCTTTATTCTTCTCAAAATCCTCCCTGTAGAGAACCTGCAGAACAATCACGATTCATGCAAGAAACAAAACAAGGGGTTAAAAATATGGAAGGCAAACAACATGACAACATTATGGCTGAAATGAACACAGTCAGTTACAATGCGTTTGTGTGAGTCAACAAGGAAAAACCCTCAAATGCCGCGCAAATGATTATTTATAGATGCTCTGACCTAGATTCTTTCAACATAGAGATTAAAAGGAAAAATAAAAAATAAAAATCACAAAAGATGTGTCTTCTTGATATTTTTCTGCTCGTTTAAAATTCATTTATTATTTCTTTAAAATAAATTATGTAATGGTCTTCACATTTTATATATATATATATATATATAAATAAAATAGTATAGTATCTGTGGTATCAGCGTCCACCTTGTAAGTCCTTGCACTTGGCTTGACAAATCGATCGGAGCTTTAATTAGGCCTTATAAAGACTTTTTTTAAGCTTAATAAAATATTTCTACAGCAGGGAAGAAAAAGGTTTTAATGGTCGACTTTTTTACAACTTAAACCTGTTCGATGAAAATGCTGAAATATCAACTCTAGGGAAAAGCAGTATTTTTTTTTATCATTATCCAAGTATTTTCTTGACTGGGGATTGCCATAAAATTTCAGCCCATATTTTGAGAAAATTATGTATGTGCTACAATAAATATTATAATCTTTTCATTATATTGAGTTAGTTAAATGTAATCACTGAAAAGCAGAATTTTAATGATAATACAACAAACTAAGTAGTGACTTTATAATCCTCATTTTATTCAAAGCATGGATACAGAAGGTTTGGAGTTCTGTGGCTTAAATATTCAAAGTTTTCTTCTTCAGAAACCATTTCTGAAGTAGTGGACATTAGCAGAGTGTGTGTGGGTGAGTGTGTGTGTGTGTGTGTGTGTGTGTGTGTATAATGAGTGCAAGCAAAGTAAGGTTGGCCCAACCTATATTGCGTAGTCTTTTGTGGCGACGTTCACTTCCTGTTTGCTGAGGAGTGAAGGCCTTACATACAGGATGTGGTACCAGCAACCATATATGGTCATTATGAGAGGTAGTGTGTGTGTGTGTGTGTGTGTGTGTGTGTGTGTGTGTGTGTGTGTGTGTGTGTGTGTGTGTGTTTGTTTCCAACCTCCCCACCCTATCCTGACCCTAAGGGCAGAGGAGGGGATGTCCAGCCCATGCAGCGTCAGATGAGTATCAGAATGCATGGAGCTCCCCCTCACTGCTGCCCTGTGGCCGGTATTCAAACCCACAACCACATACACCAGTTTACAAACCAGAAAGTCAGGTAGATGATTTATTTTTGAAAGAAAACAGCCACACAGTTCTGGCTTTGCTCCATCTGATGTCCTCGGCACGTGCTATGACATTTCAACAATGACAAATCACTTGATTCCACCTCTCCACACCAACCAAACCCTTACTCCCGCCTCCATGGTGACTGCACCAATTTCCTGCACTCCTCCCAGAATGTAGCCTGCCTGCTCAGGGCATTACCAGGAAACAAAGCTCCATCCCTCCATGCTCTCCCCTCCCCGACGTCCACATAATGTCTGACACTGCTGAACGGCGTGCTGACCAATCCTCCTCTCATCTCCCGACGCCTTGTGACGACATGACTGTGATTCACAGATAATGTGTGTGTGTGATACGTCCATATGTGCCGTCACCCCTGGCGTGACGTGACGTTCACTGAGAAATTGGGTGAAAACTATGGCTGATCCTCATTCCACGGGAAATTATACACGGTTCTCAAGCCTGCGCACAAAGATAAGTCATGAAGAAGATTAATGTGGCCTCGACACATCTTTGTCCTTCATTCTCACTCCGCTCTCATCAGTCAACGCATGATCCTCCCCCTATTTTTTTCTCAGTCCATCTCCTTTGTCTTTTTCAGGTCTATGCAACAGCTTCTTCTCCTCCAATCATGCCTCTGCTTTCTTTCCCCACCCACACTGCGTTCTCTCTGTGCTCCTTTTTCATTCATTCATATTTTACTGCCTCAACGGCAACAGACAGAGTTGTCCCATCAAACTGGAGCTCTTCCTCATTATAATCTTATTCTCTGCTTCTATTTGCATTCCTCTAGCTTTTCTTCCTCTGGGGATTTACTTTTATCTCTTCCTCTTTCACCCTGCACTCCTCCCTCTCTCTCTGTGGTGGTGCCTTCCTGTCTCTTCCCTTTTTTTCCTTCGCTCATGTGCGCCTCATTGCTCTCCCTCTCCTCCTCCCCAATTCGTTCTCTCCAGTTTCTTTATGTCTCTCTCTCTCTCTCTCTCGCCCGTCTTGTTTCTTTCCGTTTCCCCTTGCAAAGTCTTGTAATGAGGTGTGACAAACCTCTACCCTGCTACCATAGCAATAGGGTTCCCCTAGCAACGCAGCGGCGGTGTTGGTGAGGGGTTAGATGGCCACAGTTCTCCACAAACACCTTCAACTTCCTTATGCTGACAAACGCACTCACAAAGATTACAGAACAGTACTGTAGCTCACACACATTATAGTGTCTATCTAAACAAACATTAACTACACATTCACATAAGTCAGAGTAGTGGGCATTATGTTCAGTTTGGTTTTTAAAATGATCTATTGGAAGTTATTTTGAAATCAAAGAAATAATCTTAAAATATCACTTGAAGTTTAAATATTCGAGTTCAACAGGACGTTCTCTAGAAATGAACTTTTCTTTAAGGGAGTCTGGTTGATTCGCAGCACAATCGGCACATTTTTCTTCTGTTTCTGTACCCAAAAGCATAATTGAGACGTTTTTGTCAAGAGAGGACTCCGTTTGCTTTAAACGGTGGAAGGGAACCTTTCAGTCATAAATAATTTTAGACCAATCCACTTCTGTTAAAAGCATAATTTCACCATGACCACTGTGCTCACACGGCTGCTACAGAGAAGAGACATGATGCGCATGTCTTTAGTCATGATTACACAAATCCATCACCATCAAACACAAACATCTTTTGTGTATTAATAATCTCATTGTTAGGCTTGTGACTATGATAAAGTATTAGTATAATGCCTCTTGGTGTATGGTTGAGTGTTTGTGGGGGGCTGTTAGGATGTACAATCCATGTAGAAAAACACCATCTGTCCCCCGATCCCTCACTTATCCCCCTCCCTACATGACCACTGACCCCACTCCGATACTCCATAAACACACACACACACA
>CALSCE010010635.1:8011195-8024252 GCA_943593645.1 Bovichtus variegatus
AGTAGAAGAGAGTGTTGTCCAGAGAGGAGGCCGGGCTCATCAAAGAATATATATATATATATATATATATGCTTTCTTTGATGAGCCCGGCCTCCTCTCTGGACAACACTCTCTTCTACTACATGCTGAGAAAACAAGCCTCTCCTTCAGCTTTTCCCTCTGGATCCTTCCACCGTCCAGATTAATACATCAGTCCCTCCAGGATCTTGCTGAGTTTGTATGTGATTAATGAGGTTTAAAATGACTGAATTTGAAGGGCTTTCTCTACTGAATTGCACTACAAACCTGCATTTTTGTGTAATTTCCCATTAAAATGCTTCATCTGGCTTCCAAGGACTTGTTATGTGGTTAGTTAGAATACTAAAAGAACATGCCTCAGACATCCTTCCATGTAAAAGAGAAATGAAACCTCACAAGACAGACTTTAGGTTTGACGACAAGCATATAGAATAAGAGTTTATAGCCAGTTTATCTGCGATTTGTCATGTTTTCTTTCTACAGAGAGGCAACGTAAAGTCTGTTGGACAAACTCTCTGACTCTCCATCAGAGCCATATTTATCAAGGCAATAACACATGACCCAGTTCAGACAGATATTTTGGTCTGATGAGATTTTTTTTTTTTTTTTTTTTTTTTAGAACCGTGAGAATATATTTGGGTCTTTGTTATTTTAGCTTCTGGAAGAAGAGCCATAGTAGTGTTTTCTGTGGTTGCAAAACAGACTAGGGACCTAGGACTAGGGGCTATTTGAAGAAAAATAGGTGCAGATATAATTTGGGAGGATCTATGACCAGTACACTTGGGTGCCCTTGCATAAAGATGTACAGCAAAAAGGATGCAGAGAAAAGAATAGTGCATCTGTACTGGGCCACAGCAAACATGGTATAGAATTAACAGCACAAAATATATTAGGCCATAATCCAGTTTGCAAAAATCATTAAAAAAAAAAAAAGCATAAAAATGACAGCGAGACACATTAACGCCACAGAGAGCAGCAGTGTGGAACTAGAGTAAGTGTACTGGTTAAGCCAGGCTTTTTAGTGAATATTTGTCTTATTTGTCAATAAGCAAACCTCACCTAAATTTAACCAATCAATGACAGAGTGTGATGGAAGACCGACATCACACGTAAATCTTTGAACTTCTGATGAAAACACCTTCGTCCACAAATAGGTTCAAATGCGGTCAAGCTTTCTTCAAGTATTTCTTCAAACTAACCTGGTTCTTATCAGGCCAATTTTCAGAGGCTGAGTTTAGGCATATTTACAACACTCAACTGAAAGGCCGACTTCTGCCAATTTATTTAAACTAAAAAAGTAAATGGGTTTAGAACTAGAGTTAAAAGACATGCATGCTGCAATACTTTCTTTCGTAACGAGCGTTCTTTTTTTTTCCTTCCAACTGGCGATAAAAGGAAATGGAAAGTGTTGCAAAACAGATTTAAGCAAGATCCTATTTCATATTTCCAAACTGCATAAATGTTTAATATAATTTAACGGGTGCTAGTATTCTAGTGTTTTTTTTCAATTGGATTTGACATTAAAAAGACTGAACCAATAATAGGGGAAGCTGAATTGGGATCAAAAGCCTCAGTAGATGAACCAACATTCTTGTATTAGGATTGCTCATCTCTGTACAACTAAAAGTTTAATTTTTTTCTTGGCAATACATTTTTTGGTCTCCATAAAATACTATTTATCATGCTATTACATGATCAGGGTCCTCCCAGCCCTCTCTTACAAGTATTGTTCTTGGGCATTGTGAATCAATGTTATGCTTGACTTTTCAGGTCAATCTTCAAGCGGTGAGCATGCAGTTATCTTGAACTTGAATTAAACTCATTATTTTATCTGAAAGTTGGCTTTGTGAAGGTTCTTACTCCCAGATCGATTTTTAGGGTTAACTCAAGTCAGGCATTTCAATTTAACCATGTCCTTCTTTTGCCTCCTTTGTGGATCAATGCCAAAATGTGAACACACTGTGTGAGTGTGAGTGTGAGTGTGAGTGTGAGTGTGAGTGTGAGAGCGAGAGAGAGAGAGAGAGTTACCTGGCTCTGTATCTTGCTCTGCTGTTTGAGGCGGAGGTTCTCTGGAGTGTCAGCCACACAGGTGAAGTTTGTCTTGGGGTAGTGTCTGAAAAATAAAAAACACACAAAACAGCAAAGAATGTCAGTACACAGTATACACACACAAGCAGATGCCAGCTTTTACTCAGACTCCCACTGTGACGCAAAAGGGGAGACTCTAAGAGAAAAAACAGCATAACTCAAGCAGTGTGCAGTCTGTGGCCCCACAGTGAGGGCATTTGTTATTCAAGGTGGTCCTTAGGTTGAGTTAGGAGCCCCTGTAGACAAAAAGCATGTCAGTGTAACACACAATGCTCTGTCAGTGGGAGCCAAGGTAGTCTGAAAAAGAGGAAGTGCAGGCAGGGGCTGCGTGGGGGGATGAGAGCCTAAGGTTGCAGAGTTTTGGAGGAGAGCCATAGCAGGTGTGGAA
The DNA here is from genome assembly GCA_943593645.1 of Bovichtus variegatus. NCBI lineage: Eukaryota > Metazoa > Chordata > Actinopteri > Perciformes > Bovichtidae > Bovichtus > Bovichtus variegatus. The sequence goes on from CALSCE010010635.1 coordinate 8,013,690, forward strand.
AAAGCTTTCCATGCTTACAAACACAGACACACACTTATGCACATACACATGCATGGGCACAGTCCTATGGGGGGGGTAACAGGAAGAGAAACAGCACGCAACTGACACAGCAACAGGGTCAAAGAGACAGTGGGTGAGTGTGAATGATGTCATAGTCAGCCCCTTTCAGCAGAGCGTGAAGGCAAGGCTTTTTTCTGAATGGATTCTGGGAATTCTCTTGACAGTCACAGAACCATAACCACCCAACCTCCTATTGTTTAGGAGAAGATTCTCTGCCTGAAACAAATATAAGAAACATAAATACACACAACTAAGCACAAACCCGGCAAACATGCACGCATGCAGCACAGCACACCAAGCATCCTTCCAAAGACCATTCATCACGTGTTTACTTATTGATTGCCTAAACTGCTGTCAATGGTTTGTGCGTGCAAGGCATAAGTCAGTGTTTTTATACACTGGAGGCTTCTGTGCACAAGTAGCCTTCAGGTCCACAAATAATGGTGCCTGCCAGTTCAGTGTGATCCTTATGGCGGCAAAAACAAATGGCTTAAATCCAGCAGGAGAGGAAGAGCCCACATAGCTCATATGGACTTCAGTTCCCAGCGTGCCTCAGGGTGCAGGGTGGCCTCAAAAATCTATAACCACTACCCGTGCCTCTGGGTAACCCATTTAGGCAATATGTTTACCGTTTCCTTGACAACATGGTAAACAAACTGAATTAGCATTCATCCTGATGTGATTATGGGATGTCAAAAATGTTACTGAAGGATTGTGGTTGGTGTATTTTACATAAAGTACTGTTAAAAAGAAAAACATATATAGGAGCCGCTTTAAAGAAACCCCCAAAATGATCTTAAACAGTAGTAAGTGGAACACGAGTTGGAGAAGTTGAAGTTTTCAAGCTCTGTGATATACAACAAACCCAAGCACTTGATGCCTGCTTTCATCCATAGAAACACTTGCAGGTCTGTGCATGCTCACACTCGGCTTTTACAACTAGCACTCAAGCACTCATTTTCCTGCTATCGGCAACAGGCAGACGTTGTGGTTTGTTACGTTACCAGCCGAGGCCGGGCAGGCTGCGAACAAGCTGATCAAACACTGCAAATGAAGTTACTCTTTTATTGTTGGGAGATATTGTAATCATAGAGATAAAAAAGACACACCACTCTGTCTTTTTAATCTGTGCAGAGTCCTAACTATCTGTCTTAAATGAAGAGTCAAAAGTAAGGCTAAAACAAGGCTACATGGAGAAGAACCCACTCTTCATAGCTGTAAGGCTAATTAATGCTGAAGAATAGAGTTGCATCGAACAAATGCATATCTACATGGAGACAATCCCAAAATAAATCTAAATGGTTAAAATTTAGCAAAATTCACTAACTGACAGCCATAAATATTTTTGGGGACAGCCCCTTGTTCAACGCTAGTTATCTAATAATTAATTAAATTGTTACTCTGGAGTTGGGCCTGGTTTGTGGTGGAACACACTTCCTTTCACAGAGCATCAGTGTGTCTGGAGCAGAGGGGTGTGTGTTCAAGCCACACACCCTCACAACCTGCATCTGTGTTAACAGCATTCCTGTCATCTTCAATGTGTCTTTAGAAACCGTCCTTGCACTTATGGGTCAGTAAATTGCTACACAAACAAACACACAACAGGGTTGAAGATATAAGCTTAGTGACTCAGTGGGGTCTTGTAATGTGTGTATCTGTGAGTGTGCAACAATCATGCTCGCAATTTCGTGCCCGTTTTAGGCTACGAGTGAGTCACAAGAACACTCATCTATCTGTCAGGTTGCATAACGAGGTAATAAGTCGCAGACGGGAGTGGGTGACACATGCACAAACTCACAAACTAGCCCTGTGAACGCTAAAGAGGGAGTTATCAAAATGGAGGGTGCTGGGGTGGAGGAGTGAGGGGGGCCACGCATGTGTAATCACACACCACACACACACATACACACATACAAACAAACCGCCTACTGTGCAGGAGGAGAGGCCTGTTTGCATAGTAGGACCAGGAGATGTTGTGGCCGGCTTGACCCTGTGAGATCTGGAAAGGTTGTAATACATCATTCAGCAGGAACATTTCATCTACATGTAAATTCTGGACAGAAGTCTCATGAAAACACACACGTTACAGTAGAGGAGCTGTAGTTGGTAGAGGCAGCATTAAGGAAGGAGCACGAGATAGCAACAGGCAGAGCTGTCTGCTGTACAGTTACTGGCAGAATCCATTATACAATGAGGCTCATGCATCTTTCAATGAGAAAGAGCCATTTCCCAGGCTAATACCACATAAGGCAGCACAGCCAGGAAGCAGCTTCATGCCACATTGTGAAAGTGCTTTTAATCTTGACCGATTGTTTATCAACAAATTAAAGACAAAAACGCAGGCATTCTGAAAGATGACACTAAATCAAGACATTTGTTACAAATTTTTAATAACATCAAATTGATGTTCAAATGAATTTCCGGACCATCAGTCATTAAGGCAGCATCCCACCAATGGCTCCCAGTCTCCTGGGGAAATGAAGAATTTTATCTGCCCTCCTAAATCTCCCGCAATCCCCCGTGGGACTCTAGGATCTAATAAGGGATGGGACTATCAGGGAAGATGTGGGTGGGAATACAGTAAAAACAAACAACGCCTATATCAACTACTGAGGACAAATATAGAGGAATAATGATAAAGTAGTTATCCCACAGAATAATGACAGAGAACATAGCCTGAATTCCTTTCCTGAAGCGCGAGGCTCTTCCACTGATGATGTTTACTCGAACAAGGCCTGTTTCAAACAAACGGAAAGAGGCATAATAAACAGGCTCTGAAGGGCCTTGCTTCTGCTGGCGCAGGGAGCGGGGGGGGGGGGACATCGGAGGCAGGAAAGGGAAAAGAAGAAGCCACTTTAGTCTGTGGACACAAAGGTGATCGCAGGACGACACCTGCTGTAGGGGCTAACACCTTAAATGTGAAAGACTGGAAGTAGGGACAGTGAGATTTTAGGACAGAGATGTTTACTATTAATAATATTTAAAACTACTATACAGTATTTTATCACCTATAAATCAAATGAGTTATAAAGGGCTTAGCCAAAATAACTGAAAACACCTGTGGGCGGTGTGCCAAGGGTGAAGGGCCTTAATTGTTTAAATGTTTATGGCCAATAATGCTCCTTAATAAGAAAATTCGATCCCTGTACAGTGACAAAAACAATAATAAAGCATAACAGGATACAATTTGACGTGTTTAAGTAGAAAAGGCACAGGTGTAAATAAAAAAAAAAGTAATGGAGGGCTGAATTCTATTTAGCTGCTCCTCGTATTGTGCATGCAACAGAGCCCTCGTTAATGTTTTAACTAACATGTGTGCTTTTACTATGAAAACTCTGCCAACAAAGGAAATATGCAAAGGAATATTGCATGCACATTCACACACATTCACCTGTGAGCTGTGTGTACTCCAGAACTTCAGATTAACCCGGAAATTATTTGCATGTTTGTCTGCTTTATTGCCTTTCAGGTCTAGCGAGTAATTTCGTTACATTTTTTCTCACAGTAAAATGTGACATTTGACCGAGTTGGAAACGTTTCAGCTTGAGTTAAATGTGCAATTATCCTGGGTGGAGGTGTGACTTAATTTCATGAATATATAGAGCCAGTAAAAAAAGTGAGCGGGTCGAGGAAAACTACTGGAGTTCCTGTACGTTTTCATATCAGTCACATCCTGCTTGTTGTTAGATAGCTGCAGACACCTGTACATTCTAATGTGGGACATTTTAATGGCCGTTTGTGACTAATAAACGCATACAATTAAAAAAATGTAATTCATTTTTTTTTTAATTTCTGCTACTTAACTAGTAGCAGAACAAAAAACTAAATCTAGGTCCAGAGACATAGGGACAAGAAATGTTATATAATGTTCCTTTCCAAAAACACAGAGTCCCCCCGACCCATGTACATGTTATTTTTTTCCAGACTTGGCACAAATGACTGATCCCTGGATTTAATCATAAAGGAAGCTAAATCCTATAGAAAACAGCTGACCACAAGCTAGCATACTACTAGTTTCCACTGGGGTTGAGAGTGACAGTGCTAGCATGACGTCTTGATTTATAAAATGGCAGTTCAGGAAAGAAACGCAAAAGAGCTTGTCAGAACATGAAGCAACGCCTTCTCTCTGCATTCCCCCTCAGATCATGCACTCACCCTCCAACTCTCACACACACAGAGAGGGGGGGAGACAATCATTATAAGTAATGGCATAGGGGGATTCCACGGATTCCAGATGAGCCTTTAGTGCGAGTGGTGAAGCGTGAGTGGACATGCTAGTTTTCAGTGTCCGCCTGTGTCACTGTAGAGGAACTTTAGGAATTTCCTTTGTCGATTCCCCCCCCCGCCCCCCCTTCCCCACAGAGGAGGACGAGGGAGGGAGGCACTTTCCCACACCACATATAGGCGTTTTCTCTGAGGGGGGAGCTGGAATAGTCACTGATAAACAGCAGAGGAGGGATAGAGGGGCCTTAGTTGGGTTGCAACATGATTACACACACACATTTGGAGAGTCCTATTTCCGTCTGTGGACAGATTAAACACTGCTGTCAGTGGCTTTGGGATGCAGGATGAACCAGTTGAGCGTAAAAACATGAGACATGCTCACTGACATACACAGAATGACAACTTAGGGACAACTTACGCATTGCAGTATGGTCTCTTCTCAAAGCCTTTGTAATTCTTCATGTTTAGAGTCATTTTGCAGACCTCGCAGCTGAAGCATCCTTTATGCCAGTACTGTCAGAAACAAAGAGAAGGAGAGATTTGAGACATTTATTTCACCTTAATTGCAAATCCAAAATGGCCACATACGCACAAAAAGAACACCCAGACACCAAACTAGCACAGAAAAGCTAATTGAATGAGTAAGGCCAGAGCTACTTTTTATTCCCTTGAGGTTTCACAGGGACAGGAGCTTGATACAGACAGAAAGAATAGCAACTGTTAGGACTCGGGGTAGCTGTGCAGGTGTGAGCGATAAGGCTGTAAAGTATGCGATTGTGATACAAGAATGTATATATGTTTTCACCATCTAATCTGGTGCCATCGATTTTCACTTCATTATTACTCTGAGCTCAGATGTATGTGTGTAAAATCATCAGTTTTTGTTTTCTCCAAATACAATGACAGAGGTTGCTTTCGGTCGGTGCTGCAGAGACTGCTTGGTCTGAATTTAGCCACCTTTTGACTCTCTTTCGGACCGTCTGCTCATCTCTGCAGGCTTGCATGTTTCTGGAGCTCCTCTATCCATCTTCATAAGAGGCTATGCCTCTATCTCTCTCACTACCCTTTCTCCCTTCCTCCCACCCACCGGCCCTCTTGCCTTTTTCCCTTTACTCTCTTGGCACTGGGCTGATCTGCGGCCTGAGGGTTCAAAGAGGGATCGAGGGAGGGAGGATTGGAGAAAGAAAAGTACTGGAAGGAGGGAAAAAACATGAAAGGAAGGAGCTGGAGAGAGCAAGAGGAAGGGAGGGGTGGGCAAAAGAGAGAAAACGCCAGAGAGTGAAGCAATGATCTGGCTGCTCCTGCTATCGTCAAGGGAAGGGAGAAAGGAGTGCAAAGACGACGAGAGAGGAAGAATGGGAGGGAAATAAAGAGGGAGTCCTTATTAACATGGCCTCAGGGTGCTCCGTCATCCCGCTCATTCTTTCTCCCACTCTTTATCACTTTCTTCACCAATTGCCCACACACAAAACACTAATCTTTCAAACAAACAGTGCAGAAGAGATGACTCAAAACAGAGAAAACTGCACATCAATGTACAACATCACTTTCTCAATGTTTCACTCACCAACACATACACAATGCAAGTCCCAGTAAAATCCATAATTTCCCTGCATGCAGTGATAAAGTTTGATAGTATAGCATGTGTTGCAGCACTGATAAACAGCTGGCAACAAATCACCAGGATGTTGACTTTTACTAACTGTGAAAGCTGAAGATGGACAGTAGACACAATCATGGGTGCTTAGTTGTAGTTAAAAGAGGGGGTGCAAGATTAGTGTCAGGCAAGGGGAGGTATGGCAGGAAACAAATACATTTAATTAACACCTGAAAGTGCCTTTTCCTGCAATATAGAGCCTTCAATCAAGACTATTAAAGCGGCTTTTCCACTATGAAGCTCAGTTTATAGTGGACTATATATTAAAGTATTTCATTGTGTTATGTACTCTCAGCAGTGGGTGACAGATACAATGTTGTCTCAGAGTGTATAATGCATATATTTCATAGTTTGTCAAGACAAATTGTAAAGCTACGCAACCAGACAGATATTCAGAGCGCAACAACGTAGTTAGCTTCTCTTACGTAGTTCTCCGTTTGTAAGAGGCTAGTTTTGTTTTGACCACAGCATTGTTGAGACTGAACGCTCCGCTGTGAAGCTAGCTCTAACGGTAGAGAGGACATCCTGTGAATTCTTATAAAAATAAAAGCCCTTTTATTTTTGGTGAAAAAAACTGTGGCGTATGTTCGGACTTGATTCTCCGGACATTGTCCAGTGTTCATATTAGGAAACAGCTTAGGGAAAAGGTGAGACATGTCATTTTTAACTCATATACAACATATGAAAACGGCCAGATATAACTATTTTTGATCCAAGCTAGCACAAATGCTTGCTGTAGTTGTATGATCAAAAAGTGGGGACGCAAAAACAAGTTTGTTCTGGCAAATCTAATAGTGTACGTGCAGCAGCCGCTCCACTTGCTCCATTGCTCAGGCGCCAATGGACACAATCATGGCAGCGCTATGTATGGAAACATGACCAAACACACAGCACAATGGTCATTTCACTTCCTTCCAGTATCGAAGAAGAAGATGGCTTCAGGCTGGTTTTAAGAACAGACTTGTCTGTTCTGTCTGGAAGTAACAGACCACCCAAGGTGGTATAAGATGACAACAGGCAAGTGTATGTTGGTGTTTGTTGCTGTCAGCGAGCAATATTGTACTAAAGCATACAAAAGAGGAGGCTCACAGCGGAGACCGAGCCTGGGCTCTGTTCAGTGGAGCTGTGATCCACAGCCAAACACACTGGGCCAAGCCTTCGAATGCAAACTCCTTATCCCACTACAACGCAAATCAGGGCCCCAGGGAGTTACAGATGGACACATCATGTTACTCTTTCCACTGCTCTCCCTCTCCATTGTTCTGGCCAGTACTGCAATGGCAAATCCCTTTACAAACAACAGCACAGTGCAGGCAGATTCCATTTCCTCTAGCTTCAGCTGATTTGCAGCTGTGGTGGCTGCCATCTTTGCATGCATACCTCTGCCTCGTCTACTTGTAGTGCAGCAGCATAGTGTGGTATTCTCCACAGATTATTATTTCCTTCTCATTTCCCCAAATATGTGATAACGATAAACCAGGGATGAGCTAACACAGTGTAATGCTAATAGAGAAGTGTGGACGCAAATGCTTTTAGGAGAAAGGTGAGCCTATCAGCTGAGTGAGCATGGACTTTGACACTTCTGTTGTTTCACTGAATAAATATTGACCTCGAGTTCATTCCATCGAACAAACCTGCTGAACTCACAGGTTTAGCAAAGTATTCCAACCTGCTAACCTACATTCTACCAGGCGAACCTTTAGTCACCTTCACATGGAAAACAACCCCCTCTCAGGGGAACAGAAATCCAGCTAGACTGCCTCTTGGAAGAAGCAACAGCAAGCCAACAGCTCTAAACACAGGTGCTAAAATGCACTCAGGCTATTATCATGCATCTATTCATATCAATATGTAATCTTTTAAATATCTCAGTCATCGTCAATATTGCGACACCCTAATCACAAGTGGTCTAGTGCCAGCCGTGAATCTCCACCCATCTCATCTGACTCTTGACACAATCTGAAAATACAGTATCTGGTAGGAATATATTATGTTTGGGACTTATCCTAGGTTGAAGACAAATAGTAGATGCCAAAGGGAAGGAAAGGGACGAACAGCGATGTGGGGGGCGAGATAAATCCCAAATGCGTGTTCAAGAGGCTATCCAGTACTTAGCCTTGTCCAGATCCAGGGAAACCTGGCTCGTGAGTGCTCAAGCAGGATCTGGCACTCAACTGGAAAATGAGGACACTGCAGAGACGGAACTATAGAAATAAAACACCCATAAAAATTTTTTTTTTTAAAACAGCACCGTCTCCCTGCATCAGCGCAGCTCAAGGGCATGTGTGTAGGCGTTCGTCTATACACGTGTGTGATTAATAACTGTGTGTATACATGCATGTAGTACTGTATGTAGGTTATATGTCTCAGTGCATGATGCATGTATGTCAGCTGGGATCCAAGACTCCAGTCAAGAGCAGAAATGCTCAGTCAGCCTCGCATCTCCCTCAACTACAAGTTGGCCTGGACAAAAACCCTGCAGCTATCTTCAGACACCATGTATGCACACACTTCACACACAGAGGGAGGGTTAGCGAGAGTCTGACCAGGAGCATGCCCTCACATACTAACTACAGACTGATAGGAGATGATTAAGTGACTAGTTTAAGGCATTAAAATGCTGCCCGTTACCACTTCCTGTATTAGTATTAGTGTGTAATCTAACCAGGGAGGATTTCTTACCTTGTTTGGTGCACTAACCACAGCAACACATACAAAGCATGGTGTCATTTGGTTTTAATAGAAACGCAACATATTTTCTAGGCTAATTAAATGAGAACTTTGGACAATATCATGTTAACTTGTATCTCAAATATCTTTTCATTGAAGCGGTTATATTTCACATTCATTTCACTTGTGCATTCAAGACTCATTTTCATACTTTCTTACAATTGTGCATGTTGCAGTAAGTAAGTAATAGGCACAGAGGTGATATCTAGAAATAATAAATAGGCAGAATAAAAAATATCTAAATGCATAATAATAATAAATAAATAAATAAATAAAGTACCGAGTTGACCGGGAGCCCCCCTATCCAATATTGTGTTATTTTTAGATGGGGGGGGGGGGGTCGACTTAATCTATAGACCGTGTTAAGTGGATTTTCATGATCCAGTCCTCTGGTAGTCACCAAATTAAGCATCAGAGGAATTTAGTGCCTGATAGCACTGAAGGACATCCCTAGGGCCCCTGATGAAATATTTAATAACTCTTGGTGAAATCAGTAGAAATGTACTTCAGTCCCTTTGTTTTATGCTTTTAGAGGCTGATTAGGCCTACCGTTTGAAAGATGCTGTGATGGCTCTTTGACTCAGATGTTTATTTTAAACCAAAAGTGGAAAATTAAATGAAAAAAAAACACCATACACACACACACATGGTGGGGCATTACGGCAGCTGACTCCATGTATGTGTGAGAGATTATTCTTGCGTAAAACAGTACATGCCTAAAGGCAAAGTGCCCACATCTGGCTGGTGCTGCGAATAGAGAAAACTAACTCATTAAAGCACGCTGGTTAATTATTAGCCTACCTGATGCCATTCATTTTTACCCAAGCCAAAGGCTTTGTTGCTGGCCAGCAGGCATACAGTGATGTGAACAGACATACTATGCTAGAGTAGAGTAGGTACTTCACACACTTTCCAAACCACTCCAGACTTTGATGTGCACTTTAGAAACATACACATCCTGCCGCCCCAGCAACGAGACATTAATAAAAATAAATAAAAAAAATAATCCGTATAAACTCACTTAATAAAACGTCCAATTATATTGTCATGTTGTGTGGCTTAAGTGTCTCTTTGCATTTGCTTTCTATGAATTTTATTTTAGGCCAGAGTAACACAGAGTCCAGATTTTTGTTGTGCGATGGTTCAAATAAAGCTGTAAGTTGGGATAGCAAACAGAGCGTGTGCACCGATTCCTTTTTTTGATAAAACGCACAAAAGGAGAAGTACATGGCTGCTCACTGTGGAATCAACACGTCAGGTGATTTTGACTGTAGTGTGCGGTTGTGACTGAGTCATCAAAAGGAGGTGACTGGTGGTGGCTGGACAGATTCCTCACCTCTTGTGGCTTTAGGACAACATGAATCAGCTCTAAATATAGGCAAGGCGGTAGACAAATTCCTCTAAAACTGGAGTCATAGGAAATGTGTTTACACTGGATCATCAGAGAGCAAATCCTCCTCGTTTTAATCAGAACTGCTGCACAAGAAGACTGTAGAAGACTAAATTGCTGTATTCGCATAATACTGAAATATAAACAATAAGGAATTAAATGACTATATGTAGCACTTTGTTTGATGAGATGAAAAGTTCTAATAAGACCAATTTTTAGATCTCCTTCGTGCCATAAAGATTGTACAGAGCTGCACAACTCGCATACTGTACTCTTCTGACCTTTAACCCCTATTTACTGGGATTCAGAGGCAGCAGTACAATTGAAGCTCACATCTTAACCAGAAAGCCCACACTGAAGCCAAATAACACAGCAACCAATTTGTTAGCTAAATAATTAAAAACAGATTGACCCAAGTACCCGAGTACAGAACGACAGTATGTGGTGTATGAAATCTGATTTACACACACACACACACACACACACACACACACACACACAC
>CALSCE010010635.1:8024652-8036471 GCA_943593645.1 Bovichtus variegatus
ACACACACACACACACACACACACACACACACACACACACACACACACTTTAGTTAATGCCAACTGTGTCTGAACATTTGAGATCACGTGAACCAAGAAGTGCAGCCATTGGCTACCAGCCAACCCAACTGAAACACTACTAAAAGCACATCTTTTATAAAAAATATGTGCTCAAATGCCTTCCTGCAATTGATTATTCTGTGAGAATAACATCAAAGAACAAAAACAAGACAGCAGATTTATTAAAACAGTGATATTTCTTTGCATTGTAAAAGCCTTCACCACTGATATGAGGAAAATAACCTCCCAGCTGCCTTTTGTCCACCCATCCATATTTCTTGTGACTTTCTTCTCCACTAACGGACTGTTTTGTTTCGAGTGAGTCTGTGTTTTCTTATCTATGATACTTGGTGCCATGTGGGAGATCATTGGTTGCATAAAAGTTGTGTCTGAAACAAGCAAACAGGGCTTGCCTCAGAACAAATCTTACCAATAGTGTGTATAAACACTTATCAAGATGTTTAGAGCCAGTAGCAAATGTTTGGGCTCCATGCGTATTAAAGGATGAGCTGTTAGAACAAGTCAGTTTATCACATTATTCAATACAGACTTTAAAAAATACTATGTTCACTGAAATACGAGCTGATTTACAACAAAGGAACCAGTTACACCACTTCACAATCTACGGCATAGTAGCACAGTTAAATATTAATAAATCTGTGTCTCTTCACCTGCAGGTTGGAACAGGCTCTGTAATTCAGACATACAATATGCAGACAGTTTGTAGAGATAGATACACAGACACTCCAGCAGTCGAGTGTTTTAGTGAGAGATGAGCTTTAAGCTTTAACCACTCTACACAGATCTCTCAATTCATCTTGAAAATACACACTTCCTGAGTGCTGGAAATGGCTGTTAATCTTAAAGTGACACACATGCAAATCATTTCAATCCTTTAGAAATTGCACATTAACCTAAATGTGACCAGGCCTCTAAAGAAGGCAGTGTAAAAAAAACTACCGTATCACTTCCTTGTTACGAGTTTTATTGGCTGAAGTTCAACAGCTACAAAAAAAAGCCAACCTGATAGATATGAGCCTTATACTCGAGCCAAAATAAAAGCAGCTCTAAACTCATTGCTATCAACAAGTATTTTTAAGAACTGAAGGGAAGCCAAAGAACAAGGCAAACCCGTCAGCTTCTAAACCTAAATTCACTTCCTGTCTTTACATGTGCTCGGCTGCCCGCTCCCTCTGCTGGGCCCAGCCCTGCTATACTGGAATGCAGCTGACAGACAAACAAGCCTCTGTGGCTCAGCCTCTTCACACCACAGAGGGATATTATAGAAGAAGACTGTCAGGTGAAGGTATTCATTCATCGGTGGCTGAGAATACCAATGGAAGAAGTGGCAGAACCCTCGACTCCCCCCCGTCTTCACCTGAGCTAGCCTAGCACACGGAAAAATCCCCACCCAATGTGGCCTCGTCTGCTTTAAACAAACGAGAAGGACAGTGTGTCTGTGTGTGTGTGTGTGTGTTAGAGAGAGACAGAGAAGGGGAAGGGGAGATTGTTTTGGCGTGTCTGAAGGGGTGAGCGCTGATGCGGAATGGCAGGAAAGACAGACGGCAGGCTACTCTCCTGTGCTTGGTTCAGAGCAGCAGGGAGACGGCACAGCAGGCCTCTGACAAGAGCACGTTTTATGGGAGTGTCTGTCTGCTGGAATGCACTCTGCTTTAGGCCAGATACCAACGCACATTCAAGCTGTAGTTGTGGCAATTTGGTTCTCATCAATGGCAGTCTTCTCATATGCTACCATGAGTTGTATTTTATTTATTTTTTTGTGCATGAAGAGGGGTTCTGAGATTAATCAATTCCAGTCCAGCGCACTTTTGGAAAACATTAGTCATGGTGCATTCAAGAACACATCCATGCAGAGAGCAATAATGCATTAAATCAAGAGCTGATGTTACTTTAGATAATTTCCCACCTTACTTATCAGATAAGCAAGTCTCAACAGGGATTGATTTTCAGTAGCCATTCAGACTTCCATTAGACAAATTATCTACTTGCCCCGAGCCCTGCTCTGATTTTTTTTTAAATACATAAACATTGCTATTCGTAAGACAAACATTGCAGACCCCACCTAGTAAATCGAGTGTGTTACATGTATCCTGTTGCAAAGTTACAGTGTAACTGAGTGCAGCAGCATTCAATAAATGCAAGACGTGATCATATTTCCCTCCATAAAGCTTTGACAGAAGCAGGATGTTATGTACCAATGTTAACTCAAATGGTTGCTCACATGTGATCTAATGGCCTGGACAGAGTCCCTAAAGGTAAAATTGATGAGATTAGCACCTTTGTTGAGATTAAGCTACTGCTTTTGACTGAAAAGTAATCGAGGCGGCTCCACTAATGATCCCTGACTTGGATTAGCCGACGATTTGGACACAGACATGTCTAAATCAATCCACGAAAAGCCTGGTTATGGGACTATATTATTTACACAGAACTCATGTATCGTTTAGTATTTGTAAAGGTAAATCCCTCGACCACAGAATGCGTGTTTCGAGAAAAGGTTAGAGACGTTAGCTAACGTTATCAATCCGTTTTCTTCAGAGCAGTGGTGCCAGCCAGGCCCAAACCAGGCTGTCGGAAGCACTGTGAGACGCTGATTTTAGGGTGAATCAATATCGTAGCCTTGAGTCATTGTCTTGAGGAAAACATATATACACCCTGGTTTATTAAAGTAGCCCATTATCCACACGATAATTTCGTTTCTGGTCCGCGCTCTTGTCTCGTGCCATCGCCTTCCAGACGTTAAACTAGCCGTTAGCTTGCCTTGCTAGCGAAATACCTGTCCTGTTGGTGTTCAATTCATTCACAAAAATATGTGAAGGGTGTCATTTTAGGTGAGCAGAAATAAGTGCAGTCACGGTACAAAAGGAGGGCGGTTTATTAAGAGTATTTTTTTAAAGAATAGGTAGAAGTAAGACGATGTTCTCATGTTCTTACCTTGTCCAGACAATTCACTTTTTCCGTGGGGTATACGACTAGATTACATCTGCTACACAACGGATTCATGTTGGAGGAATGCTCTTCTAGCTAGTTAGCACGGAAACCGCCGATGATACTGCTTGTAGCTTTGTGCTGTCAAGTCCTCACTTCAAAAACTAGCTAGAGTGTGCGATTGTGATCAGTAGCAGACCAACACTAATCTAATTGTATGTCGCAAATCCAGGAGGTTGTTGTTGTCGTTGTATCCGCACAGCTGGCTGTCAGTCCACTAACCAGACACGGAAAGCGCGCTCCCGCTTCCCTCTCTCTCTCTCGCTCTCTCTCTCTCTCCCTCCCTCGACTGCGCGTGTCCGAGCAGAAAGGGAAGAAGCGGTATGGGAGGTTCAATGTTTTACTTGGAAGAAAAATCTCATTATTTCAGAGGAACTATATCTATAGATTGTGCATATTGAACTAAGACTCAGCTACATGCGTATTGCAACACAATCCCAGTTTTGTGTAACTGTTTAGAAATCCAGGTCGACCCTTGTGCATGTTCAACCTGCCTGTCCTCTTCCCATCTGTGCTTGCATAGCAAACTCATGCGATCGTCGTTATTGTTGCAGGTTTCTTGGGGCTTTACCAATCCAGTGATCTCAAATCAAATTTTAACACATCTGCCACGTTCACTGCATGTTCTACTTGGTCCCACTGTTCTACATTTGGTTAGGATGACACCTGCTGACAAAAGAGCTGTACTGTCTGTATTCCCCAAATATATAACATTTTCTTTTCGGATGTTCACCCCTTTTATGTACAGCGTCAAATACTGCAACATCTGACATAAAAACACGAACGCAAAAGCATACTTATCAGGAACTGTGCAGTGTGTTCTTGCAAAACAAAAGGTGGAACCTAAAAGAATCAACTTCACTATTAAAAGCAACAGGAATTGAAACTGAAGCACACCCAGATCTTTATTTGTTTGATGTAAAACAGCATAGTTTCTGCATTTCATCTAAGGTTGTCAATCTTGTGGCATGCATTACACAATTTATTGCAGTTAAATAAGATAAAGTTTGAAAAAGAGTGGAATGCAGACACCTTTTTCTGAAAGCAGAGATATACATTTCTAATGAAATCATTAAATATATAACATTCAGCTATAATCTGCTTAAACTGTTGCAATATCTTTTGCAATGGACTCACAAACAGCTTAAAAACATGATCAGAAACTAAATGTAAAAGTTGAACAAGCTTTGGACAAATGTATGTATTTTAATGTTTGTAGAAATCAGTTCAATGCAAACGTTTATCGATGTTTCCATCCATCATTTCAACATGACCCAGCTTCAACAATGCTGTCTTTATCATGACCTTCTCCTTCCACTTCTGTGTAACCAGGTTGTTGCTTCTGAAATTTCAAGGACGGCCAGTAGTTCTTGCGTCGCTAAAAAAAAAATCAAGCAAGAAAGAAATTATGTTTGATGTGGATATGTGTAATTGAAGCCAGTCGGGCACTTGTCAGGGCAGGTGTAGGACACATTCAGTGCTCACCTGGATGAGGTAAAGTGGTGATGTAGCAGTAGGATGGTAGTTGAGGTAAAGAGCTACCAGTATCAGAGCCAAAAGTAACACCAGTGCAGCTGCTATACCAGCTATCACTCCTGTGTTAGCCAACCCGTCACTCTTGGAAGAAGAATCTGTCCTCACATCTATATTAAAGATGAAGCACAATAATTAAATCCCTTCATAGGGCTTAACTATAATGGCTCTGTTTCTGTTTCTTGTACATATATACGTATATATATATATATATATATATATTTATTTTTTTTCTTACAATACTTTTATTTTGAATGTATGTAAAAACCTACTTGGCAATACATTTTATTCGGATTCTGAAGTATTAACTCACCGTTGCCAGTCTTAAATATATGACGCTTCCTCTCATCTAAAAGAAGACAGAAAGCAGTCATTTACATACTTATTTCATGGCAGAATCTGAAAAATGTGGTGAAGAAATACAAAAAGTAGCTCAGCCTCACCGTCAAGTTCACAGCCTTTTTGTAGAGGATACAATGAGGTCACGTCCTCGATCTCCGGTGTGATAGAGGAACCAGTGGAGCTGTCACCCCGGGAGTAATCCTCACAGGTTGCATTTTTGCTCTGCCAATATAAAATAATACAATATAATACATGCATGAGTCTCAAAAATGGCAAATAAGCAAATATTCAGCAATACCTCTTCTGAACAGCCATAGTCCAACCATTCTTGTCTGTGTCTGTCCATGCCATCTGAACACCTAAAACATACAAGATGTATATTTATAAAGGTTAAAACTGCACTGTATCAAAAAGTATGCTAACGTAATGTCCCGCTCACCTCTGGAGTACGTTGCACCAGCTACAACCAGAGGTTTGGTTGGATGAGAGGCAGAGCTCACAGCTGTCATGTTGCAGGCAGGCTGAACAGAGAGAAAGAGAACAAGAAGGCTTATTGTTTGAGTGTTGATTTAAACCTAACATGTTGAATAGTATCTAATTATTTAATGATGATGGATAAGGATCACTTACTAGGCAGTGGAGTGAACTCAACAGCAGAGTTGCTGGTGATCTTTGCAGTGTCTATCTCAACCCGATGGTACTCATAAATCGTCCGCTGTTGGGCTTCTGAATCTGTATCAGGTTTATTGCCAAGTAGGTTTTCACATGTGTACAAGGAATTTGGTATTTGGTGCATAACAACAAATATTATAGAAAGGCAAAAGTACAAAAACAATTATTGAAAAAGTCAAGAACCATCAATAATAAATAAAACTGGAGAAAAGAAGAATATATATGTAAAATATATCTGTTTTTAAAATGAAAAGAGCTGTATAGTGTTTGAAACAAAGAGGATGGAATGTGGAAAATGAAAAAAAGGAGTGTGCAAAAGTTCACAGTGTAAAGAATGTGTGCAATGTACAGAAATATTATTCCAAAAGAAGTCCGATCTGTGGTAGAGATATCACAGTTTTAAATACCTGAAGGTTTTCACTAGACTCTGTAAAGGCTGATTCTATCTTTTACATAAGTAGACTTGCATAAGAACAAGTAGTCTACTAATCGATTAGTAGAAAAATAATCGCCAACTATTTTGATAATTGATTCATTGTTGAAGTAATTCATCGTGCAAAAATAATATCACATTAAACTGAATATCTTTGGGTTTTGAACTCACAAGATAAGACATTTAAAGAAATCAACTTGGACTTTGAGAAACTGGGATGGACTTTAAAACTATTTTTTGACATTAAAGACAATTAATAAGAAAATCATCTATGGATTAATCGATAATGAAGAAATCGTTAGTTGCAGACATATACTGTACATACAGTAAGTGCACAGGCATAAGGTCATGGTAAACATTGCTATCCAAAATTGGGAAATTTGCATGGTCAAGGTGCAGAAGTAGACAAAACAGTCATAAAAAGAGATATAAATACAAATGTAAAATATTTGCATAAACTTTATTGCTGACCTGGTGATTGAGGAGAAGGTGGCGTGACCATGAAGGCATCAGACAAACCGGCCTTCACTGGATGCTCAGCTGAACCGATCACATCCAATGACAGAGGTATCTGATAAACAGACAAAAATAGGAATCACTTATGCATGCGGCAACTAGGAAGAGAACAAGTCTAGAAGGCTACTAAGAGCACAGAGGTGTGTCTCACATTTCGGTAGCTGAACGTGATGGTTCCTGTTTTGTAAAGCGCAGCCTGAAACGTAAAGGCTCCTTCTGACTCTTTTCCTGGGAGTCTGACCCCCTCCCACTGGACCACAAACACCTCACCTGAAGACAGTGAAGGTCAAACAGGAGTCAGACAAGTTGTCAGATAATAATGTTCAAATATCAGGGGGTATCTTACCATTGTCCAGGTATTGCACAGTGGATTCTTTAGAGTAGCTGGGGTCAAAATTTGCCATTAGAGGGGCGATGTACTGTGTTGCAGTGAGCATACGGTGAGTAATGTCCCCTGTGAAGATAAACCCTGAAAATGGCCAGATGGAAAAATATGTAAAGCTTGAGTATGATTTGCAAAAAAAATTCTGTGCTCTGCAGGAAAGGTCATTGAACATCTGTTATAAAGTCTAAACTAGTACCTCCAGTTGCTATGGTGATCTGCCTCAGGTAATGTCCGTAAAAAGGAAAGTCAAATGACAGGGCCACCCTCTGCAAAGAGAGTAGATAGAAGCGGAGAGAGAATTAGATACTGAGGTTACGCTTAAAAGTTGCTGTTCTATAGTACAAAGCATCCTAATCCGCTCTTAAAGGAGGAGAATGAGGAGAAAATAAAGTTGGTATTGCACTGAGATAGAATAAAGAGGCTGCAAAATGCTTAATTGTCTAGGAAAAGCTATGTCTTACTCATTTAATGACTCCACCTCATGTTCTGACCTTTATATATTTATGGCATATATATAATGGCAATAAAATATATTTATTGCCATTTTGTTTTTCCAACACAACAAGACATATACAAATGTTTTCCCTCTCCCCAAAGAATGTGAAAATACAAACAACGATACAGTTAATAGACATTATTTAGTAAAGCAAGTAAATAAATATCCTAAACAGAAAATACAAATAATAGTAGTAATAAAAAGAATTACATAACATACATAAATAAATAAAAATGACAAAAATGGACACATTAAATTGTTACAATGTTTTATCAGTGAGTTATAAAGCTGGTGAACAAGAAGCTTTACATATTATCCGGTCACATCCTTTATACTATTTCGACAAGGTAGTTATTTTTACCTAGTTATTTTTCATAATGATTACAGAAAACGATGCTGCAAGTTGTCTGGTGTTGGTACTATCGCCTTTATTACTATTATATCCACTTCGCTATCTTTGAGCTATATCAGAGAAAACACTCACTGTAAATGGCCACATGTAGCCAAATCTAGCAGGTCTGAATTTTTCAGGATTGTTATTTGGTTTGATAACAGACAAACCATCAAATTGAAATCCCACTAAGTTGTAGTTTTAGCTATTATTCAGTTTTTACTGAAAATGAGGGGGCACTCGGATTTGAACCGGGGACCTCTTGATCTGCAGTCAAATGCTCTACCACTGAGCTATACCCCCATGCTGAATTGCTGATTCGCTGATTCGTTGTCACAATCTATTATTTGTACAGGCACAGGCACTTGTTTGCATTAGTAGGTTCCACAGTATAAAATCTGATGTAACTATTGTGCAATGGTCTAGTTAAAACACAGACACAACTTGGCTGCATAGGAGCGGGTCATTGAGGTGACAGGGTGTGAACTTCTCCGAACAGATATTCTGATAGATACCCAAGATCCAAAACACTATGACTCACTCTCAAAATCCACATTATCAGTCTCAAAATCAAAAGAGAAAATGGGAAAACTGTTGCCTCTCCAACTATGTAACCTGGAACCATTCTATGAAGCCAAAGCACTCTGGTTCAATGTGGAGAATCCTGAGTTTTGTCCATCAGTTTTTTCATTGTACAGGAGTTTTCCTTTCCTGTACCTGATCCACCACGTCTTTTCATATTCAAGTGAGCTGTATGTATTACATAGGTGCCAGGTGTTGGACAATAGAGAGGTTTAAACTGGGCTGGTGCTGACAGCCTCTGGCAGGCCTATAGCTCTTTGCATGTACCAACATTTCCCGGTCCATTAGCTCGCCTAGCAGTGTTAGCTTATGTTTCCGACTGAACTTCATCCTGACATACTTTTAAAAAAAGTGTTAGGGCAAAATTTCAGGCTTTTCTCATTTGACAAATGTAGAATCAGTAACTGTGTGAGTACTTGTATTCACTGAAGTGTTGCACTTTTGCACTCCATTTCATTAAGAGATGAGTTTTGTATCTACTGGTGTACTTATGTTATATCTTTGTTATTCATTAAACACTTTTAGTAATATTTTTGATTTACCATACAATCAGTACAATTTAGCTGTCATAGGATATACCTCAGTGGTAGAGCATTTTACTGCAGATCAAGAGGTCCCCAGTTCACATGTGGGTGGCCCTACATGTGAACATTCAGCATGCACCACACTAGAGCAGCATTGCAAATGATGAACTGTGTGAACTTTCTACAGTTGTCACATATATGACAGTAAAGTTTGGGAATACTTCCTGCTCGTACAGTGTGTTCTCAGAGAGATGCTAAACTGCAACACGGCAGCAATTGCAATTTTTTAGTTGTCAAGGCAGGTTTAATGGTCTGGCACATTTTACCTGATTTATATTTATATTAGATTCTATGCTAAATGTTTTAAACATAGGGGGCACCCAGAGTTAAACTGGGGACCTCGTGATCTGCAGTGAAATGCTCTACCGCTGAGCTATACCCCCACTACAACCAGAACTTATTGTTATTCTTCTAAATCCTCATATGGATAAAAATGTCTATGAATAACTAAGCAAATACATAAAAGAGTGCTTTCATCTATATGTTTACTCTGCTTTGTTCTCATCCAAATGAAATATGATGGCAAACATTCAGGATTCTCTTTTTGACAAAGTAAACTGTCAATCCATATCTACCAATATGTCACACCAAAAAGAAAAAGCAGGGCGCAGTGGATACATTTACATGTAAATTGATGTTTCAGATTAAATTCCATTCAGGCTTTCATGCTTCTCACCTTTGAAAAGTAAAGAGTCAGTAACTGTAAACTTGTCAGTGCTGCAGTGTTGCAGTTTACTACCTATCTAACCAAGGACATAGGAAATAAGAGTTTTGCTTTTAAACCAGCATGTTTGAATACTGGCTGTATGAGCAGAGAGTATTCCCAGCTGTAATGTTAACTCATGTTTCTGGTTGAATTATCTCCTTTAAATTAACGTGTCTCTTCTTTAAGAAATAAGGATTCCTTAACTGTCTGTGTACTTAAAACTTAGGCACTCTATCTCACCAAGGACACAGAAATTATACATTTTGCTTTCAGAACAGCATGTTTGAGTACTGTTGTGTCTAAAAATAAGGGATTTGTGGATTAACTTCATTACAATTTTGACCACCTATGTTTTATTGGTGACCCGGTAAAGGTCAATATGAATTGGACTTTTTATGAATAACCTACAAAGAAAGTGCATGTATTGTGTGTGAGACTCACCACAGCCTGTTTGTATGAATTCGACAGAATGCCATGCACTCTAACTTGGCCATGCCGGACATCACTCATGTCTACCCATAGTTCCTGTGAGCGCTGGTCTTCTGGGCCAAAGCTACGCCATGTGTAATATTTCCCAGAATCCTCCTTCCAGACAAAAAACACAGAGGATTATAGGCTGTAATGGTGTGACTGTGTCTAGGAAACATGTCATACAGGCATCGCCTGTATTGCATAGCCTACTTCTCCAAGTGAGTGGAAATGAGTAAACTCTATTTCCAAAATAGGGCAGTGTTTAACTCCAACTAAAACAAATAGAACATGTCTAAAGCCAAAAGCATAATCAATGCCACAAACCATTACAGTCATAAGAAACACTGTGGTGCAGCTCTCACCACGACGCGTGTCATGTTGTCTGGCAGGGTGTTGATGGTTAGTCCTCCACCCAGGACTGCCCTGCGTATCCTTACGTGGCCTGAAGATGACTGCTGGGCTCTGTGGGGATGACTGTCACCTCTAGTTGACTCTTCATGCTGCTGTGAGATCACACTGTACCAATTGTCTGTCCAAAATAATGAATATCAGGTTAGTATGTTGTGCTGGTCACTATGGGATGCAATGATATAATCACGTGCATCTTGAAGAGAAGACACAGGGAAAGAAGAGCAAACCAGAGCCTCTCTTTGTTTTCTTTTTTTACCCTGGCAGAAGTACCACAAACTGTTGGGAAACATTTCAGATGCCAGTTTTATTCAGACTCTTAAGAATTATGTTTACAGTTGTGGCTCAGTGATCAACCCTATCAGCCAAATGAGGAATTGCAATTTACTTTTGATATTGTCATTCTTAGCCTTGTCAGTTAAAGCTATTGTTGAACGAAGACAAAAGCAATACACATAACATTTTGTGATGCTCGGGAGGAACTGTCAAATCATACAAACAATGTAAACCATATTTCGTAAGCAGACTGGGGTAGGTAGGTTTTGTTTTAAAGTTCTGGGTGTTTTAATTGATGGCTTGTCTTTCTTCAAACGCACATATTGAAAGCCACATATTCCTATTTGATGTTATTTTAGCATCACACGGATTTCATGGGGTGTGGAAAATTCAGGTCAGCAAGTACACGGAGACTTGAATGTGGACCTATGGACATCTTGGTCCTTTCATAACCTCGGTCACTGACACAGCTGGACAAATGTCTTGACTGAGCTCCCAAGAGAAATGAATGTTTATGGTATACAAAGCAGAGGCAATGGAGACTTAGAGAGCTTTTTAAGGACTTTTTGTTGCGTCATAGTATAATCTGCAGTAATGTTGAATCAGTCACTGCTCACTAAATGAGATAAAACAGCTAATTAATGGATAATTTATCTATTACATTTTTAATAATCAAATGTTTTCCTTGTTGCTTTTGGATAAACTAAGTTTATGTTTGTATATGCTTGTAGTGTTGTTGTCTTGTGTACAATATAATGATCAAAGATACATTTTTAATAAATTATTCAGGAAGACTGACAATTTCAGCTAAATTCAAAAGTATACTTTTTAGGGAACGTTTTTTAAAACAGTTTGTTTTATCTTGAAAGGTGCCCAAAGGTCCTAAATTTCCCTCGGGATCAATAAAGTATCTATCTATCTATCTATCTATCTATCTATCTATCTATCTATCTAT